>JAGIQG010000009.1:77156719-77469901 GCA_024679065.1 Sphyrna mokarran | reverse complement strand
GGAGGGAGGGAGGGAGGGAGGGAGGGGGCGAGGGAGGGAGGGAGGGGTGTGAGGCTTCGTGAGGTGAGTGGGGACGGTGTTAAGGAGAGCGGTTGCGGCGCTGATGGGGTTGTGGGATGGAACAGCGGCCGGCTGTTTTCGGCCGCACTGACTTACAGTTTGAACTGAGCAAAAACCTGTCGAGTACACAGAAAGAGGAAGAAACACTTCGCAGCTACATGTCGGACTCTGCCCCGAGGCCTCCCTCCCGCCCGCCGGCGCGCACACACACACACACAGGCCCCTCCTGGGCCCCGGGCCGGGCCTCACTCACCGCCTGCTCGTGGCTCGCGCCGTGTCGGTTAACGCCGCGCGCTCGCTCGCTCGCTCTCCCGCCGCTGGCAACGCGCTGGCCGCAGGTATGATGTGACCCTCAGACTGCCAGCACAACCCTCTCCAGCAGCCGATCCCTGATCCTGCTGTGCTTCCTGCTTCACTGGCACCAAATGGACAGATTATCCACAGCCCACTGCACTCGTTCCTTTTCCGATGGACACACTGGCAGACCATTGTCACTTGATCAATTTCGCCCCCTCCATCCGCTCAGGGATGCTGCCCGAACTGACGTGCATTTTTCTCCTTTGCTCGTATTTTAACAAGTCAAATTATTCCTTCGAAACAAAACTAGTTCCTTTACTGCACATACGCATTGGCAATAAGTTAAGAACCAAAGTAGGTTTCACTGTAACAGGGGCCACTGCCAGAAATGTATACCAATATAATTTAATCGCATACTTACTTTCATAAATGTCTGTGGTCGTATTTATAATAACAACAGCCTATGTAAACTTGTCACGGTGTAATGGCACCCTCCTACCCCTGGCGGTGCTGCTCCTGTTTGTGTCCAACCTGACTGAAAGGGTTAATTACAACGCGACTATTTTACCTTAAGAGTTTCCTTCAAAAACGCCAGGAAAATGTGCAAAACAAAATGCATATCAATGAAAGATTTTTAATATTTTGAAAGGTGTCAAAAACTTTCATTACAGCTTGTATTCATAGCAAAACAAAATGCTGCAGATGTTGGATCCCTGAAATAAAATCTGCTGTAAATCTCAGCAGATCTGACAGCATCTGTAGAAGAGAAACAGAAATAACGCTCCACGTCTAAGTTCTGAAGAAGCATCATATTTGATTGAAAACGTTAACTCTTTCTATTCCACTGATGCTGTCAGGCCTGCTGGGCTTTCAAACAATTTAAGCTTTTATTTGTATTTTAAAACATCCCAATGCACTTGATAAATACTATCAGACAAAATGTGACCAAACCACATGTCAACATATTAGACCTGGTAACCAAAAACTAACTCAAAAGGTAAGATTTTAAGCAGTATCTTAAAGTAGGAAAAAGAGGTAGGCTGTATTAAGGAGAGAATTCCAGAATTTAAAGCTTGATGGCAGCAGGAAATCATTCCTGGTGGAGCAACTAAAATGGGGAATGCTCAACAAGTCAAAATTGGCAGAGCAAAGAGATCTTGGGGAATTGTCTGGCTACATTTATTGTTTCCTACATAATGTTTCCTACATTACAACAGTTCAAAAGTACCTCATTGCCTGTAAGCACTTTGAAACATCCCGTGGTTGTGAAAGGGGCAATATAAATGCAGGTACTTTTTTAAAGATATCAGAGGGGTGAGATCATAGAGGGATTTAAAAACAAGGACGACAATTCTAAAACCCAAACCAAGAGCCAGTATAGATCAGTGAGCCAGAGAGATGATGAGTGGGTGGGACTTAATGCAAGTTAGGACATGGGCAACAGAATTTTTAAAATTACTTTAAAATTACTTCAAAAGATAGAACATGGGAGGCCAGCCAGGAATCTGGAATGGTCAAGTCTTTACAATGGGCCAAGTGGCCTCTTTCTGTGCAATAAACTTACTATTATTGTACAAGTAACAAAGGTACAGATGTGGGTTTCAAAACCAAAGGTGCGAAGGCAAGGACGGAATCAGACATTGTTAAAGAAATGGAAATAGGCAGTCTTAATGCCGATACAGATGTGTGCTAGGAAAGACAAAGAACAAAACAGCACGGGAAACAGACCCTTTGGCCCAACGAGCCCGCACCGCCACCCCGATGTTCCCACCTCTACCCGTGATCCCTGTCTTTGTTTATAGATTTATGCATTGAAACCAAATTTGAGATAATTTAGGGAGAATTTGTTTTGCCAATTAGCCTAATTGGGTGGGAGGAAACCGAAGCACCTGGAGAAAACCTACGCAAGCATGGGGAGAATGTGCAAACTCCCACAGACACAGGCCCAAATCCATGTATCTGCACAGCACAGCGATAGTCACTGAGCTGTCGTGTTGCCCATCAAATGGTCCAGGTGAAGCACTAGAATACTCTTGAAAAATCCAAGAGCAGCCCTCTCACGACCCATTGCGTGTATGCCCCTTGTTAGACAACAAGGCAGACCATAGCACCTGTAGATAAAAACAAGTACATCAATATCATCATCTATTTACACACTTCCCAGGGACTCCCAAGGCTCATGATCCCTATTTTAAATCAGTTTTCTATACCCCTCCATTCCCATTCTGTTCATGTGCCCATCTAAGTATTTCTTTTTTTTTAAGCAACACAGCACGGGAAACAGGCCCTTCGGCCCAACGAGCCCGCGCCACCGTAATACCAAATACATTATCCTATTTTAATATTCCTATATAATAATATATATATTAATCCTAATTTGGAAAATTTTCACCATATGGACAATTTGTTACCCAATCAGCCTAAGAGCGAATTTTTGGGTTGTGGGAGGAAACCGGAGTGCCCGGAGAAAACCCACGCAACCACGGGGAGAACGCGCAAACTCCCGCAGACAACGGCCCAATTCCAAGTGTCTGCACAGCCACATCGATAGTCTCTGAGCTGTCATGGTGCCCTTCAGATGGTCCACATAAAGCGCTCATTTACGACATGAGGTACCAGGCAACCCATGAATCAACATCCAAGAGCTGTACCCGCACCACCTGCCGAACGCGTGCTCAAATTATGGACCGAATTACCTGTGGAAAAATCTTAAATAACTCCAGAGTGCTTGTCTCCAACACTTTACTTGGCAGCGCATTCCATACCCTCACCATCCTCTGTGTGAAAAAACTCTCTCTAGCGTCCAAATTATACCTTACCCCCCCTCACTCTAAGCCCATGATCCCTCGTGCTATTTGAGTCCATCCTAGGAAAAAGCTTAACCCTGTTTACTCTATCTAAACAGATAGATACACCTCTATTAGATCTCCTCCAAGTCTACGTCTTTCTAAGGAGAACAGCCCCAATTTGCCTAACCTCTCCTTGTAACTCAGAGCTTCCATACCAGCATCCTGGTAAACCTTCTCTGCACTCTCTCCAGCGTCTCCACGTCCTTCCGGTAGTAAGGCGGCTAGAACTGGTTGCAGTATTCCAAATGAGGTCTAACCTACGTTTTATACAACTGCAACATTTAAGGCCAGCTCTTGTACTCTATACCTCTTCCTATAAAGGCTAGCATACCATATGCTTTCCTCACAACCTTCTCCACCTGCTCTGCCACCTTCAGAGACTTGTTCACCTGCACCCCCAGGTCCCTCTGCGTTTCTATACTCTTAATAGGTCTACCCTTTATCATATGCCTCCTCCCTACATTCTTTCTCCTGAAATGCATCACCTCACATTTATCAGGATTGAATTCAATCTGCCATCTATCTGCCCAAGCTACCAGCCTATCTACGTCCTGCTGCATCGCCTGACAATGCTCCTCACTATCCGCAAGTCCAGCCATCTTTGTATCATCTGCAAACTTGCTGATCACTCCACTTACCCCCTCTTCCAAGTCATTTATATATATTACAAATAGAAGAGGTCCCAGTATCGAGCCCTGCGGCACACCAGTAGTGACTGACCTCCAGCTAGAAAAACACCCTTCCACTATTACTCTCCGTCTCCTATTACTAAGCCAATTACTTATCCATCTAGCTACCTGTCCTTGTATCCCATTAGCCTTGACCTTTTCAACTAACCTCCCATGAGGGACTTTGTTAAACGCCTTACTGAAATCCATATAGATGACATCAACGACTTGCCCTTCATCACCTCCTCAAAAAATTCTACCAGATTTGTAAGGCACAACCTCCCCTTAACAAAGCCATGCTACATATCCCTTATCTGATCGCAACGCTCTATACATCCTTTGTTTAAGAATCCCCTCCAACAGCTTCCCTACCATGACGTCAAACTCACCAGCCTATAATTTCCAGGGTTATCCCTACTATCTTTTTCAAACAATGGAACAACATTAGCTATTCTCCAGTGAAAGACAATGAATACTGAAGGTTAGGGGTTAATGCAAGTAGAACACCCAAAGTGGGGAAACAAAAGGAAGCACAATGTCAGGAACAGTAACGCAAAAAAGCAAAAATGAAGAGGAAAAAATTAAATAGAAATCATGGGATGGGATTTTATGTCCACGTTCAGTATGGTAGCTTGTGGTTACATGGGTGTAAACATGATAACCAGAAAACTGGTTGCTCTTTTCCCTCACCACCAGTGACATAAGAGATTCCCACATAGGAAGGATAAGAAACTCATTTCAATACATTAACATCTCATTGGCGGGCAGTCCCGCCATAACTGCCCCCTCCAATTGCATTTTCAAGCCTCATCAGTGCATAATGGAAGAGAGGGCACCAGCTACCCCATGGGCAGGGAAGGGGTCGGTCATAGGGTTGAATGGCAGCTTAAAAGGCCAACCCCCATAGTGGGACTCCTTTGTTGTTGGATGGGAGGGAGTAGAACTGTGACCTGACAGATAGTCCTGATATTTCAGGGGGTGGGGGGCAGGGTGCAACATGCTGGTTTCTGGAACTGGGGATTTTATGAAATTCAAATTAACTATTTACTGTGGTGGTATACCCAGTCTACACCCAGACTCCTCCAAAGAGGGTCGATGCATAAGATTCTGCAATTACCCCCATGGGTCTCAGGAGTTCACGCTTATGGAGACCTGAATGCCAAGAAGAGTACCTGAGGTAGATGCCCAGCCAGCACACATAGAGGGGAGAGGGGCATGTTTGGCCAGTGTAGAAGGTAGTAAGAGAATGGAAAGCAGTGCTTGTGAAAGCAAGCACAGCAACTAAATTTCATCAGTAAAATGAATCAGGGGCTGGATGGACATTCAATGGCATGACCATAGCTGAATCCCCTACTATCAATATCCTGACTGTTACCATTGATCAGAAATTGAACTGGCCAAACCAAATAAATACTGTGGCTGCAAGAGTAAATCAAAGGCTAGGAATCCTCCTGACTCTCCAAAGCCTGTCCACCATATAAATGGCACAAGTCAGAAGTGTAATGGTTGCAGAATGCATTAGAGGTCTGAAGCTGTGGTTTCAGTGCTACACCAGTCAGGTGGAGCTTTCTAGTATAGTCCCCAGAGAGTTCATGCATCGTTGTGCTGTGCTGTGCCCTCCACAACCTGGTACTGCAACAGGGCGAGGAGCTGGCATAGGAGGAGATGAACCAGCACATCTCCAATGGTGAGAAGGACATTGAGGAGATTGCCAAGGGGGAACCCGCCAAAGGTGACAGAGGAAGCAATGACTAGGGCCTGAATCAGAGGAGAGCTCAGGATGCTCTGGTAACTTCTCTCTTCAAAGATGACCAGGACTAGAAAGGGCACTGAAGTCACATCATGGGTAATGCCCTTCTCACTGTGTGGTGGCTGCACCACCAAAGCCCCGAAATTGGGGAGAGTACAGTTGTCCATGGTCCAGATGATGAAAGAGAATAATGATGACTTGCAGTGAAGACAAAGCATTGCTCCTCAATGATCTATTGTGAATGCCTAACACCCATCTGGCTAAGGCAGCCCATGATAGGGTAATTTCAGGGTAATGATATAGAGACAGACCCAGCTCTGCTGATGCAGGTTCCTTTCTAGTTAGGGGTGCCAATGAAGATCTTTGCTAATGGCGGCAGAGGAATGGCTCTCATAATGATATAGCCACTGGATTATTTGTAGTAAGTTCAGACTTCCCCAAATAACTGGGCTAATAGTAGCCTTAATGGAAGATGGCAGGAGTCAGGGGGGAGCCAGAGAGGTGGGAGTGAAGGGGTGGTGCCCTCTTTAGCTGGATGGCACTCACAGGACTGCATCCTGTGAGAGTAAGGGAATCAGCTGACATGCTTGCAGACTGGTTGGTCATCCAGCTTGTACGTGACAGATGGCAGGGCATGTAGCAATCAGATGAGAAGGGGAGGCACAAAGGGGATGCAACAAATGATTCTTAATACATAACATAGGTACTCACATACTAACAATGCTCAAGATGTAAAAATTGCCCGTGCCCATATTGTAATACTATAATTTCTTTACCTAAATCATGCAGTTATGTCTTGGTATTTATTCCAAGATTCATAGCTGAAGTGGAGGCAGCCTGGCCTGATGTCTGCCACGTGCTTGAGATGAACTTGGCGAGTGTCCTCTGGAGGGTCGGGACCTGGAGAGTCCCAGCTTGCTTTCAGGCAGCACAAGTGTGGTGATGACACCCTCCTAGGTATGTAGGGCTGCAGCTGTGTCAGTCACAGGAAAATGGGAATCAGAAAGGCTGCACACCCTAGGGTTCTTACTGAGAGGGTTATGTATTGCACTAGGTGATCTTTCTCCCTATGTTTGCCTGAGGACAACTGGGTTCCTCCATAAGATCAACTCATGGATGCCCACAAGTGCCTGAACCATGCAGTTGATACCCTGAACTGTGGTATTCATGGTCTGAACCATGCACTGAACATTCCCCATCCTGGAATGAACATTTTGCACCAATGCCTCCACTGCAGGTGCTACCTTGCAGTGCTGGCCTTGTTGCTTTGGAGGGCTCATTAGACATAAGAAGTTCAGTCTCCCCCAGTTGGCCTTGCAGTCAGAGGAGTGGAGTTGACATCTTTTCCTGATGTTTACAACTCTACCTTTATAATTTCAACAATTGAAGGATGACCAAGTCCAGAGGCATGTCATCTGACTGGGACTCAACTGTGTCCTGGCCTCCACAAATCTTCTGAATGCCAGATCCCTGAGACATCCCTGTTTCCATCTGCTGTGGATCATCAAAAGTGAGATGCCCATCATTCAGTGTCCTAAAAGCCTACTGAGGTTTGAATCTCTATATTGGTGGAGGGTACAAGTGACAGCTGTGATGCCTCTTCCATGCGAATATCTGAAATTCATCATCACAGCTGCTCTTTTCAGTGATCACCAGTGCCCTACTGGAGGATGGGCTGGTCTGCTCAACTGATTTACCTGCATTAGTGCATGGCAGGGACATAAGGAAAGAAGAGACAGATCTCACATGAGGCTAGCAAGACAGGTGTATATGTTGTCGAGTAGCAGGGCCCCATGAGGTGGCAGTGAATGAGGCCCCAGTGGAAGAGTGATGGGTATGTGAGTGGTTGGACGTTGAGAAATGGTAAGAATGATTTATCCCAGTTACATGAAGGAGGTCATTCATCCTCTTTCTGCATTGAATTCCTATTTTCTTATATAGTGAATTGCACTTACCGGCTTCCCATGCTGGACTGGTGAATTTGCTCATCGGTCTTCTGCCCACCTGCTGGTACAAAAAGCCCTACCTCTGCTTCACCTCATCCAGCATTCTGCTCAGTACTCCCTTTGAGAACCTTGGTGCTTGCTACCTCGCAGCCATCCTCCTGGCTGGACTTGCAGTAGGAGCAATGCAGTGTTGAGTAAATGTATAAACAGAATTCCCCTGATTGAAGAGTTCAAATGATACTGGGGAGGATGAATCGGAGTCAGCATACCATGGGCACAGTGTGAAACTCAAAATTTGTTTTTCACTGAGCACCTAAAAATGTGGCAAGATATCTCACCAACACTGCTGGTGAGCTAATCTCTGCTTTCCTTGTCGAAAACGGCACATAGCCAATATAATGGAAAATTCTACTCATGGACTTTGGTCTGGGGTGGCAGACAAAATACATACATAAATGAGTGTTTGGAAACTAAACTACATAATGTGTTTACAGTCAGTGAACAAATTGATATCCTGGTGCCAAGATAAATAACAGGTGAGATATATAATGTTAGAGCAATGAGATATTAATTCCATTCTTTTAAATGTTTCCTGAAACCATATGAAAGAGATTTACACATGGAGATAAGTCAATCACTGGTGCCTCAAGGTGGTTCCTCAGGAATGATAAGATGATAAATATAAAAGTTACAGAATTGCAATCCCATTATTTTAACTATCAAAGTTGTCTTGCAAAACACCCTTTATCTAACAGTAAGAAAAAGCTTTTGGCATGATACAACAGAAGAAACAAGAAAACACAGTGTGGTCTCCCCAGTCAGATTTAAGTTGATTTGTGATGTTAAAACCAATCACCTCCGCCAGGCACAAATTATTTTTTTTCTCCATATGAAATCCAGATAAAATCAAATTCTTCAATTGATAATTTTATAATTTTCATAATTTCATAATTTTATAATTTTCATGCATGCACAAATTTAAATCAGATATTTTGATAGTCACAGGAGAAAGGCATGAGGTTGGGGTGGTGGGGGGTGCAGTTGAGTTAGTCTTGCAAAGGACTTGCAGGAACATATTGGATCAAATGGCTTCCTTTTGTGTTGTCCAAGATATTAAGAGGAATTATAACCCACTCCACTGAATTACCCAGGGCAGCATTACCACAGTCAAGCTTCTCAGTTAAGTGATCCTACTCCTTACTCACAGTCTGCTGGAAAAGAACCACAGTAATAAGATGGGACCAAGAACTGCTGCTTCCTCTCCTCATCACCACTGCCACACACACACACACACACACAGATGACTTGCTCTCTTTTGAGGAGTTGATAGTTCTCCTGCTTTCTTCCCATACATAAAATTGGCCATTCTTCTTCAACTATGATTTAAACATTTCCATTCAGCAAGTACATTGTGAAGATTGCCACATCATAATCTCTTCCAATGAGGCAATGCAAACATTGTTGCTTTCATTCTTCAAAATGACACAATTTCTTAATATTTTTTCAGTTTCAGCCAATGATTATCATCCCTGCCTGAATTTTGACTCTACTCTTAGTCTCGTCTTCATCTTTTTACTTTCTTGACGTTGTTTTACATCCTTTGATTTAAAATTTTCATTTTTGCACCAGCTTCCATGCACCCAGAACGTTACGAAGCACATCAAAGTCAATTAATTTCTTTTTGAGGAGTGATATAATATGGTTGAATTTCTGATGCAGATCAAGGATGAGAAAGTAGGGTCCCAAACCAGTGTCCTCTGTTTGAACAGAGGTGAGTATGATAAGGTGAGGGTGGATTTGGCTAATGTAGATTGGGGGCGCAGTTTTGTTGGTAGGACAGCTGAGGAACAGTGGAGGATTTTTAAGGAGATCTTTTTTGGTACTCAGCAGAAATATATTCCGATGGTAAAGAAGGACTGTAAGAAAAAGGATACCCAGATAAAAAGGAAATAAAGGAGAATATTAAATTAAAAGTTGATGCGTAATCAGCTAAAAATAGTGGGGAATTAGAAGATTGGGAAAGATTTGAAAAAACAATAAAGAATGACTAAGAAAGCAATAAAGAAAGGAAAGATAGAGTATTGAGCTAAACTAACTCTAAATATAAAAAAATGCTAGGAAAAGTTTTTACAAATATATAAAGAAGAAGAGACTGGCTAGAGTGAATGTTGGACCCTTGGAGGATGAGAGGGGGAATTTAGTAGTGGGTAACGAGGAAATGGCTGAGACTTTAAATAAGTTTTTTGTGTTGGTCTTCACGGAAGAGGACACAAATAGCTTACTGAATATTAAAAATAGAGGGATGGTAGGAGATGAGGTCCTTAATGCAATTACTGTCGCTAGAGAGGTAGTGCTTGGTAGACTAACGAGACTGAAGGTAGACAAGTCCCCTGGACCAGATGGAATGCATCCCAGGGTTCTGAAAGAAATGGCAGAAGTAATAGCAGATGCCTTAGTAATTACTTATCAAATTTTGCTATTTTGCAAGTGCCAGAGGATTGGAAGATAGCTAATGTTACACCGCTTTTTAAAAAAGGTAGCAAACAAAAGGCAGGAAATTATAAGTTGGTTCACTTAACGTCCATGGTTGGAAAAATGCTAAAATCCATCATCAAAGAAGAAATAGCAAGACACTTAGAAAAGAACAGTTTGATCAAGCAGATGCAGCACAGATTCGTGAAGGGGAAGTCGTGTTTAACGAATTTATTGTATTTCTATGAAGATGTGACTAGTGTGGTAGACAGAGGGGAACCGGTGGATGTGGTGTTTTTAGATTTCAATAAGGTGCCTCACAAAAGGTTGCTGCAGAAGGTTAGGGTACACGGAGTTGGGGTACAGTTTTAGCGTGAATTGAGATTGGTTATCTAACAGGAAGCAGGGAGTTGGAATCAATGGGTGCTTTTCTGGTTGGCAGTTGGTGATTAGTGGAGTGCTGCAGGGATCGGTGCTGGGGCCTCAACTGTTTACCATTTACATAAACAATCTGAAGAAGGGGGCTGAGTGTAGGGTAACAAAATTTGCTGATGAGACGAAGATCAGTGAAAAAGCGAATTGCGTGGAGGGCACAGAAAGTCTGCAGAGAGATCTGGATAGGCTGAGTGAGTGGGCGAGGATCTGGCAGATGGAATATAACGTTAACAAATGTGAGGTTATTCACTTTGGTAGAAATAATAGTCAGAGGGATTATTACTCAAATGGTGAAAAGCTGCAGCATACTACAGTGCAGAGGGACCTGAGGGTCTTTGTGCACGAATTGCAAAAACTCAGTCTGCAGGAGTAGCAGGTGATCAAGAAGGCAAATGGAATGTTGGCCTTTACAGCAAAGGGGATGGAATATAAAAGCAGGGAGGTCTTGCTGCAATTGTACAGGGCACTGATGAGGACACAATTGGAGTACTATGTGCAGTTTTGGTCTCCTTATTTGCGAAAGGATATAGTGGTCTTGGAGGGATTACAGAAAAGATTCACCAGGCTGATACCGGAGATGAGGGGGTTAGCTTATGAAAAGACATTGAATAGACTGGGCCTGTACTCATTAGAGTTTAGAAGGCTGAGGGGGGATCTTACAGAGACTTACAAGATAATGAAGGAGCTAGATATGGTACAGGGTAGATAGAGAGATTCTTCCCGCTTAGAAAGGAAAACAGAACTAGACGATATAGCCTCAAAAAGAAGGGGGGGCAGTTTAGAATAGAGTTGAGGAGGAACTTCTTCATTTAAACAGTGGTGAATCTCTGGAATTCTCTGCCCATTGAAGTGATGGAAGCTACCTCGTTGAATATATTTAAGTCACGGGTAGATAGATTTCTGATAGACAAGGGAATTAAGGGTTATGGGGAGAAAGCAGGAAAGTGGAACTGATCCACTTCAGATTCGCCATGATCTTATTGAATGGTGAGGCAGGCTCGAAGGGCTAGATGGCCTACTCCTGCTCCTATTTCTTATGTTCTTATGTAACTGTTTTTTGTAGACAAACACAACTACAAATTTGTATGCAGCAAGGTTGCACAAACTGCAATGAAATGAAGTACCCACTTATCTGTTTGTGTAGTATTGAATCAAGGATGAACATTGACCAAAACCTTCAAGAACATTCTTCTTTTCTTCCAAAGTGTTTTTGCTCATTTGAATAATCAAATGGATCTTTGTTTTTAAATTTCATCCTATTTCAATAAGGTAACATTCTTTCACTGCTGTACTGAAGTACAAGCCAAGATTATGTGCTGGAGGAGAATTTGATTCTACAACCTTCTGACTGGTGGGAGTGTAACCAACTGTGCTAAGCTACCACTTTTAAACTTCTTCCAGGTAAAGTTCCCTTGGGTAAGTTCCCTTTCTTTCCTTATACAAAACATGTCTTTTCTCCTCAGTTACTCTATAATACAGATATTAAACCTGCCCTCCTAGCATAAATGATGTTGTGATCAGACAATAAAATGACAACAAGCTAGAATCCACTGCCTTAGAACTGATAATTTTACCTCCTAACAGGGGGCCTCATAAATGTCAACCTCTGATGACTCAATTTTAACTCCAACATGTATAGTTCATATAGCCTTGACACCCAAGTCATCTGAAAAAGCAATTGGGTTAGAAATGGTCCAGGAATTTTGCTCTTTTGCTGTTCCACTTTTGCCTACTAAACATTGAGAAATTTGATAGGGGTGTTCAAAATCAAAGAAAAAGATAGATTGGAAGAAACTATTCCCATTGGCAGAAAGGTTGAGAACCAGAGAACACTGATTTAATATGACATCACTCCTCTGGTTTGAGACTGACGACAGAAATTGAACAATTTTAAAATAGGTGCTGGAGTTAAAATGATGCAGATCTTTGGCCTAGGAGTTCACAGGAATTTTCATCCCAGCCAGAGCTAAAATCATGGCTTTAGGTTCATGAAATGCAGTTCTGTTCAAGAACTAAGTATTGTTTACACACCTGGGGTCAGATTTTTAATTGTTGGATGGGATATAAGAAAATTTGCATATGGTAGGTAATCCTCTTCTTACCAAATGCCTGGAAACTCTATTGCAAACTTCTTCAAAATTTCCCACTCTATTTCATTAATATTGGTCTTTCTATCTTGTTGCTAAGCTGAAAACATGTTGCATTGCATATAACATATCTTTCTGCATTCTCCTTGCATTATGATCATGTTGTGTCTAGTACTATAGTTTGCTTTTTCAAAAAGCCTCCTTTTGTCTTTTTAATATGATTTTCAGACAGTCTCTTGATTTATCCCACCTGCTTATATTGTGCTTGCAAGTACTGTAAGGTTTGGACCTTCACCTAGGTTTTCTTCAGCCACACACAAAACTTCCCCATTAAGAAGAAAACAGGAGGTGGGGATTGGGGGGAGTAAAAATGTCCCAGACACGTGAGGGTGAAAAAGTTATCATTTGCACTATTACTAACAATTGTAAATAAATCTGGATTTTATGAAGCGACACCCGCTTCATGGGAGTTATTTCAGTACATCTAGGCTCCGTGGCAACAAATTTAATTTGTCACAAGAGAGTTTAAACGGACACTAATAGAATGGTTGCAATACAGAAAGAGGTAATTCAGCCCATCACCAGCTCTGTAACAGCTACTCAGCTGTCCTGCCCCTAGTCTTCTCCCTGCAGTCTGTAAATTATTTTTCTTCAGATTCAATTCCCATTTAAAAACCAAAATTGAATCTGCCTCCACCACACCTTCAAGCAGTGCATTCCTTATCCTAAGCATTTGCTGCTTATAAGTTTTTCCCTGTGCAACCATTGCTTCCTTTGCCAATCAACTTAAATCTGGTTGTAAACCTTTCCACTAATAGGAATAATTTCTTCCAATCTACTTTGCCTTTGATTTTGAACATCTCTATCAAACCTTCCAATGGCCTATTCTCTAAAGAAAAGGCTTCAGCTTTGCTAATCTAGCCTCATAAAAAACTCCATTACTGGTACATTCTTGAAAATATTCTCTACCCCCTTTCCAATGTTCTCATGTCTTTCTTAATGTATAGTGTCCAGAATTGGGCACAATACTCTAGTGGAAACAAATGAGTGTTTTCTTAAACTTCAACACTATTTCCTTGCTATTTTATGCATCTATTTTTAAAGTTTGGCATTCATGTGCCTCACCAATCTATAATAAATCACTGAACAATATAGCTAGTACTACAAAAACTTATATTTATATCTTATATTCAACAGAGTAAAATTTCCTATGAAGCTTAACTAGGGTGATATTGATAAAAGCATTTTGATACTGAGGCATAAGAGAGAAAATGACAAAAACTTAATCCAGGACATAGTTTCGGAAAACATCTCAAAAGAATTTCATAACTCAGCATTTGGAAGGCAATGATGTAATCAGACAAAGTCAGCATGGATTTACAACAGGGAAATCATGCTTGACAAATCTACTGTCATTTTTTGAGGATGTAACTGATAAGAATTGATCAAAGAGAACTAGTATATGTGTTTTTTAGACTTTCAGAAGGCTTTCAACAAGATCTCAAAGAACAGACTACAATGTAAAGTTAAAGCATATGGAATTGTAGATAATGTCTTGAGGTGGATAGAAAGCTGGTTAGCAGATAGGAAGCAAAGAGTTGGCATAAAAGGATCTTTTTCTGATTGGCAGTCAATGACTAGTGTGGTTCCACAGGGATTTGTGCTAGGACCCCAATTATTTACATTATATATTAATGATTTGAAAGCGGGAACTGAATGCATTAGCTCCAAATTTACAGATGATACAAAGTTGGGTCGGAGGATGAGCTGTGAGGAGGATGCAGAGATGTTTCAGCATATTTGGCCAGGCTGAGTGTGTGGGCATCTGCATGGGAAATGCAGTTTAATATGGAGAAAAGAGGTTATCCACTTTGGAAGCAATAATAGGAAGATAAAATTATTACTTGAATGGATGTAAATTGAGAGAGGTGGATACTTAACAAGATCTGGAAGTCCTTATGCATGAGTTGCTGAAAGTAAACACAAAAGTACAGCAGGCAGTAAAGAAGGCAAATGATATAGTAACCTGCATAGCAAGAGGATGTGAATATAGGGAAAGGGATGTTTTGTTCAATTGTATAGGGTCTTGGTGAGGCTACACTTGGAATATTATGTGCAGTTTTGGTGTCCTTATCTGAGGAAGAATGTTTTTGCTATAGAGGGAGTACAGTGAAGGTTTACCAGGCAGATTCCTGTTCTGTTATATGATGAGAGACTAGGTCAGTTAGGATTCTATTCACTGGAATCCAGAAGAGTGAGAGAGGATCTCATAAAAATATATAAAATTCCAATAGGGTTAGACAGAGTACGTTCAGAAAGAATGTTCTTGATGGTGGGGGAGTCCAAAACTAGCAGTCATAATTTGCAGATAAGAGGTAAAACTTTTAGAACTGAGTTAAGGAGAAATGTCTTCACCCAGAGGGTGCTGAATGTGTGGAATTCGCCACCAAGAATGTAGTTGAGGCCAAAGAGTTGTCTGATTTCAAAAATAAATTAGATATAACTCTTGGGACTAAAGGGATCAAGGGATTTGGGAGGAAGAGGGGATCAAGATATTGAATTTGATGATCTGCCATGATTAAAATGAATGGCGAAACAGACTTGAAGGACCAAATGACTTAGTCCTGTTTCTAGTTTCTATATTTCTAAAAGAGAAGGAGGAGCTAAAGGGACAGAGTGATTTATTGATTCATTTTTAAATCTTAGGGCCAAAGAAATCTGAAGGCATGGCTGCCAATGGTGGATAAATTCAAATTGGAGATGTGCAAAGGACTAGAAATGGAGGGAGTACAAGAGATCGCAAACATTTATAGCACCAGAGGAATTTGACAAAGGTAGGGAGAGGAAAGGCCATGGAGGTATTTAAAACAAGAATGAGAAAGATAAAATTGAGGTGTTGTTGGACAGGTAGCGACTGAAAGTCAGCATGCACAGGGTGTTGGGTGAATGAGATTTTGAGAGAGTTAAGATACAGGTAGCAGAGGTCCGAATGACCACAACATTATGTAGGTGGAATGTGGGAAGCTGCCCAATAGAGCACTGGAATAGTTGAGAGGCAGCAAAGATTCAGGAATAGATGAATTGAGGCAATGTCAGAGTTGAACAATGTTACGGAAGTATGTAGGCAGCAGCCTTGGTGCTTTTTGGTCAAAAGCTCAGGGTGGTATGTTTTTAGACAGTACCACTGAGGGGTAGCATGTGAATGAGAAATAGAAAGAGGAGGCCGAGGGTGGATCCTTAGGGAACTCAGATGGGGAAACCATTGCAGATGATTCTCTGACTGTGAATCAATAGTTAAGAATGGAACTGAGTTCTACTCATCTGGAAGACTGGAGAGGTATTGGACAAAGATGGTATGGTCAACTGAGTCAAAAGCTACAATTAAGTTGAGAAAAATGAGAAGAGAGAATTTATCATAGCACATAGAAACATAAGAAATAGGAGCAGGAGTAGGCCATTAGCCCCTTGAGCCTTCTCCGCCATTCAATAAGATCATGGCTGATCTAATAGTTCTTCAGTTCCACTTAACTCCCTGCTCCCCATAACCTTAATTTACTTATTGGTCAAAAATCTATCTATCTGTAACTTAAACACATTGAGTGAGGTAGCCTCTACTGCTTCAGTGGGCAGAGAATTCCAAAGATTCACTACTCTCTTGGAGAAGAAGTTCCTCCTGAACTCTGTTCTAAATTGACTCCCCTGATTTTGAGGCTGTGCCCCCTAGTTCTTGTTTCCATTTTAAGTGGGAATAACCTTGCTGCTTCTATGCTGTCCAGCCCTTCTATTATCTTATGTCTCTATAAGATCTCCCCTGAACCTTCTAAACTTCAATGAGTACAGGCCCAGTCTACTCAATCTCTCCTCATAAGCTAACCCGCTCATTTCCGGAATCAACCTGGGGTACCTTCTCTGCATCCCCTCCAAAGCTGATATATCCTTTCTTAAATAAGGGAACCAAAATTATACACAATACTCTAGGTACAGCCTCACTAATACCTTGTATAATTGCAGCGAGACCTCCCTGCTTTTATACTCCATCCCTTTTAAACAATGGCGTTACATTAGCTGTTTTCCAATCAGCTGGCATCTCCGAGATTCCAGAGAATTTTGATAAATTGCAACTAATACGTCTGCTATTACTTCTGCTGTTTCTTTTAGTACCCTGGGATGCATTCCATCCAGACCCGGGGACTTAATATCTTTAGTTTTATTACCCTTCCCAGCACTATCTCTTTAGTAATAGTGATCGTTTTAAGATCTTCACCCCCTACAATCCCATGACCGTCAATTATCGGTATGCTATTTGTGTCCTCTACTGCGAAGACCGACATAAAAAACTTGTTTAAGGCCTTGGCCATTTCATAGTTTGCCATTACTAAATCCCCCTTCTCATCTGCTAAGGGTCCAACATTTTCTTTAGTCACTCTTTTCCTTTTTATATATCTGTAAAAACTTTTACTATCAGTTTTTATATTTTGTGCTAGTTTACTTTCGTAATCTATCTTTCCTTTCTTTTTTTTAGTAGTTCTTTGTTGTTTTTTAAAGCTTTCCCAATCTTCTAGTTCCCCACTAATTTTGGTCACTCTATATGCATTGGTTTTTAATTTGATACTTTCCTTTATTTCCTTAGTTATCCATGGCTGGTTATCCCTTTTTTTACATTCCTTCTTTTTCACTAATATGTTTTTGCTAAGTACTGAGAAAAATCTCCTTAAAAATTCTCCACTGTTCCTCAACTGTCCCACCAACTAGTTTGTGTTCCCAATCTACATTACCCAAATATGCTCTCATCCTATCGTACAACCCCTTGTTCAAGTAAAGGACAGTGGTTTAGGACCCTACTTTCTCACCCCTCCATCTGTATTAGAAATTCAACCATATTATAATCACTCATTCCAAGAGGATTCCTCACAAGGAGATCATTAATTTTACCTGTCTTATTACACAGGACCAGATCCAAGATAGCTTGCTCCCTCGTAGGTTCTGAAATGTACTGTTCAAGGAAACTATCTCGGCAGCATTCTAAGAATTCTTCCTCAAGTCCACTGCGTCCGACTTGAGTTGACCAATAATATGGAGGTTAAAATCCCCCATGATTATTGCTGTTCTGTTTTTACACACATTGTTATTTGTTTGTTTATAGTCTGCACCACCTTGAAGTTATTATTTGGGGGTCTATAGATTATGCCCACCAGTGACTTTTTCCTCTTACTATTCCTTACTCCATCCACATTGATTCTACATTTTGCTCCTTAGAGCCTATATCATCTCTCACTACCACCCTGATGTTATCCTTAATTAACAGAGCTATCCCACTTCCTTTTCCTTTCTATCTATCCTTCCAAATTGTCTGATACCCCTGGATATTTAGTTCCCAGTCCTGATCACCCTGCAACCACGTTTCTGTAATGGCCACTAGATCATACCCATTTGTAGTGATTTGGGCTGTCAACTCATTCACTTTGTTTTGAAATAGTCACAGCTACATTTTTGATTTTAACAAGTGCCATTTCAATATTGTGACTGGATGGAAACCCTGTTACTTAACAGCCCAAGACTGTATGTTATCCGAGTCTTGCAGGCATGGAGTGCTTCATTATCAGAGTAATTGAGAGTGGAATTGATGACTGTGAAATCTTCAGTAAACTTACCCACTTGTGAGCATATAATGAAAAAAAAAACTGAAGTGAAAGAAAAAAATGAAGCAACTGAAGAAGATTGGGCCCAGAACACATCCCTAAGGAACTCCTGCAGCAATGTTTTGGAGCTGAAATGATTTGACTCCAATAACCTTTGTGATAGATATGACTCCAACCACTGGAGAATTTTCTACAATTCCCGCTGACAATCAATTTTACTAAGGCTCCTTTGAGCCACAATCGGTCAAATACTTCCTTAAGCTCAAAGAGAGTCACTCACTTGCACATCACCTTTGAAATTCAGATTGTCTGTAGATAATTGAACCCAAGGCTTAAACAAAGTCCTGGCAGAATCCAACCTGAATACCTGTGCTTGATAGCACGGTCAGCGATACTTTCTGTTGCTTTGCTGATGATTGAAAGTAGACTGATGATATAGTGGTAATTGGCTGATGGCAGGAGGGGTGGACACTGTAGAGCTCTGATCTAATTCATTATTTGTGGGATCACTTAGCTCTATTTATTGCATTCTGATTCCATTGTTTAGAATGTAGGTAGTCCTGTGTTGTAGCTTTGTCAGGTTTTTTGGGCATGTATGATGTGTTTAAGGCACACTCTCCTATACTCCTCACTGAAACAGCATGGATAGCCTGTTTTGATGGCAATGACAGGGTGAGGTATATGCCTAGCCACATGGCTATAGATTCTGATGGAATATATTGCTATAATTCTACTATATCAAGGGTTAATGACAGTCATTCATCTGCCTCCACACTCAGAAAGAAGACAACTTTGGATGGTTAAGATAAAACGTATGGAAGATCGCTTTTCAGTTTAAAACCTCCAATATCTGTATCCTTTGCAATATAACACCTGGAAGGTTCAGGTATTCTCAGTTCTAGAGACAGGTAGCAAGAGAGTGCTCCAATAAATTCAATTCAAACTTAATTGGGCAAAAGATCACCGTGGCTGTCACCAAATATGCTGTTTAGAACATAGAACATAGAACATTATAGCACAGAACAGGCTCTTCGGCCTTCGATGTTGTGCCGACCAAAATAAAAAGCAATGCCCCTCCAAACTAAACCATTCCCTTCTCTTCCATATACTTATCAATTAACCTCTTAAACGCCACCAACTTGGCGCATCTACAACAGCTGCAGGCAGGGCATTCCACTCCCTAATCACTCTTTGAGTAAAGAACCTACCTCTGATATCCGTCCTATAACTCATACCCCTTAATTTAAAGCTGTGTCCCCTCATCTTTTTCAAAATGGTTTTTTCCCTTCCCCTGCTGTTCCTTAAAGCCAGACTAGAGTAGACAATTCTTTAATTTGCATCTTTTCTCTTGCTTCAGTTGCTAGGAGGTACATAACTAATTTTTTTTGGCACTTATCCAGCAGAACAATAACTGGCACACACATATCACACCTGTCAAGTAGTTGACAACTATTTGAATTTGATTTAATTTATTACTGCCATATGTATTAACATTCAGTGAAAAGAATTGTTTCAGACAATACTTGTATTCAGACAAACCATACCATTCATAGCGAAGGAAACAAAAGAGTCAGAATGTAGTGTTACAACCATAGCTAGGATATTGAGAAAGATCAACTTAATGCAAGTAAGTCCATTCAAAAGTCTGATGGCAGCAAGGAAAAAGTTGTTCATGAGTCGGTTGGTATGTGACCTCAGACTTTTGTATCTTTTTCCTGAAGGAAGAAGGTGAAGTAGAGAATGTCCGGGGTGCGTGGGGTCCTTACTTAATTATGCTGGCTGCTTTGCCGAGACAGCAGGAAGTATAGATAGAGTAAATGGATGGGAGGCTGGTTTGTGTGATGGATTGGGCTATATTCATGACCTTTTGTTGTTCCTTGTGGTCTTGGGCAGGGCAGGAACCACATCAAGCTATAATACAACCAGAAAGAACGCTTTCAATGGTGCATCTGTAAAAGCTGGTGAGAGTCGTAGCTGACATGCCAAATTTCCTTAATTTTCTGTGAAAGTAGAGGCATTGGTGGGCTTTTGTAACTATAGTGTCATCATGGGGTGACCAGGACAGGTTGTTGGTAATCTGGACACCTAAAGACTTGAAGCTCTCGACCCTTTGTACATCATCCCCATTAATGTAGATGGAGGTATGTTCTCCCTTAAGCTTCCTGAAGTCATTGACAATCTCTTTCATTTTGTTGACATTGAGAGAGAGATTATTGTTGCAGCACTAGTTCACAGATTCTCTATCTCATTCCTGTACTCTGTCTCATCTTTATTTGAGATCCGACCCACTACGGTGGTTCATCAGCAACTTGAAAATCAAATTGGAGGAGAATTTTGGCCACATAGTCATAGGTGTATAAGGAGTATAGTTGGGGGCTGAGAATACAGGTTTGTGGGGCACCAGTGTTGAGGATGATCGTGGAGGAGGTGTTGTTGCCTATCCTTACTGACTGTGGTCTGTGAGTTAGGAAGTTTAGGATCCAGTCACAGAGGGAGGGGTCGAGGCTGAGGCCATGGAGTTTGAAGATGAGTTTTATGGGAATAATGGTGTTGAAGGCTGAGCTGTAGCAAATAAATAGAAGCCTGACATAGATGTCCTTGTTATCTAGGTGTTCCAGGATTGAGTCCAGGGCCAGGGAAATGGCAACTGCTATGGACCTGTAGCGGCAGTAGACAAACTATAGTGGATCCAGGTAGTCCGGAAGGCTGGAATTGATTCGTGCCATGACTAACTTTTCGAAGTACTTCATAATGATAGATGTCAGAGCCACCAGCCAATAGTCATAAAAGCACGCTGCTTGGTTTTTCGTAGGTATCAGGGTGATGGTCATCTTCTTGAAGCAGATAGGGACGTCAGCTTGTTATAGAAAAGTTGAAGATGTCTGTGAATACCCCTGCCAGCTGATCCGCGCAGGATGAGTGCTTGTCCGGGTACCACAACTAGAGGCCAAATCAATGCCAACTAGCAGCCCAGATGAGAAATTTATTTGATTATACTGAGAGTAGTGGCTCAAAGGCCCAGCTAAGTGCCTAGTTTATGCAACAATGAGATTCCTTGAGTTTGGAAGGAGAAAAATCAAACAGCACTTGTGCATATATGACATAGATAAGGGACATAGATAAGATGCAGAGCTGGGTTGACAGGTTTCAAATGGAGTTTAACGTGGAAAAATATGAAGTGTATGAAGTGATTCACTTTTGAAGGAGTAACAAGAATACAGAATACTGGACTAATGGTAAGTTACTTGGTAGTGTGAATGAGTAGAGAGATCTCAGTGTCCATGTGCATAGATTCCTGAAAGTTGGCACCCAGGGTGATAGGATTGTTAAGAAGGCGTATGGTTTGTTAGATTTTATTGATACAGGATTGAGTTTCGGAGCCATGAGGTCATGTCGCAGCTGTACAAAACTTGGAGTATTGTGTACAGTTCTGCTCACCCCATTATAGGAAGTATGTGGAAGCCTTGGAAAGGGTGCAAAGGATATTTACTAGGATGTTGGCTGGTATGCTGGGAAGGTCTTATGAGGAAACTCTGAGGGACTTGAGGCTGTTTTCATTAGAGAGAAGGAGGTTAAGAAGTGACTTAATAAAGACATATATGATGATCAGAGGATTAGATAGGGTGGACAGTGAGAGCCTTTTTTCTCAGATGGAGATGGCTAGCATGAGGTACACAACATAACTTTAAATTGAGGGGTGATAGATATAGGATAGATGTCAGAGGTAGGTTCTTTACTCAGAGAGTGTACTCAGTGTACCCGAACAGTGCCAGAATGTGATGACTAGGTGATTTTCATAGTAACTTCATTGCAGTGTTAATGTAAGCCTACTTGTGACACTAATAAGTAAACTTTAAATTTCATTGAGGAAACTATTCTCAGAATGAAAAACTTGACATTAATTTAAAATTTATCTTTTACTAAGTTGAACCTCTGAACTCTTTTGTCCCACTATTTTTGACAAAGTACTTTTCCAGATCGACTACAATCTTACTACCTCTAAGACAGTGAACATAAGAACATAAGAAATAGGAACAGGAATAGGCGATCTAGTCCCTTGAACCTGTCCCGTTATTCAACAAGATCATGGCTGATCTGAAGTGGATCAGTTCCACTTACCCACTTTCTCCCCATAACCCTTAATTCCCTGGTCTATCAGAAACCTATCTACCCATGACTTAAATATATTCAGCGAGGTAGCCTCCACCACTTCAATGGGCAGAAAATTCCAGAGACTCACCACCCTTTGAGTGAAGAAGTTCCTCTTCAACTCTGATCTAAACTGTCTCCCCTTGATGACAGTGGTTACCAACCTTTTATATATCATGGCACATACGAATGCTATAAAAAAATTTGAGGCATACCTCTTACTTTCTCTGAACTATCCTCCAGGCAAATACTTTTTTGAGACAACTTTCTGCTTCTGTTCGCCATCGGAGAAAACAGTGAAGTGGGCAGAAAATCCAGAGAATCAATAAACATGGGTTTCCCATGTGTCACCGTGCATGTGTGGATCCAAATCCAAAGGATCTTGGTGTATATGTGCATAGATCCCTGAAAGTTGGCAATCAAGTCGATAAGGTTGTTAAGAAGGCATATGGAGTCTTAGCTTTTATTGGTAGGGTGATTGAATTTCGGAGCCGCAATGTCATGTTGCAACTGTACAAAACTCTAGTGCGGCCGCACTTGGAGTATTGTGTGCAGTTCTGGTCCCCACATTATAAGAAAGATGTGGAGGCATTGGAGAGGGTACAGAGGAGGTTTCCCAGGATGTTGCCTGGTATGGAGGGCAGGTCTTATGAAGAGAGGCTGAGGGATTTGAGGTTGTTTTCGTTAGAAAGGAGGCGGCTAAGAGGGGACCTAATCGAAACATATAAGCTGATTAGAGGTTTAGATAGGGTGGACAGTGATAGCCTTTTTCCTAGGATGGAGAAAGCTAGCACGAGGGACATAGCTTTAAATTAAGGGGTGGTAGTTATAGGACGGATGTCAGAGGTAGGCTCTTTACCCAGAGGGTGGTAAGGGTATGGAATGCCTTGCCTGCGTCAGTTGTAGATGCGCCAAGGTTGGTGGCGTTTAAGAGGTTAGTAGATAAGTTTATGGATGAAAGGGGAATGGTTTAGGTTAGAGGGTCACTGCTTGTTCCTAATTGGTCGACGCAACATCGAAGGCCAAAGGGCCTGTTCTGCGCTGTAATGTTCTATGTTCTAAATCTGATTTCCACTAATAATAATACTAATAGCTTCAATTCCAGCTATTGTAAAACCTGGGCCATTAACTCGGAAAATATAAACACTATAAGTCTAAACTATATAAATGGAACGTTGATTTCTTTACAATTCACAAACAATTTATTTAGTTCATACAAGATTTACTGTCATCAACATGAATGTTGACTTTGTCTCCATAGATGCTGCCTATCTGAGTTCTTCCAGCACTTTTCTCTTATGGTAGATTTCCAGCGTCTATTGTATTTTACTTTTATATTATTGTTGTGAAAACTATTATCTCAAGAAGAAAATGAAGTATGAATGAAAAGCAACAACATAATTAAGAAAGAAAGTACAAAAAGCTGAAATTCAGGACAGAAGTTTCAGCATAATACTACGCTCATATCTAGGCATTAGCCAAACAAAACTCTAGATACAAGTTATTGGCATGATTTCAATATTGTGATTTTCAGAACAACCATGCCATTTTCTTTACTTTTTTCTGTCTCTCTTTCTCACTTCCCTTGGAGTTTTTGCATCCTTACCGGATTTTCACTTTTTGTGCAGCTAGGACCTTTGCCTTCAGCTCCAAGTCCCACTGTAATGTGTGCATGTGCATACTGAACAGTATAAAAAAATCTAAACCACACATGTGTGGCTCTTTTCTGGCTGTCACTTGTGTAAGAGACTTGAGGTTCATTGAGTCTTAGAAATGCTGACCACAGAGCTGAAGATGGTTAGTCTGTTTATTTTTTTTTAATCCCTACAGTGCAGGAAGAGGCCATTTGGCCCATCAAGCGACAACACTCCCATCCAGGCCCTATCCCTATAACCTCTCATATTTACCTCACTAATCTCCCTGACACTTAGGGTCAATTTCGCATAGCCAATCCACCTAATCTTTTATCTTTGGACTGTAAACCCACGCAGACACAGGAAGAAAGTGCAAACTCCACAAAGACAGTGATCCAAGGCTGGAATTGAACCTGGGTCCCAGGCATTGTGAGGCAACACTGTTAACTAGTCTACCATGATGCATTAATTTTTAAAATTACTTTGAATCTTTTTTACAATATTCTTGGGGGCTCTTCATGGCATACTATAAGTCATGGAGTCATAGGGATTCACAGCATGGAAACAGGCCATTTGGCCCAACTTGCCCATGCTGCTCCTTTTTTTAACCCCTAACTAATCCCAAGCTGTGCCTACCTTGCACTGCCCCCTGTACTGACACCCTGACATGGTGCTTTGGACTCTGGGGGGAAGATAAGGAGATAACTGCCATGCCCATGTGCCCCTCTGCCACTGCCAGGCAACAGAAAGAGGTTCCCTCAACAGACTTGGGAGGAAGTTGATTTTGGGACTCTTCCTGGGATGGGGTCTTTTGGTTGTTCTGCTTCTTCTAGTTTTGGGAAAACTGGGGATCAATCTTAACTTGGTGATCTCAAGCAACTTTCAATTCAAAATCTTCATTCTTGTCTGTGTACTTTGGTCACTTTAATATCCATGCGTCATGAACACCCTAGAAACCTTCAAAATCACAGCAACACTCTGTTTTGCAAAAGGGATTGTCCCTTCTCTCTCTCTCAGGAGTCCCAGGTGAAGTCCTCTGACTGATAGAAGATATCCATTTCACCAGGAGAATTTCCTTTTGGAGTCAGAATGAGCAGCAGGCGTAATCTGGCCATTTTGAACTTCTGTAATTGACAGCTCCAGATTGTTGATACAATCCAGTAAGCTTCAAGAACCCGTCGTTCCATCAGACCTGCTCACTCAGCTCCATTCTTTTAACACTGCCTTTTTTTTGGTCTCTGAGCCTTCCTAGAAAGATCTAAAGTCTGGAAAAGGTTTATGTTCATTCAATTTCATGCACCATTCTTCTATTCTTTAATTGACAGTTTGGGTCAATGACTACCAGCTAGCACCTTTGTTTGTTTTTCATTCCCCTCATGGTTGAATGCATCTCAAATGCCTGCCTTTCTTCTAAACTTGCATGTTTATAAATATTCTGCCTTTGATTGACAAAGAATAAAGAACAAAGAACAAAACAGCACGGGAAACAGGCAACGAGCCCGCACCGCCACCCCGATGTTGCCACTTCTACCCATGATCCCTGTCTATGTTTATAGATCTATGCATTGAAACCAAATCTGAGACAATTTGGAGAGAATTTGTTCTGCCAATCAGCCTAACAGCACATCTTTGGGATGTGGGAGGAAACCGGAGCACCCAGAGAAAACCCACGCAAGCACGAGGAGAATGCGCAAACTCTCACAGACACAGGCCCAAATCCATGTATCTGCACAGCACAGCGATAGTCACTGAGCTGTTGTGTTGCCCATCAAATGGTCCAGATCAAGCGTACACTAACGTCGTGAAGCACTAGGATACTCTCGAAAAATACAAGAACAACCCTCCCACGACCCATCACGTGTATGCCCCTTGTTAGACAACAAGGCGGACCGAAGTACCTGTACGATAAAACAAGTACATCAATATCATCATCTATTTACACATTTCCCAGGGAACGTCCCAAAGCTCATGATCCCTGTTTTAAATCAATTTTTTATATCCCTCCATTCCCATTCTGTTCATGTGCCCATCTAAATATCTCTTAAATAACTCCAGCGTGCCTGCCTCCACCACTTTACTTGGCAGCGTGTTCCATATCCCCATCCCCCTCAAGCATCCAAATTATAAGTTACCTCCCTCACCATAAGCCTGTGACCCCTCGTGCTATTTGAGTCCATCCTAGGAAAAAGCTCAACCCTGTTTACGCTATCTATACGCCTCATAATTTTGTACACCTCTATTAGATCTCCTCTAAGTCTACGTCTTTCTAAGGAAAACAGCCCCAATTTGCCCAACCTCTTCTCGTAACTCAGAGCCTCCATAACAGGCAGCATCCTGGTAACCCTCCTCTGCACTCTCTCCAGACTCTCCACGTCCTTCCGGTAGTAAGGCGACCAGAACTGGACGCAGTATTCCAAATGAAGTCTAACCAATGTTTTATACAACAGGTTAGATAAATTACGCACTAACCAGGAGGTTTGACTTCCTCTTTTCTAATCACAATGATTAGAAAGCATTTGAGATGCATTCAACCACAGTGACTTGGGCATTTCAAGAGTTTCAGAGTACACAGACAAAAATGAAGATTTTGAACTGGAAGCTGCATTCTAAGAGTGATCTCCACTTTACTCAGGGCTGGAAGGGACAGTCCAGCCACAAGACCCTCTCAGGGAAGAATCCTGAGATCAACCTCTGCTCCTGGCACGAGCCCATCCAAATTCCAGATGCTTTTGGGAACCTTCCCTCTGCAACTTGGCAGTGGCAGAAGGGCACATGGGAACAGTACTTAAGTCCTTGTCCCCCTCAGAGTCCAAGACGCCAGGACCACATTTGTCAGGACCTGCACCAAATCACACTCTTGTGATCTGTGGCCGGAGAAGACGGTACATTATTGAATTGAGTTTCCAGTCTGCTAATTGCATTTCACTGAGCATTTTTGAATATTCATTGTCAGGCATGAATGTCATTGAGGCTGATGTAACAGGCCAGGAGAATCGCAACAGCTTTGCCTGATGGAAATTCCGTTTTAGCCCTGACGCCTGATTCAATAGGCTGTTTGGATTTTTGGCAGGCTTGGTAATCCCCCCATCATCATTAGTTTGTGCTCTGGGTTTTAAAGCAATTGATGTGGAGATGCTGGCGTTGGACTGGGGTAAACACAGTAACAAGTCTCACAATACCAGGTTAAAGTCCAACAGGTTTATTTGATAGTAATCTTACAAGCTTTCGGAAACAGTGATCCTTCACCAGGTGTGTGGAAGGTTCCTGCTAACACACCTGACGAAGGAACATCATTTCCAAAAGCTTGTAAGATTACTATCAAATAAACTAGTTGGACTCTAACCTAGTGTTGTGAAACTTCTTACTGTTTTGAAGAAATTGGACAGTCTAGGCAGCCATCTACTGGCTACTTATGAAAAGTACAAACAAGTCTTTTTAAAATCAGTCACACTGATTAAATCTCATTATAGTCTTTATGTTATTCTGAAATCTTTTGGCTTCAAATCAAGGAACAATGCCAATGATGAATTTACATGTAAGACACTTTGGCACACATTGTCTCAGTGTTCCAATGCTAATTAGTTTGCAAAGGGACGGCAAATAGCATTCTACACATGATCAATAAAACTCATGGCAAGCTCTTTTTAGCATTTTATCAGCTGTTCCATTACTGGACAGCAGCCAATTTTCCGTTGCCGAAGGAAAATTGGGAGGAGTATAAAACGGGCTGTCGATTTGTTATTGCCAAAGACAAATTTATACTTCACTAATTCTTTTCAGGAACAAAGTTCTGCAGATACCAGGTAGTACTTCACCCAAGCACCCATTATTCATACATATAGGCTGACAGTGAGAGGCAGTAGGCTATTTGATGGCAGGGTCACAACACAGCCTGTTCCTGTTTTGACCAACATTTATTATAGGTGCACATTTTCCACGAGGGGTCGCTAGACTGTAATAAGGTGAGGATATCCTGGCTCATGATTCTGCTTGCTAATACAATAAAACAAATGTCATGCACTCTAACACAGCTGAGTCCTGCATCCAGGACATTCCACTCTATTAACCTCAGTCCAAATGAAACTATTAGCAGAACTCAATTTTGAAAAATTTGATCGACGATACAATTTTACAAAATTTTGACAATCTGTTATTTTTCTTTCACGTTGATGATAATATATCACACCCTGATAAAGGAAATATACAGTCACAGTTCTAAATGATTGCTGTGTTTGTTAAGCAGAGTATTTCCCGTTTAACGTACAGAGTAACTTACAGACCTTAAAAAATTGACCATCACATCATACAAAGACAGAAGAACAGAATAACCAAACAAGTCCTTGATATTTCATTGCTGTTATTAAAATTATTGCACATATGGTTTATTATTCAAATTTCCTATGGGCAGCAGGTTTATAAGAACATAAGAACTAGGAGGAGGAATAGGGAATTTAAGCCCCTGAACCTGCTTCATCATTTAATACGATTGTGGCTGATCTCGGCCTCAATTCCATTTTCTTGCCCTCTCACCACAGCCCTTCAAACCTTTACTAAATAAAGATCTGTCCACTTCTTCCTTAAATTTGCCCAAATTCCCAACATCCATCATGACCTGGGATAGTAAATTACACGGACTCACAACCCTTTAAGCATAGTAATTTCTCCTCATCTGTTTTAAATCTGCCACCACTTAGCCTAAAACTATGACCCTTTTTTTAAACTGCCTGACAAGAGAAAGCATCCTCTCCATGTCTAGTTTGTCAATCCCCCCCTTTATCATCTTGTACACCGCAAGTAGAACTCCTTTCATTCTTCTAAATTTCCAGGGGTATAGGGCTGAACTGCCCAATCTCGCTTCATAAGACAAATCCCTCATCCCTGAAATCAACCTAGTGAACCTGCTCTGAACTGCCTCCAATGCAACTACATCTCACCTCATGTAAGGGGACCAAAATTGTACACAATTTTCTAGGTGTGATCTCACTTTGTATGGCAACAGCAACACTTCACTACTTTCATATTCTATTCCTTTAGCAATAAAATCCAAGATTCTATTTACCTTCCTTATTACCTGCTGTACCCTCATACTAGTTTACTATGATTCCTACAGGAGGACATCCAGATCCTCTGCACCAAAGCACTACAAAGTTTCTCTCTATTTAGATAATAATTTGCTTTATATTTTTCCTATCAAAATGGACAACTTATCCATATTAAATTCCATGATTGAACCTAGGACCTATCTGATCAGTGTGTGGTTCAAATCTGTACTGAACAATGCCTTCATCCACAGGGATGTTTGTTAACAGATGTCATTTAGGACATAATTATATCAGTGAAGATAAAATGATAACAGTGAAAATGCAATGAAATCAGTAAACTACACATGGTCGTCAATGGAAGGTTCAATGGCGTCATTATGCTAGAGATCACAAATCTCAATGTCAATCCAGTATGTTGTCTCACAAACCATTTTTCAGATGCTACTCTTCTATATGGGAGGTCTGTATGAAACATGCGTTAGCTAGGCATAAAGCGGGGTGAATACCTGAAAATACCAGCTACGCTGTAACAATTTGAAAGTGTACGACATACAATAGAATGATTTTTAAAAACCCAGAACAGAAAGAGTATTTGAACAGGAAAAAATGGTTAAAGGAAACAGTCTTGAAAAAATATAAAAAAGAACCCAAACTAGCCAAAGAACTTTTGCTTGTTTGAATGCTAGCACATAAAGAACACACTGCATTTTTTTTGACACACTACTGTGACAGCTACTTCATTTTAAAGGCATCTGAGGATTCAAACCACTTGTTTCATCAGGCAGGGATTTGAGCTTTGTAGTTTTCAAAGGTAACAAATACAGGTGCCTCTGCTTTTTGTTTTGTTGAGGGGCGGAGATGGAGATGGAGTCACATGTTTAAAACCAGACTGCAAGACATCTAGTAGAAGAAAACAGTAAAATACTTGGGAAATGAGATAATGCACAACACGTTTTTTTCCAGATTACCTGCCAGTATGTTTTAATGACTTCCAGATGGAGTTCAGTTTAATTATGTTATATTCTTCAATGTGTTTTAACATGAGAGGAAAACTGGTCATTTTAGGTTTCAAATTTATTTTAAGTAAACATTTTGTCAGGCGTAATAAAGAAAATAATACTTAAAACTACAATAAGTTTGAGAGAGAAGATTGGCAGGTTGAGTGTCTTTAATCAGACTGATTCTTTTCTCCGGTTGGAAAACAGTGGTAAGGTATCTGGAATGCAGGGCTGTAACACAAAGGTCAAGAATGCTGTCTCTGCACATTAATATCTTGCCTATTGCTACAGTTCTGGGGGGTTGGGGTTTGAATGTATACCATTAAGATCAGTCTTCAGTCTCCAGTTAGCCCTGCATTTGTATTTTGTTTTTATACAGTTTCTTGGCTCTCTTCCACTTTCTGGATTCTGACACCTTTGGATTATACTGGTGACTCAATACCTCAAATTGGGTTGCCAACTCTCCAGGATTGTTCAGGAGTCTCCAGGAATTGTAAATTAATCTCATGGATATTGCAGTGAATGATCCAGGAGAAAACTTCTAGGGGCATTAAAATAGTTGTTTCATTCTCTTGGAACATTTAAATTATTACTTAAAGAAGTGTTAGTGATGGGGAAAGAAAGCTGTTTAATTGGCAAGGATCAGTCACTTGGATGCAAAGAGTCTTGTCTGCTGTCAAATTGGCAAGAGAAGGTGGGGCATCGCAAAGGTGCATAAGCTGAACAACCATTGGTGGTTGGCTGAAGGCCATGTGGCAAAATATCCTGGAATACATCAACCGCAATTGCCAATTCTACTTAACAAGGCAGACTGCTTTTTACTGAAATACCACTTTCAAACATGAACAGAGATGGAATACCATCTTACAGATTGAACAACTGAACAAAAAAAGTTTATCCCAGAGGTTGAGGTGATGATTGTTGAATAGATACTTTCAATTACATAAAGAACTTCAAACTAAAACAACATTTATAGCGTAGTTTGTGCTATGTTGGGATAACTGTGCGGTGTATGGTTGCCTCAATGACTCATTTACTCTGGCCGGAGAATGGTGCGTGGTAAGCAGTATATCTTAGGTTTGCCAGCTCTGTGACGTACTCATCAAACATTGGTCTCAAAATGTTGGTTGTAGCTGTGTTGACTAATAGATTAGGTACTAGCATCATGTGGACAACTGGGAATGCAGATACTTAGTTGATTAAAAAATTATGAATACATTGGGTGTGTAGGGTGTTTAAATGTGAATTACTAGGTTTCCTAAAAAGGGGAATAGATCTAACACTCTTGCAATGGGGAAGAAGCACATACTAGCCAAATGTTTATATCTCAAGGACTTGAGTTCAACCAGCAAGATTGTTTACTTAGAAGAACAGATAGTTTTCTAGCTAAAAGATTACAAACAAGCTTTTGGGTATACTGGGATAACATGGTGGCACAATGGTTAGCACAGCTGCCTCACAGCTCCAAGGACTTGGGTTTGATTCCTGGCTTGGGTCACTATCTGTATTGAATTTGCATATTCTCCCCATGTCTGCATGGATTTCCTCTGGGTGCTCCAGTTTCTTCCCACAGTCTGAAAGATATGCTGATTAGGTGCATTGACCCTAACAGGCACCGGAGTGTGGCAACTAGAGGAATTTCACAGTAACTTCATTGGAGTGTTAATCTAAGCCTTACTTGTGACTAATAAATAAACTTTAATGCACGTGACAATAATAAAGCAAATCAAATTAAGTTGCTCTTTAATGTCAAAGGTTTGCAGGACAAATACATGGGTTTACAGGAATAGGAGCTGGATGGAATTGTTGTTGATACAGGCGAAATGGGCCAAATGGTATCCTTCTGCATTGTGGGGTTCTATGATTCTATGTCATGTAAGGATTGACAATGGCATGTGACAAAAGCAGCAATCTGAATTTTACATATCTGCATTTCAGAGCCTACACTGAGCCACAGGAGAAGGTTTGTTAAGGTTTGTGGGTTTAAACAAAAAGAAAAGAATGTGGTTTGCACATGTAAATTCAAACTAGCAACAGATTTATTCTAAAAGCTTTTGCTTGTACGGAGTACAAAGAAAACGTAAAACAGCCGCCTCTGTAAACACCCTAATGACTTCATATCAAATCACATGATCAGCTCTTCAAGCAACTGCAAATCCAGCAGCAAGGGACCATAAAATGCTACCATTGGATTTCCAAAAGGCATTTGATAAGATGCTATGTGAAAGATTAATATCCAAATTAAGGGTCTCACAAATTTGGGCATATTAACATGGATGGTGGATTAATTAAGTATTCCCTCAAGGCCCTGCCTGGATCATTGAGCCCTTCCCCTCTCCTAGGTATCGCCAAAACCCTCCCCTCCCCCAGGTTTACTGTGTATGCCTATAAAGTTCTTTGGGTGGCTTTCTCATCACCCACCAACCTGCCTAATCTGCCTGCAACTTTACAGTGGGATGGGTGAGGCCTGAAGCCTGCCCTTTCCCCAGTTGAGACCCTAAATGAGTAATTAATGACCACTTCAGCAAGTTTTCCTGGTTAACTTCAACTCCGTGACAGGCTGGAAGAGGGGCAGGGAGACAATTAAATCACTTTTCTGCTTTTTCCTTGAATAGGAAGCTGGTGGGGGATAACTGGAGGGTTGGTGACACTTCCAACAACAGTCTACTTTCCACATTGAGCCCCCATGCTGTATAAGATTTTCTCCCTGTTCCCTTGCTGCTGCTCAACCCCCTCCCCCGACATCCTTTCCCTCTTCACCAACACTCAATCCATCCCCTCTGCCTATTCACACCTCACTTGTGTGCCTCACCTCTTCTACCTGAGACGACGACGACCCCCCCCCCCCCGCAATACTTACCTGATTCTGCACTTTGGAACTTGACGCTGGGGAAAGCTTGTATTCCTATTCCTGGCCACAGTATCTTGAAGGTTGCTGGCCAATCAGATTGGCTGGCATTTCTCTGAGGTGGGGTTTCCTTCTGAGTGACAGGCAAAAGTCCTGTCTCCAGCCAATCAACATTTGATGCCGGGGAGCATGTGTCAGCGGAGATGTGGGAAAACCCACTGTCTGAAAAATCCTAGCTCAAGTGTAATACAACAACGGATTCTCCTTTAACTACCTTACTGGTTACATTCTCAAAAATACTCTAAAAATTTGTCAAACATGATCTCCCTTCTATAAATCCATATTGATATTGTCTGAATATGCTATGTTTTTCCAAGATCATTGTTGGGACTTCCTTAATAATATTAGTAAATTAGAAGCTAGATCATAACACAACTGAAATCAATGGTCAATGACCACTGCAACCAACAATGATAAATAAAAGCCTTTCTGCAGCATGAAGGGTGCAAAAATTCCCATTTATGACAAATGAGGATCTGAGGCTGGAGTAAAGGAATATATTCAATTCAACAAAATCTACATTGAATCCCACTCATTTTATTACAAGCTTTTCGCAGAAATTTGTAATCCATTCAGAATCAAGTGGTAACAAATGTCACATTGGTCATTATCATTATAGATTCCAGATCCAATTAGTTGGTATCTAGAATTTGTCCATAGCCTTCATTCACAAACACATTGAAAGCGTTGCTTTAACACATCTGCTGTTTTCTTATTTTCATCTGTATAGCTTTACAAAATACTGTACAATGTTTTAAATTGTCAGCTAAAAGTGTGAATTTGAATCTCCTTTGCTGCTGACTGTATGCCAGTTTCTTATTTTCCTCCAATCTCCTTCTAGTAATTACATTTTTTACTTTCCATATTTTTCTATATGGCTGTCAATCTTTAATACATTTTGCTTAAATAATTCTTCCCAATTCAATTTGATTGCTTCACTTCAGCTCTGATGTCTATCGTCCAGTCAGGTCAAATCACAACTTTCCTACTTTACAAACTGGAAACTTGCTTCAAATTATTTTTTAAAAGTAGGATAATAGGATTTATTGTCCATAATAACCTCTAGCCCCTTTGAATCAGTCAAACTTGATTTTAACATGTCTGAAAATTATTTCCCAGCTTCACCAAACATTCCATGTGCAATACTGCTGCCTGAAAGATTCCAACAGTCATGGCATACAGAACAAACTTAATTTGATTCAAAGAAATTATTGAATCCAACAAAAGCCATGAGCAGCTTTCAGTAAAGGTTACATTAACTTCTTGTGGATCTTTTCCAGTTCCCTGACGCAAGTAGTACGCTATTTCATATGTTGGCTGTATTATTCTAGATTCTGTGAATCATTTTAAGTACAAATGAAGATAATCAGTAATTTGGTTTCTAAGATGTGTTTGAACATTGTGATTTTCTTCCATTTTCTTAACTGAAGCAGATATATTGATTCTCCTATGTAGAGTCCAATAAATGTTTCAACATAATCAGGGATAATTTCATAACAATATACACTACGTTGCTGGAATTTTACCCCCATGCCCACCCTAGAATCAGGGCAGGTGCAGCTCACAGGACAGAATTTTCCATTGGCCTCAGGCAGGATTTTATGAATATCACTTGAGTGAAATTGTAAAGTACCAGCTGTTTCTGAGTTTCTCTTTCTCAGCTTTAAGCAATTGCTTATCCAAGCAATTAACAGCATCTTACATGTGTCTTGATAGCGTTGGATTAATGAAATATACTGGCACATTAACATATCAGGTCAGTGTGACAGTCTTCATTGCAATGGTACACTGCTGAACTGAGCTACGCTCTTGAGGGTCCTGAGGATTTACGGCAAATATACAGCAAACATTATTCATAGTTGGATATGGACCAGATGGAATAAAACGTCAGATGGCTTGTTAGGCTCAAGTATCTAAATATTTTTTGTGTGTCAGTTGTAGCTAAATTGGTAGCACTCTCACTTCTGAGTCTCCAGATTCAAGTCCCACTCCAGGACTTGAACATAAAAATGAAGGCTGATGCTTCACTGCACTGAATAGTTGGAAGTGCTGTCATTCTCATGAGACATCAAATCTAGGCTTTGTTCGCCCTTTCAGGTAAGCATAAGACATCCTGTGACATTGTTTTCAGGAAGAACATCGGAATTATCCACGGTGTCTTGGCCAATAAGAAAGACTTGCATTTATATAGCATCTTTCACTGAATGTCCCAAAGCATTTTGAAGCCAGTGCAATATATTCACTTTGGTAAAGTAGAAACATGCAGCCAATTTGTACACAGCAACCTCCTGCGAATAGCAATGTTGTTATGACCAGATAATTTGTTTCCGTACTGTTGTCTGAGGGTTAAATATTGGCCAAGACACCACGGATAATTCCCATGTTCCTGATACCACCCCATGCCCTCTCACATTGCCCATGTCACCCCATACTTTCTCTATCCACATCCAGTATACACTATGTGCGGTTCTCAGGAGTAATGCAACAGAATTGTAACTATTTTAAAATAATAAAGAAACTATTAAACCTCTATCAATCTAAGAAAGTTCTAATTCAAACTCATTATCACTCATGCTAGTCCAAAAAACCCCAAGCAAAAAAGGTTGTGTAATTATTTTGGTTTGGAGAAATTGTGCATATACTGCTATTGGCTCATAAAAGTTTCTATTGTTCTAGGATCAATAAGGCCATCTGTGGAAATAAAGCTTTGAAACCCAGCCAACCACTTATAATTGGATAGCAGTCATAACAAAAGCTTCCAGTTTTGACAGAGCAGATATTCATTTCAAAGCAGAGTGCCTGTCAACAAATGAAGGCAAGCAGGTTGCAGACTATCTTTTCTACTTTCAGAAGCAGGGTTTGATTTTTTTTAATAGCCGTATCTGCAAGTCCAATTAAACCAGACCAAACCACAGCAGAGGACTTTTTCTTTACATTTTTAAAATACATTACAATACACTCTTGAATGGAAAAATGCTGTAATGCATGTGAACAATTGCACAATGCTGGCTAATAATTATGGTCAACTTACCTTTAAAGATAAAATCCCTGTGATGAATCACTGCATTAACATAGGAACATAGAATAAAAACATTGGAATAGGAATAGGCCATTTGGCTTCTTAAGCCAATTCCACCAATCAATGAGATCATGGCTATCTGTGGCTTAACTCCATGTTGCTTGATACCTTTTGTTAGGGTACCAGGTCAGAAACCTCAAGACATATTAGGAAACCAACAATTTTCTATTTTGTTATTAATGTGAGGATAATTTGATTCAATCTAGATGCAAATTTACTGACAAACTGGGAAACTTTTATCAAAACAAATTTTATTTAATAAAATTGTTCACTTATAACAAATGAGTTAGCTTAACCTTTAACAAGTGAACAACACTTAAACATGGCAAGATACAAGTTTTAACGATAAACCTATTGCTGTGAGTTCAAGTTCAAGTAATATTCCTTTGTAAACCTAGATCCCCTCTTTAAAATTAGTTAGCAATACTTTCTGTGATTTAGGTTACCAGCTCTGGAGCTCCCAGGTCTTAGGTTACCAGCTCTAGAAGTCTTTTTAAAGAGAGAGAATAAGAGCCAATGGTTGCTTCTGGGAGTCCAGGCAGCAATTGTTTGTATTTGGTAAAATGAAACTGAAACCATATTTCTTCCTTGCAAGCTTGACTCCTCTCATTAACCATATGCATCTGTATATGTAATCCTAGACAAACCTAAATAAACAAAAGGTCTATTAACTCTATAAAGAAACACATCCCTAACTAAAATCAATTATTAGCTAGCTTTCTTAGCATCTGCTGCATGTTTACAAGACAAATCGACTTGTGAAACAAACACAGCCTCTTAAAGCAATCCCATCCTATACACAAAATAAATCAAAAGATCACAGTATCATCATATTTGGCTTAACATCTATTTAACTATCTCAGATTTAAAATGAGCAACTGATCTAGCATCAACTGCCATTGTGGAAGACAGTTCTGAACCTCTATAATCCCTTGGGTGCTTCCTAACATCTCATCTGAACAGTCTGATCCTAATTTTAAGACTATGCCACTCTTAAAACACATCTATGTTACACTACATACATTATATAGCATCCATTAGTGACATTTGAAAGTGTCAAAATACTTTGCACTTATATATAAGATTGGTCCAGACTCCTCAACAAGATTTCCATTTTATTCATTAACTCTCAAACTTGGTAGGCTTTAAACGGGCTTTCAAACCCTGAATCACCAACCAGAAGTGGTATGCGGGAGGATGGGGGGGCGGGTGGGCGGAAATCTAATTTCCAACCTCCATTTCAATGAAGACCCTGACCTAACAAGGGTAGTTTTTGGGAGAGAGAGAGGCGTGGCATTGGAGTGGGGTGATTTATTACTCTAGGCATTCATGACCATTAAATGGCAGAGGAAAATGAGCTAGGGTTTACAAATGCACAGGAAAATCATATGTCCGCCAGAAAAAAATCCAAGTTTGACCTTTCACACACCGAAACACTGCTCTGCAACCAGACAAAATTTCAGCTCTAGAAATCAGATAATTTATCTGCTAAATCTCCAGCAACAGTATCCAGTAGAGTTAACATATGATGCTTGCTAAATTCTACAAGCAAGACAAGGAACATTCTGGTACAGGTGAAATTATAAATTCAACGTGAAGATAGTTTTGTACTTTAATCTCAAGGAGGGTAAGGAAGTCTATTAAAATTAGCTTAGTAATGTGTCATTCAATCAGAAGCCATCTGCTCAAACCTAAGCATTGGACAAGGTAACTTAGAAAGAAAATCAGACACAGATGTGTTTTAATTATTATAACCAAAAACAGAGACATGTTTTTGAAGCTATTGTCTTGTATTCAATCAGGAAAAATGCAAGAATGCCAAATTTCAAAGGATCAGAACAATTTATATTGCAGGAAAAAGGGATGCTGATTGGTTGGCAAGTTGATTCTGATTGGCTGAAGGATTGCCATGTAAAAATCAGCAGGAAAGTGCCAAACGAAAAATCTTGGCAACAAGTCTCTCTTTTCAGTAATGTACAGGTTCTGCAATACCAAGCATGTTATTATTGATACTTACTTCAAAGCAATAAAATTCTTTAATGTTTAATATAAGAAGCTAAATAACCCATGTTGTAAAAACCCATCTGGCTCACTGACATGCTTTAGGGAGGGAAATCTGTTTTGCTTGTTGGACTGGCCTATATGTGTCTCCAGATTCACAGCAATATGACTGACTCTTAACTGCCCTCTGAACAATTCAAACCATAATGAACCACAATGAATAAAGTCTGCAAGAACCAAAGCCACCTGACCTTGATGGAAGCATCCAACATGACAAATTCCCACAATGCAGTCAACCTTGCTAAGTCCTCATTACTAACTAATATTTGCCCTTTCAAACACAATAGGCTCTGGATGAGTAAACTGCAATGCATGTATATAATGTAAGTTGGGGTTTTGGGGTGCGTACTGCCCCTTTAAAAGTTTCGGTCAAGTGACCCCTGGGGACTAGCTCATCCAAGTGTGGAACCTGGTCAAGTAGTCTGGATCTGATTGTTTGCAGTACACACTTGTAATAGTGAGTTCCCAGTGTTTAAGTTACGAAGCCTATTTTGTGGTTCTTATCACGCAGCCCTTTGCTAAAGACATTCATAACAACTGGCGAAGAGTTCTGTTTAAGTGGGAGATTATTGCAAATCACCTGGGACTTCGCCAGACAATACTGGAAAAGCCCTGAAGTATGGCAACTCTACAAACAACGGGTAGGAGAGTTGCAACTGCTGTTGCTTTTTGTAAAAAGGGAAGGAAATAATGGTGGTGATTTGATTTGTTTTGATTTATTATTGTCACATGCATTAGCATACAGTGAAAAATATTGTTCCTTGTATGCCATACAGACAAAGCTTACCATTCATAGAGAAGGAAACGAGAGATTGCAGAATGTAGTGTCGTAGACAATGCTAGGGTGTAGTCAACTTACTGCAAAGTAAGTCCATTCAAAAGTCTGATAGCAGCAAGGAAGAAGCTGTTCTTGAGTTGGTAGGTTTATGACCTCAGACTTTTATATCTTTTTCCCGATGAGAAAAGGTGGAAGAGAAAATGCGTGGGGTGCGTGGGGTCCTTAATTATGTTATGGCTGCTTTGCCAAGGCAGCAAGAAGTGTAGACAGAGTCAATGGATGGGAGGCTGGGTTGTATGATGGATTGGGCAAAATTCAAGACCTTTTGTAGCTTCTTGCAGTCTTGGGCACAGTAGATGCCATATCAAACGGTGATACAACCAGAAAGAATGCTTTCTATGATGCATCTGTAAAAGTTGATGAGAGTTGTAATTGCCATGCCAAATTTCCTTAGTCTTCTGAGAAAGTAGAGGGATTGGTGGGTTTTCTTAACTATGGTGTTGGCATGGAGGGACCAGGACAGATTATTGGTGATCTGGGAAAGCTAAAAACTTGAAGTTCTCAACCCTTTCTACTTCATCCCTGTTGACATAGACAGGGACACAGTCTCCTTTATACTTCCTGAAATCAATGACAATCTCTTTCATTTTTTTGGCATTGAGGAGAGGTTATTGTCAACACACCAGTTCACCAGAATCTCTATCTCATTCCTAAACTCTGTCTCGTCATTGTTTGAGATCCGACCCAATATGATGGTGTCATCAGAAACTTGAAAATCAAGTTGGAGAGGAATTTGACCACACAGTCAAAGATGTATAAGGAGTTTGGTAGGAGGCTAACAACACAGCCTTGTGGTGTTGGGGATGGTCATGGAGGAGGTATTACACCTTTACTGATTGTGATCTGAGAGTTTGGAAGTTCAGGATCCAGTTGTAGATGGGGGGAGCCAAGGCCCAGGACATGGAGTTTGGAGATGAGTTTCATGGGAATAAGATGTTGAAGGCTGAGCTGTAGTCAACAAATAGGAGTGTGACATAAGCGTCTTTCTCATGTAGGTGTTCCAGGATTGAGTACAGAGCCAGGAAAATGGCATCTGCTGTGAATGTGTTGCAGCAGTAGGCAAACTGTAGTGGATCCAGGTAGTCCGGGAGGCTGGAATTGATTTGTACCATGAATAGCCTTTCAAGGCACTTTATAATGATGGATGTCAGAGCCACCGGCTGATCGTCATTAAGGCAGAAGAAGGAGCTCTCAGTAAAAGGGAGCAGGGAGCCAGTGTGGGAGAGAAGATTTCAGGCCTAGACTCGGGTGGTGGGAAAAATTCCTGCCAGTGGCAAAACAGAATGGCAGCTCAATTCAGAGCTATAGATCACTTTGATAAAGAGGCAGAGAACTGGACCTTGTACAGCACACTTCAGTGCTCATCTGCAGGCCATAAGGTCGGCAATTGCCTGGATGTACTGGTTTTCTTAAGTACCATGGGGAGCAAGACTTTCGCTATTTTAAGAAGTTTAGTATAACCAGAAAAACCAGCTGAGAAGACTTACCAAGAATTGTGTGATGTATTAGAAGTTCACTTCAAACCCAAGCCATTGATGATTGCTGAATAGTTCAGATTTTATAAATGCAACCAACTCAAAGGGGAGCCCATTGCTCAATTCATGATCGCGCTGAAGAGATTGACCCAGCACGGCAAGTTCGGAAGCATACTCCAGGATGTCTTATGGGACTGGCTGGTTTATGGCCGCTGGCATGAAGACCTCCAGCGGAGGTTATTAGCGGAATGAAATTTAGAATTTAAATTTGCTTTGGAGAATGTAATGTCTATGGATTGATTGCCAAAGAAGCAGTGCAGTTAGATGTAGCAAAAGCCTCACAGAGTTTGGCACTGCAAGTGGAATGCCATCAATGTGCTGGAGGCAGTGCCAGGACAATACCTGGCCATGTCTCTTCCCCCTCCGGAGCAATGCCTACGTCTCCAGGGAAACCCCAATGACAGATGGGGGGGGGGGGGGGGGGGGGGGGGGGGGTGAGTCAGAATTGAGTGAAGCGATGGGTTAGTAACATTTAAACGCATTCAAATGAATGTTATGGTCACGAACCTGGTGACACCTCTGGTGAGGAGCAGGAGAATCCAAAACAAGTTCCAGATTTTGAGTCCCCGCTAACATTCGCATGGACGGCGAACACGGGCTTAAAATCATCCATCTATCTCACACATTTAACCTATTTTAGAGAAAGGTAAGTTCTACAAAAATCCTTGGCAGTGATTCAAAAGATGCCTATGCATGCTCACACATTTACCATTCAAGCACAGCAAGCTGCCTTCGACAATCAACAAACCTCCCACTGCTAGTCTCCATAATATCACAGAAATCATTGTATTCAACCACATCAATTCTATTTGCAATCAGATATTAATCCAGTTTTTTTTAATACGTTTATGCACACACCATCATAAACTACCTTTGCTCCCAATATCTTCACTCCTGCCTACTGCTGTGCACGTCCCCTACCTCCCGCTCCAACATCACAAATATTCATTACTGTATTTGGAAGGAATCATCCAATCTCTAGTTTTGCTCAAATCTGGTTACTTTCTGGACTCAGCCTGCTTACAGATCTGTCATTTGGAACATTCCACATTCTAAATGATGCGAGACGCACTTTAATCTCTGCACACCATTCTGAATCTATTGAGAGGTTTGTTCAGCTGGTAAAACAATCTGCAACGTCCAAATTACTGAAAAAAATTCCCTTGCAACATTGGCTCTGAAATTTCCCATTCCTTTATTGCAACAATTCACATTTTTTGATGAATCTAAACTGACAATTCTGAACAGGATTTGATATTCAGAAGTTTGACTTTCTTAAAATTATAATCACCTGGAGAATTAGGTCAAAACCAGGCATAATCTTCTATTCAGTCCTGACAAAATTAAATTATAGCAAGATTTGTTTAACTAAATTAATTATGTCATAGAAATAGTTAACTGAAAATTTGAGTGGTGTTAATGGATCTGGAATAAGCTTCTGGTTTACACTGATTTTTTTTTGTAAAGACAGAGGCAACAAAATCACGAGAACAGATAAGGGTGATTTTTTAACGGATACTGTTTTGCATCTATACAACAGATTTGCATGCGAGTTTTTTCTGAGAAACCTACTTTGGATGTGATATGAATCTCTCAAGATTGTTTAGATATTAATAACTCTATTTGACAGTAAATTAATGTATCCTTTTCTAGTTACAGTGAAGGGAGCATATATTTTTGGAATAATGTGCACAGTTAATCAATATGGAATCTCTTATGTGGAAGTTTCTTGGTGGAATAGATTTGATTGAAAAGGACTGCAAAATCTTGGTTTGCTAATTTTTTCACAGGTCGATATAATGCAGAGAACATTTCCTAAAAGCACATTTCTAATTTTTTTTTACCAAAATTACTGAATGGAAAATATGTATCACAAGAAGGCATTGTCAACATTTATTAGGCCAGCAGTAGGAAGAAAGCAATCAGAGTACACAGCTAGCCAAACATTGTGTAGATCAATGCAGAGAATAATTTATAACAGAATGCTCTGTACTATTACATTCTTTTTGGAGATAAATGAAATAAATTTACTTGTTTGTCAGGTTATATTGCTTAGAAATATTTTATACAAAAGTATGCACTGGAAAGATTGAACAAAAGCAAATTTGGTAAAATTTCAGTGGAACAAATCTTGGCTTTTGAGCTTGGATATTCCCTCAGGTTCATGGTTTATGGTCACTGAATACTGAAGAAAGTGGACTTGCCCTCTGTATTCCCCTCCCCATCCCAATCATCTGGCATCTTTTCTGCCCAAATCTAACTAAACAATAGCACGATGCAGAAATTTTAACAGAGAACAATCACTCTGCAAACTAGCTAACCTTAGTACATTATGCTACATAAATTTTCTCCTCTTGAAGGAAGGTGGACTGAATAAGCAGTCTACTGAAACAAGGCAGAGGCTTTGATGCTATATTTTAATTACAGACAGCCTTTGGCTTGCTGGTTGGAAAATCCACACATATTTTCTGAGAAATGTTATTCCATTAAGATTGCAAAATGGCATCTCAACCCAAAATGCTGACAATCGCAGGCAACTCTAGCTAATCAAGGACCCACCCTTTTAAACTGCACAAAAAGAGCAAAGTTAGGACCCATCATTCTAACTGTGGGTAAACAATTACTTCCCATAATTTAGTTAAAGCAGATAGATCATGATCAACAGTTAACTGAAACACTCTTTGTAAATAGCTAAGGTTGCTTTATCAGTGAATCTGATTACCCCAGATGTTGACCCTGGTGGTTTTTATTTGCTTTCAGTTTCAATATACTGCTTGAGCAATCAATGGCAATATCACAACATGAGTAGCTATATTGTTGTGGTGCCTCAAAACTTTGAGTGATCCCTTGACAATAAACGTGGTGGCAGGGAGAAGGATGGGCCCCCGCACTTCTTGACAATTTAATATTTGTCTGCTCTCTGATGTTGAATTAGTTAGATTTCTGTTAATCTTTCTTAGAGTTTAATGATACTTCTGGATTCCTGACAGCTACTTTATGGGAGACATTGAAGACTTATTTAAGGGGCCAGATCATATCTTATTCAGCAGAAAAGTAGGAGATTATCAGAATTGCTGGGGTGTATTGGTCGAATTGATGCCATGTATGCTGTGGGCCAGTCCCAAGAAGTATATAAGGAATGTTTACTATTACAAGTGGAATTTGAGAACTTGTCCTCATGAAGAGATGCTGTTCAAATCTAAGAATACACACAATGAGCATGGGAGTATGGGGGGAGTGCAATGCAAGCAAGCTACTAGCCTATCACCTGCACCAATTCACTGCCAAAAGTTTAATACCACAGTGCAGACTCTGAATGGAGTCTCTACTGACCACAGCGAATAAATTAACTGTTTATGGACTTATACTCAACCCTCTATAGCTCAGAGACTACTGCCAAGAGGCGGACTTTCAGAAGTTCTTTGGGGCGCTGAATGTCCCCATGCTGAACAGGGGAGAGGCCTCAGCATGGAGGTAACAATTGACATTGAAGAAATTGTTAGGGTGGCAAAAACAATGCTGTGTGGGAAATGTCCGGAACCAGATGGGTACCCCATTGAACTGTACAAAGAATTTATGGATAGGTTGGCTCCCCTGTTACTGTGCATGATCAAAGAATCATTTGAGAACCGTTCTCTCCTGCAGATTTTGAGGCAAGTGACAATTTCGCTTATCCTTAAAAAGAATAAGGACCCACAAATCTGCAGTTTTTATAGACCGATCTCATAGTTGACTGTGGATCTCAAACTGATCTGTAAGATTCTGCCCCCTATCATCTCACCCGACCAGACTGGGTTCATTAAAAATAGACATATGTACTCAAATATTCAGCAGCTGTTTAGCATCATGTAGGTGCCTGCCACCTCCAAACCACCGGAGGTACTAATCTCGCTGGACATTGAAAAAGCATTTGATTGGGTAAAATGGGATTATTTATTTTATGCTCTTGGGAGGTTCGTGTTTGTCCCAAAACTTATCTCCTGGATCAAAATATGTACTCTACCCCTCTAGCTTCAGTCCAGCAAACAGTATGCATTCAGCATTTTTCCCTTAGTCCCGTGGCTCTAGGCAAGGATGTCCCCTGTCCCCAATTATTTGTCATTGAGCCTCTTGTTGTGGCTTGTGACAAATGAGTGGTGTGGATTGGCTGAGACAGAATCGAACGGAGAGCATCACTCTATGCGGACAAACTACTATTTTATGCCGGCGGCCCATCCACCTCAATTCTCAAAGTTTTATTTATACTAGAGAGGTTTCCTCATATCTTGGGGTATAAGCTTAACTTGAATAAGTCCTTTGAATGCAGTAACTCATAACCTCCCTCTCCACTCCCTGCCTTTCAAGATTATCATCAGGCAGTTTACTTACTTGGAGGTGTAAGTAACTAGCAAATTTAGAGTGCTCTTTGGAACTAACTTTGCTCCATTCATGGGGTGGACAAAACAGGATCTCAAACATTGGTCTATCTTCCGGTTATCGTTAACATGCAAATCAATGTGGTGAAGATGAAAATACTACCTATTCCCGGTGTTCATCCCCAATGCTTTTTTCACAGACTTGACTGGCTCATTTCAAGCTTTGGCTGGAATAGGAAAAACCCAACAATGCAGAGGATAGTCTTGCAAACAGGAGGGGGATATAGGATTGTCCAATTTTCTATTTTATTATTGGACAGCCAATATGAGAGCGGTAGTGTGTTGGGTGCAGAGAGAGAGGTAACAGGAGGGTCCTTGTTGGCTCCAGTTAAAATCCTCCTCCTGTACTCTGTCTTCCCTGACTACTCTGGTATGTTTCCTGGTAAATTTTCCTTCCTTCCTGTATACTAAGAGTGCACTTGTCAAGTCAACTCTTAGAATTTGGACACAATTTAGATGCCACTTTGGGTTTCAGGCTTGGTCACTGGCTTCCCCACTATTGGCTAACTATTTTGTTCCACCATCTGTTTTGGATGATGGCTTCAACATATGGGTCAAGCATGAATCAGAACATTCTAGCGCTTGTATGTGTACCCATGTTTGTATCATTCCAACAAGTGGTGGATAAATTTGCTTTACCTGCAACACACTTTTTCACATACTTGCAAATTCGAAACATTGTGCACTGGGGCAACCCCAAATTTCTAACACTTCCATGTCATGCCTCCATTGACCTCTTTTCAGTGTCTTTTATGTGTAGTATAATTTCCGTTCTTTATTCTCAAATTTTGTCCCAACAAACTCTCTATCAGTGGTTACATCATTATGGGAATGAGGTCTGGGGGAGGACATTCTTGGAGGCAGCACATCTCCCGAAAGCCCACATATGCACAAAGTGTTTGGAATTGCAACGATTGAGGGCTCGGGTGAGGCAGTTAGAGCTGAGACTGGAGGATATGTTTATAGTCAGAGAGAACGAGGGGCTAATGAACAGGGACCACAGTCCAGAAGGGACCCCAGGGCCTATGAGGAGGGATGGGTGGGTAACAGATAGGAAGTTGAAAAAGAAAAGGAGTCATGGCACTAAGATCACCCCAGAGGAGGCATTCCAGAACATCAAGGGTAGGGCAACAGCTGAGGTAGAGAGTGCAAGGGAGGAGGATGTAAATGCCCCGGAGGACGGTAGGAGTGAGGGATGTGAGATAGTGGTGGGGGATGAGAAGGTCAAGGGGATCAACAGGTGGTTCTGTGGGCAAAAGCGGGACTCCAGGATGGTAGTCTGCCTCCCTGGAGCAGGTGTCCAGGATGTTACGGAGAGGGTAGAGGGAATTTTGAGGGGTGGAGGGGCTAAGGCTGATGTAATAGTCCACGTGGGAGAGAAGGATGTAGGAACAAAGTGCAGGGGGGACATACGTAGGCAGTTCAGGGAGTTGGGGGCCCGGCTGAAGTGTCGGGCCTCCAGGGTGGCATTCTCTGGGCTGCTGCTGATGCCTGGGAATGACAGGGTTAGGAACAACGAGGTGCTCCAACTGAATGTGTGATTGAGGGATTGGTGTAGGGTGGAGGGATTCAGATTCTTAGACCATTGGGAAGTCTTCAGGAGGGAGGAACATCTATTCAAGAGGGACAGGGAACAGTTGTCTGGGAAGGGCACTCATATTTTAGCTGGGAGGTTAGCTGGAGTTTTTCGGCAGGGTTTAAACTAATATGGAGGGGGGGTGGGGAGATAGAGGGAACTGGGAGTGGAAGAGAGATTGGTGACAGGGTAACTCCAGACAGTAGGAGGGAAGATCAGAGTGTGCCTGAGGGCCTTCAGTGCATATGTTTTAATGCGAGGAGTGTGACTGGCAAAACAGATGAACTGAAGGCAATAATGTTCGAGAGGAAGTTAGAAGTGGTGGCGGTGACTGAGACGTGGCTAAAGGAAGGGCAGGACTGGCAATTGAATATTCCGGGGTATAAGTGTTTTAGGCATGATAGAGGTGGTTTGAGGAGAGGAGGGGGAGTGGCGTTATTAGTTAAGGATCACATCATAGCAGTGCAGAAGGAGGGTGGTATGGCTGAGTTAGGAATTGAGTCGCTATGGGTGGAGTTGAGGAATAGGAAGGGAGAGGTTACTATGTTGGGTGTGTACTACAGACCGCCCAACAGTCCGCGGGCCGTGGAAGAAGGGATATGTAAGGAAATTTTAGATAAGTGTAGGAAGAATAGGGTAGTTGTAATGGGAGATTTCAATTTCCCTGGGGTAGATTGGAAGGTGCCGAGAGCGGAAGGTGCGGACGGGGAGGAATTTGTACAGTGTGTTTTAGAAGGGTCCTTGGAGCAGTATGTGGATAGCCCGACTAGAGAGGGGGCTATACTGGATCTGGTTCTGGGGAATGAGCCAGGGCAGGTGGTTGACGTTGTAGTAGGAGAGCATGTGTCTAATAGTGACCACAACTCTGTCTGCTTTAGGGTATTAATGGAAAAAGATGAAGCCTGCCCTAAGGGGAGGGTGTTAAACTGGGGGAGGGCTAGATATAGCCAGATTAGTCAGGATCTTAGGGATACCGACTGGGATAAGCTGTTCGAGGGTAGGTTGACGCACATGTGGGAGTCTTTCAAGAGAAAACTAAAATTTTTGCAGGAAAGACACGTGTCGGTAAGGAGGAAGGATGGGAAGGGTAGGATTAGAGAACCGTGGGTTACTAGGGATGTTGAGGACTTGGTCAGGAAGAAGCGGGAGGCGTACGTTAGATCCAGGCAATTGGGGACAGAGGCAGCGCTTGAAAAATACAGAGAGTGTAGACGGGATCTTAAAAGGGGTGTCAGAAAGGCAAAAAGGGGCCATGAAATGGCTTTGGCAGATAGGATTAAGGAAAATCCTAAAGCATTTTACTCCTATGTAAGGAGCAAAAGGATGGTTAGAGGGAAGATTGGGCCTCTCAGGGACAGAGGAGGGGAACTATGCTTAGAGCCTGAGGGAATGGGGGAGATCCTGAATGAATACTTTGCATCGGTATTCACGCAGGAGAGGGGCCTGATGTCTGATGCCGGCTTTGAGGATTTTGAGGACCCGTTAAAGGAAATAATCATTACGAGGGACGAAGTGTTGGGGCTTTTAGGTAGCATAAAGACTTATAAAGCCCCGGGGCCTGATGGTATTTATCCCAGGCTGCTAAGGGAGGTGAGAGATGACATTGCTGGGCCTCTGACGCAAATCTTTGTCTCTTCTTTGGACACAGGTGAGGTCCCAGAGGACTGGAGGATTGCAAATGTAGTACCGTTGTTTAAAAAGGGTCAGAGAGATAATCCAGGGAACTATAGGCCGGTGAGCTTGACTTCAGTTAGAGGAGCAGTGCCAGGCAGGTAGACTGGGCAGATAGATGGCAAATGGAATTTAATCCGGATAAATGCGAGGTGATGCATTTTGGCCGGAATAATGTAGAGGGGAGTTATAGGATAAAAGGTAAAACTATCCGGAGTATAGAGACGCAGAGAGACCTGGGGGTGCAGGTTCACAAGTCTCTGAAGGTGTCAGTACAGGTGGAGAAAGTGATAAAGAAAGCGTATGGTATGTTAGCCTTCATAGGAAGGGGTATAGAATACAAGAGTAGGAGTCTGATGTTACAAGTGTATAGAACGTTGGTTAGGCCTCACTTGGAGTACTGCGTCCAGTTCTGGTCGCCGTACTACCAGAAGGATGTGGAGGCCCTGGAGAGAGTGCAGAGGAGATTTACCAGGATGCTGCCTGGTATGGAAGGGCTGTCTTACGAGGAAAGATTGAACGCACTGGGGTTGTTTTCCCTTGAAAGACGTCGGCTGAGAGGGGATCTATTAGAGGTATATAAGATTATGAGGGGTATAGATAGAGTAAATGGTGGTAAGCTTTTTCCACCATTAGAATCGGATAGAACGAGGGGTCACGGCCTTAGGGTGAGGGGGGCTATGTATAAGATGAATATTAGAGGGCATTTTTTCACACAAAGGGTAGTGGGGGTGTGGAATGCACTACCGAGTAAGGTGGTGGGAGCAGGCATGCTAGGGTTGTTTAAGGGTCTCTTGGACAGCCACATGAGCGGTCTGCAGATAGAGGGATATAGGAGGACTGTTTAAATACTTTATTTGTTTCCACAGGCTATTCGGTCCACCTTGTTGACCAACAAGGCGCATGCATTCAGCAGGTCGTGCGAGGGCTGCTCTTGGATGTTACTTCAGGAGTGGCCTAGTGCTTCATGTCGTTAGTGTATACTTAAACTGGCCCATCAGATGGGCAACACGACAGCTCAGAGACTATCGCTGTTGCTGTGCAGACACATGGATTTGGGCCTGTGTCTGTGGGAGTTTGCGCATTCTCCCCGTGGTTGCGTGGGTTTTCTCTGGGTGCTCCGGTTCCCTCCCACATCCCAAAAATGTGCTCTTAGGCTGATTGGGTAACAAATTGTCCCTATATTGGTCTCCATATGTCATTAAGATGTTAGGACGGCGGCGTGGGCTCGTTGGGCCGAAGGGCCTGTTTCCCGTGCTGTGTTGTTCTTTGTTCTTTGAGTTCTTGGAGGCAAATTGAGACATGTTGCTACATCAAATACACTCCTCCTCAATATGTGCCAAACTAATTGTGCTACAATGTAAACTCCTTCACAGAGGATATTCAACAAGAATTAGACTCTCTGGAATGTACCCAGGCACAAGTCCCATTCGTGAATGGTGCTGGCAAACTCCCGCCACCCTCTTACATATGTTCTGAGCTTGCCCATCACTGTATAATTACTGGACATTGATATTTGAGATGATTGAGGCAATGTTAGATTGGGACATAAGTGCATCCCCCAGGCTGCCCTGTTTGGGATTGTGTCTTACCAAGCAGATTTTCATTACACTCCTGGCAAGATGACTAATCCCGTTTAGGTGGAAATCACGTGCACCCTTTGTAATGAAGCATTATAACATAAATGGCTGACAAAAAAGTCTCGATTTTAAAGTGACTTTGGGAAATGACTTCTATGGAACTGGTTGCAAATGAAGCAACACAGTTGGGTGTCAGTGCCTAAGTATACAAATAAGCCAAAACGCAACAAGACATGCTATCAACCATAGAATGTCATTGCTGTGGCAAATCTGGTGAGAAGGAGTCTACATGCTGGACTCGCAAAACCCAATGCTGCCAATGTAAGTGGACGAGGAACACTGCCCAGAATTGTAGGGCACAAGTAAAAGAGGAAAAGGGGAGTCAGAGAAAGGTGAACCTGAATATTAAGCACAAAATACATACTGCTAGCTAAGAAGAGGATAGAGAGTCTGCCAGATTTGCCAAGGAGGCAGAAGAACCCAAATCAACAGAATTTTGGTTGAATATTTTATTGTTTGGTGGAGCTGTCAATAGATTCTGCATCCTTGCAAGGTACCTCATGCATCTTATGCAGCAGCTTTTTGTGCGGCACCTTGTCAAATGCCTTCCGGAAATACAGATACATCATTTTCACCAGTTTCCTGTTGTCCACCGCACTCATAATGTCCTCTTCAAAAATCAGTTAAACGTGACCTGCCTTTCATGAACGCATGTTGCATCTGCCTAATGGGATAATTTGACCATTTCTATCCAGATGTCTCATTATTTCTTCCTTGATGATAGATTCAAGCATTTTTCCCACTACAGAAGCTAACAGGCCTGTAGTTACCCACCTTTTATCTACCTCCTTTTTTTAAACAGTGGCACCACATTTGCTGTTTTTCAATTTGCCACAACTGTCCCAGACTCCAGCGAATTTTGGTAAATTACCACAAGTGCATTTGCTATTTCCCTCATCTATTTTAGTACCCTGGGATGCATTCCATCAGGAGATTGGTCTACCTTTAGCCCATCATCTTGCCCAGTACTACCTCTTTAGTGGTAATAATCATTTCAAGATCCTTACCTGCCATAGCCTCCTTGTCATCAATTTTTGGCATGTTATTTGGGTCTTCCACTGTGAAAACGGACACAATGCGTCAGAGATTTCCTCATTTTCCATTATTAAATCCCTCTTCTCATCCTCTACAGGACCAATATTTACCTTATCCACTCTTTTTTGTTTTACATATTTATAGAAGCTTTTGCTACGCTTTTATTTTCTGAGCCAGTTTACCCTTATAATCTATCTTACTTTCCTTTATAGTTTTTTGTGGCTTTCTGTTGACCTTCAACGATTCCCTAATCCTCTAGTTTTTATTAATCTTTGCCACTTTGTATGTATTTTCTTCAAATTCCTTAAATACCGATTATCCGTTTTTTCTAAAGTCCTTCCTTATTATTGATACATACTTTTGCTGAGGACTGTGAAAAATTGCTTTGAAAGTCCTCCACTGTTCCTCAATTGTTCCACCATAAAGTTTTTGCTCCCAGTCTACCTTAGCCAACTCTTTCCTCATCCTATTGTAGTCTCTTTTGTTTAAGCACAAGACACTGGTATTGGATTTTGCCTTTTCACTGTCTAAATGAATTTTAAATTCAATCATGCTGTAATTGCTCTTTCTGAAAGTATTCCTAACTGTGAGATCATTAATTATTCCTGTCTCATTACACAGGACTAGATTTAGGATAACTTACTCCCTTGAAGTTCCATTACATATTGTTGAGGAAACAATTGCGGATACATTCCCCCTCAAGGCTGTCTTGACTGACCTAGTTTGACCTATCGACATGTAGATTAAAATCCCTCATAATAATTGCTGTACCATTTACATACATCAGTTATTTCTTTGTTTATTGTCTATCCCACTGTGATATTATTTGGTGGCCTGTAGACTATGCCTATCAGTAACTTTTTCTCCTTACTATTTCTGATTTCCACCTAAATGGCTTCAATATTTTTCTCCATGGAACCTATATCATCTCTCACTACTGGCCTGATGTCATCCTTAAATATCAGAGCTACACCGTCTCCCTTACCTTCCCGTCTATCTTCCTGAATAGTGTGATACCCTCGGATACTTAACTCCCAGTCATGACTACCTTGTAACATATCTCTGTGATGGCCACTAAATTATTCGTGATGATTTATGCCATCAACTCATTAACCCTGTTTTGAAAGCAATAAACATTTAGGTAAAGTGCTCTTATGCTAATTTATGTAGCCTCTTTTTGAATCTTAATACTTCCACTAATAACATTTTCAGAGTTCTCCTTCCTTTTAACTTTTTGCATAATTTTCCATGTAGTTAAACCTTCCTGTCCACATGCTAACCTACTGCTTTGCTTCCCATTAATCCATAGTTTTATCCTAGCTCCCCCCCACTAAAAAGTTTAAAGTTTTTGTGGGCATCCTATTTATCCTTTCCACTAGAACACTGGTTCCAGATTGGTTCAGGTGAAGACCGTCTCAACAATACAAATCCCTCCTGTTCCAATACTGTTGCCAGTGCACCATGAAATGGAATCCCTCTTTTCCACACCATTCCTTTCATCACGTGTCAACTTCCTTAATTTCCTCAACCCTCTGCCAATTTGCACATGGGCTCACATAATAATCCAGAGGTCTTAACCCTTGAGGACCTATTCTTTAATTTAGTTCTTAGTGCCTGACAATCCCAAAATAGGTCTTCTTTCCTAGTCTTGCCTATGTTATTTGCCCCAATGAGGACCTCAACAACCAGGTCAGAGAGAAAGATTGAGAGCTTCTAGAAGTGTGGGTAAGAATGCCTGAGAAGAGCCAGGTAGCAATGAAATGATTACCCAGGAATCGTCATCCTCCAGATAGAATTATCGGGTGGGATTTTCCAGCTGCGCTCATCCTGAACCCAGCCAAAGTCAACAGACCTTTCCACAGTCTGCCCCTCACCCTCTACAATTCCATGGTAGGTAGAACAGGATAGTCACCCCATTATGTCTAATAGACCTTGTTTGGTTATAGACATTGATATTGCCATTCACAAAGTGTGTAAAAAATGTTATATGGCGTATTTTGAAGTAAGAGGAGAGGACTGTAAATGTATTTTGGGGTGTGCCCCTTTAAGAGAATGTGTCAGGTGACCCAGGACTCAAGCCCCGCTTTGGGCGGAGCCTGGTGCTGACTGTGTGAGGACAAAGAGGTCTAATAAACTATTCTATTGATTTATTACTACTAACCTTGTGGTCCTTATTCTTTAATATCAGACCTTCAAACATAATAACATAATATCTGATGATTCTGTTACATGCCATTTCTTGCTTGGTAGACAAGCCTTGTGCTCATCTTCATGTTGTTTTTCTCTTCTTCTTCTTGTGCTATGTAAGTCATTACAATGTCCTCTGTGATGGAAGATGTTATTTAGTAAGTTCACCTTTGCCTTTGGCTATTGTGTTGTGCTCACAGTAAGAAGTCTCACAACACCAAGTTAAAGTCCAACAGCTTCATTTGGTAGCAAACACCACTAGCTTTCGGGGCTCTGCCCCTTCGTCAGGTGAGTGGAGCGTTCTGATCACAAACAGGGTATATAAAGAAACACACTCAGTTTACAGAATACTGATTAGAATGTGAGAATTTACAGCTAATCAAGTCTAAAAGGTGTAGACACTGTGAATGGAGATTGCATTAAGCATAGGTTAAAGCAGATTGTATTGTCTCCAGGCCGGACAATAAGTGAGATGTTGCAAGCCCAGGCAAGTACAGGGATTATAAATAGTATGACATGAACCCAAGATCCTGGTTGAGACCGTCTTCATGTATGCAGGACTTAGCTATTAGTCTCTGCTCAGCACTCTGCGTTGTCATGTATCATGAAGGCTGCCTTGGAGAATGCTTACCCAAAGCTCAAAGGCCGAATGTCCGTGACTGCTGAAGTGTTTGCCAACAGGAAGAGAACATTCTTGCCTGCTGATTATCGAACAGTGTTCATTCATCCGTTGTTGTAGCATCTGTATGGTCTCTCCAATGTGCCATGGAACAGCCATGGGGACAAAATTTGCACCTCAATGTGCCAACATCTTCATGCACATCTTCTTAAACAAAACTTCTTCGCCACACAGGATCTTCAACCAATGCTAAACACTAGATACATCGATGACATTTTCTTATTTTGGACTCATGGTGAACAATCACTGAAACAATTATATGATGACATCAACAAGTTCCATCCCATTATCAGGCTCACCATGGACTACCCTCGGAATTGGTTGCATTTTTGGAGACCCGCATCTCCATTAAGGACAGTCATTTCAGTACCTCACTGTACCAGAACTCCCAGATAACCTCAGGATGCTCCATTTCAGCACCTTCCACCCTAAATACATTAAAGGAGCCATTTCCTACAGACAAACCCTCCATATACATAGGATCTGCTCAGATGAGGAGGAATGCAACAGACATCTCCAGACACTGAAAGATGCCCTCATAAGAACAGGATATGACGCTCGACTCATCGAACAACAGTTCCGACGTGCCACAGTGAAAAATCGCACTGAACTCCTCAGAAGACAAACACGGGAATGGTGGACCATATCCTTTATCATCCAGTACTTCTCTGGAGCAGAGAAGTTACAACATATTCTCTGGAGTCTTCAACATGTCATTGATGAAGACGAACATCTTGCCAAGGCCATCCCCACACCCCCACTTCTTGCCTTCAAACAACTATCTCGGCTCATCCTTTCCTGCAGCCTATCAGGTAGACAACGTTGACCGAGTTGCAAGAGTATGTACCCTGTACCTCGTGGATGGTGTTCTCACGTGAAATGATGGCATCTCTGTTGATGATCCAGCATGTCTTGCAGAGGTTGCTGTGTCAGAGTTGTATGTGTCATGGTCACTGTTCTCCTGAAGGCATGATAGTTTGCTGCAGCAATACTCTGAGGTTGTGCAGTTGTTTGTGGTGTCAGCAATTGATGACTACTACTTGGTACAGCATCATCTGTGGGACTATCATGTTGGCCAGGAGTTGCAGCATTAGTTCTGTGATTGAGTGTTGACCTCATTAACAACCGTTGGAGCTGGAGATTGAAGTTCTTCTTGTTATTGGTCGCTTTCTTGTCTAAGAGAAGGTAACCATCAGACTAGTTGACTGGTCTGACCAATGATGGATTCTGGCATCTGTAACAAAAATGGACAAACTGCTCTGGAAAGAGAGAAGATGGCTCAGAGCTGAAGCTCCAGTCAGGATACCCTTTCTTCTTTGAGTTCTTGGAACATATACCTGTGTATAATTTATGACAGTGGTTGTCTTGACATTTTCTGCCACTTTGGGGTGATTCAGGGTGACACACACACACACACACACACACACACACACACACACACACACACACACACACACACACACACACACCTCTGCTCAAGAGAGAAAAATCTAGTCAGTGATGACATACACGAGTTCAAAGATATTTGTTTCCGCCGAACTATGCCAGAATCATGCCTATGACCACAAGTCAGATTCCTCTGGGCCCATAAAGTGTTATGTCTGTTGTTAGAAGCTATCTTTCTCAGCCAGAGTTCTTTGTCCAATAGGACCACAATACTAGCTGCTATGTCCAATTTGTGAGGTAGTTGTTAACCAATATATACATGTTCCAGAACAAACACCAGGATCTTTGACCATACCTAAGAAGTATTACTATGTGTCCTCTTGGTGTGCAGTCTTGACCTCACAAATCATCTGGGGTCCTCTGTGCGTTCAGATGTTTTGCCTCGTACAGTTTGCTGAAGTGTCCGATTCTGTTAGGCTGAGAGCTTTGGGTTGAAATTGCAGGGCATTGATCATGCCTGTGTGGTATGCATTCCTTTACAGTGCTGGCATAGTGATCTATTAGGGTACTGTTTCCTTGATCTGGAGTGACCCTGTTTCTGTGCTGTTTAACTAACTGGACTGTGGGATTTCCTTTGTACCATGTGGTTTATTTTCTGCTCTTAAAGTAGACTTGTGCTGCATTGGAGGTCAAACTGTCGAAAAATCTGGATAGCTTTCTTGAGGGTTAGAGTCTCCTTTTCTTGAAGCATATTTGAGATTGTATTATCTGGTACTCCTGCAACTATTCTACGCTGATAAGCTCAGATATGGAGAATCCATATTTTTAACTTTCTTTCATCTTGTACAGGCCATTAGTGAATGAGTCAACAGGTTTTCCTGGCTGCTGGACATGCTTATTAAATTTAGTCCTTTTGAGGATTTTGTCACTTCTTAGGCTAAAATAAACACTGATGATTTTAGTACGTCTTCAAATTTAGCAAATAATTTATTGATTCCTTGTCTTGCAATGGCATCATCTGCTGTCAAATAAACTGGTGTGTTAAAATAAAGGCAAAATACTTTTGGATGCTCTAATCGGGAATGAAAACAGAAATTACGGGAAAAAGAAGAAGAATTAAATGGACTTGAAATATTGGGTGCTATTTTCCCAGATAAAAACCAAGTACCCAATGGGCAGGAATATGGGAGTTTTCCTGCCCATTTTTTCAGAGAGTCTGGTGGTATGGATTTCTGGCATTCTGTGCAATGTAGAAGCCATTAGGAGATTTACACTGATGGGGGAGGGGGAGTCTGATCCCGCTTGAGAAGCTGGAATCCGAGTGTTGAGGAGTCCATTGCGCATGTGTTGATTAGTGTACGAGGAGATTGGTTGACAAGTGCCTTCCCCGATCGCTGGCCACCCAATTGCCGGCCACCCACCCTCCAATAGCCAGCCTCATGAAAGCTAGACCCGGTCTTCCAATTGCTGGTCCTAGCCTCCAATCCTGACAACCTCCCAATGGCTAGCCTCTGATCCCTGAACCTCTGATTGCTTGGCCCAACACCCCCACTCCCCAGTGGCTGGCTCTAAACCCTGACCCCACCAGCAGCCCCAATTCAGATTTCCCCCTATTCCTTCCCCTCCAAAATCCCCCCAACCTGGTCTGGCTCTGTTCCCATCTAGATTCCCCCCCAATAAACCTGCCTCCTTGGCACTGCCCAGTGCTTGCTGGGCAGTGCCAGGATGCCAGGCTGGCACTGCCCAAGACACTCACCCACTCCCACTTCCTGGACTACCTCAATTACCTCCTATTGATGGGAATAATACATGATCCTCGCTAGTGTGGACCTCCACTGCGAGCCCGGTCGATTGTTTTCTGAACTTGCTAAAGTTTTACTAATCTTTATTAGCATATTGTAATAGGTTTTGTGCTGTTCCCCAGTGAAAAAATGGACAAATCCCATTTTGTTGCCTCCTGGTTAAATTTCCCAGCTGACTGCGCTACTCGAGCAGCGCAGTGGGTCAATATAATTGCATCCATGTACTCTGGTTCTCTCTCCAAAGAAACACGCTGAGTTTTTGTAATATTGTTCTTATTTCAATACATAGAATGTAGAACATAGAACACCACAGCACAAACAGGTCCTTCGGCCCACAAGTTGTGCTGATCATATCCATATCTAACAGGCCATAGAACGATCTATAACTCTCAATCCCATTAAATTCCATGTACTCATCCAGAAGTCTCTTAAAAGACCCCAGTGAGTTTACCTCTACCACCCCCGACGGCAACCGATTCCACTCACTCACCAACCTCTGAGTGAAAAACTTACCCCTGACATCTCCTCTGTCCCTGCTCCCCAGCACTTGAACTTGTGGCCTCTTGTAGCAACCATTTCAGCCCGGGGAAATAGCCTCTGAGAATCCACCCTATCTATACCTCTCAACATTTTATAAACCCCTATCTGGTCGCCTCTCAACTTTCGTCTCTCCAGGGAGAAGAGACCTAGCTCCCTCCACCTATCTTCATAAGGCCTGCCTCCCAATCCAGGCAACGTCCTTGTAAATCTCCTCTGCACCCTCTCAATAGCTTCCACATTCTTCCTATAGTGAGGTGACTAAAACTGCACACAGTACTCCAAGCGGGGTCTTATAAAGTTACAGCATTACCTCCTGACTCTAAACTCAATCCCTCAATTAATTAAGGCGAGTACACCATATGCCTTCTTGACCACATCCTCCACCTGCGAGGCCAATTTAAGAATCCTATGCACCTGGACCCCAAGGTCCTTCTGCTCCTCAACACTGCTAAGTGTCCTACCTTTGATATTGATATTCTGCATGGAGACCATACAGAAAAAGACCCATCCACAACCACTCTCTGCCTTCTGCAGGCAAGCCAGTTCTGGATCCACAAAGCCCCTTAGATCCCATGCCCTCACACCTTCTCAAGAAGTCTTGCATGGGGGGCCTTATCAAACACCTTGCTGATGTCCATGTAAACCACATCCACCGCTCTTCTTTCATTCCATTGGATCTGCCAAAATGGACCACTACACATTTATCCATGTTGAAGTCCATCTGCCATTTCTCCGCCCAGTCTTGCATCCTATCTATGTCCCGCTGCAACTTCTAACATCCCTCCAGACTATCCACAACATCAATCTTCGTATTGTCGGTGAACTTACTAACCCATCCCTCCACTTCCTCATCCATGTTATTTATGAAAATGACAAACAGCAAAGGTCCTAGAACAGACCCTGGAGCACTCCACTGGTGACTGACCTCCATGCAGAAAAAGACCCATCCACAACCACTCTCTGCCTTCTGCAGGCAAGCCAGTTCTAGATCCACAAAGCCCCTTAGATTCCATGCTCTCACACCTTCTCAAGAAGTCTTACATAGGAGACCTTATCAAACACCTTGTTGAAGTCCATGTAAACCACATCCATCAGTCTTCCTTCGTCAATGTGTTCAGTCACATTTTCAAAGAACTCAACTCAGCTCGTAAGGCACGACCTGCCCTTGACAAGCCGTACTGACTATTTCAGATCATACCAACCTTCTCTAAATGCTTGTAAATCCTGTCCCTCAGAATCCTCTCTATCAACACACCAACCACTAAGGTCAGACTCACCAACTGGTAATTTCCCGGGCTATCCCTGTTCCCTTTCTTGAAAATAGGAACCACATCCGCAATTCTCCAATCCTCTGGAACCTTTCCCATCTCCATCAACAATGCAAAGATCATCGCTAAGGCTCTGCAATCTCTTCCCTCACCTCCCACAGTAACCTCAGTACATCTCATCTGGTCCTGGCGACTTATCTATCTTGATAGAATTTAAAAGGTCCAATATATCCTCTTTCTTAATGTCCACATACTCAATCTTTTCAGTCTGCTGCAAATCTGCAGTACAACCTCCCAGATCATTTTCCATTTTGAATACCGAGACAAAGTACTCATTAAGCACCTCTGCCATTTCTTCTGGTTCCACATAGACTTTTCCCCCTTCATCTTTTATAGGTCCTATCCTTCCACTTCTCATCCTTTTACTCTTCACATATTTGTAGAGCACCTTGGGATTTTCCTTAATCTTCCCCGCCAAGGCCTTCTCATGACCCCTTTTGGCTCTCCTAATTTCCTTTTTAATCTTGTTTCTACAAACATATATTCCTCCAGATCCTTAACATCTCCTAGCTCTCTGAACCTTCTGTACGCCTTTCTTTTCTTCCTGACTAGGTTTATCACAACCTTCGTGCACCATGGTTTCTGCAACCTATTAAAACCTCCCTGTGTCATCGAAATGTTGTCGTGCAGAGCTCCAGACAAACATTCCTTGAAAATCTGCCATCTTCCTTCAGTACTTTTCTCCAAGAACACCTCCTTCCAGTTTACTCATCCAATTTTCTGCCTGATGTCTTCATATTTCCCCTTACTCCAGATAATCACCTTCCTACTCTGCCTGATCCTATCTCTTTCCAATGCTATGATGAAAACAATAGAATTATGATTGCCATCTCCAAGATGCTCTCCTACTGAAAGATCTGACACCTGTCCTGATTCATTAGCCAGCACTAGATCAAGTACAGCCTCTCCTCTCATAGGCTTATCCATGTACTATGTCAGGAAACCCTCCTGAACACACCTAACAAACTCCTCCCCATCCAAACCCCTTACCCTAGGGATATTCCAGTCGATGTTTGACATGTTCAGCTTTTCTTTTTATCCAAGCATGAAGCAATCATTCATTAAAAGAATTTTTACTCAAAGTCTCAATTAAATAATCTAGGCTTGGATAAATTGAGATTGATCTGGAAGAATGCATTTCTAATCCATGGTCAAAAAAATTTAAAATAAAAAAATACAATTTCTGCTTTAAGAAGTTGCTGAAATTCAAGATGATCCCACCGTTCATTTGAAGACAAAGCGTTCACACAGCTGGTCCTGGCTGGCTCTTACTGTAAGCACTCGTGCTCAGAGTTGCAAAAACTTTAAACAATAGTGGCTTTGTTACAACCAGTCCAAGGATGAGGTTCCCCAGATTTGTTAAACTGAAAGTGATCCCTCAATTTGTTACTGTCCAGTTGGGATACCCCCAAATTCTTAAATCCCAGGTGAGAAGGAATAAACTGATTCCCTTTTTTATTCACCCCACCACTGCTGGTTGCAACAAGGTTAACTAGAAAAGCCGTCCCTTTGCAGATACATTTTCAGTGTCGTTTTACGTCTTAAAAGGAGCCAGCTTAACCAGGATTTCTTGATTTAAAGATAGAGTGAGTTTATTATCTTCTAAAGGCAAGAAAATGGTAAAATATATGCACATATATCAATGCATATTAAAAGTGAGAACTGAGTCCAAAGTCAGTAAGTTAAAAAATACAGATGAAACAGCCCATGACTTGTGAGGAGTAGGTGATTGAGTGTTGCAGCCATTTGATTCGAGGTTTTAGTGGTGCTAACCTCACAGATGAACAGTCAGTTTAGAGGTTCTGGTGTTCTGCAGTTTGGCAGAGGAGTGTGTCAGTTTTTATTTCAGCTATAGCCTTTGTTGACTTGGCTTACTTCAACAACCAGAGATAAATCTGCAAATGGCTTTTGCAGGGATGCTGCTGGCGTTGGTTGGCTTTTTGCTTCTGGGGATAGGTGTCACCCTCTTGACACCCCCGCACTGGTTCTTGCACACACAAACTAGATAGATTTTCAGCTGGATTTTATCCCTGTCTTTATATATTCCTGGAAGTCAAAATCCACAAATCCATCTGGACATTAAACTCTAGATATTTCTTGATGAGATCACATTGCCCACTGTGTCACATTGTCTCTACCAAAAATGACAATTACTTCCTGGATGCTTTAGAGGTATCTTTGTCTGGAGACAAACTTTGTCTGGAGACAATGTTCCATTGTCTCTCAAAGTATCACCATTGAACCACCCCCCATCCCCACCTCTCCCAAAACCCCCTCCTCCCATCCCAACAAGTTAGCCAGTAACTGACATTACATCCTCAGCATTTTTTGGCTTGTATATCCATTAAAAAAATGACAAATCTTACTTTATGTGTTTTTCCTTCAATATTGACGGCTTGGATTGAATAGCTGCATACTTTTTTTTTTCAGTGCTATGCTTCAGGGAAATGAAAGTGTAGAATCCTGGTCTTTGCTGGTTTTTAAGTTGATTCTTTAGTTGCGATTCTTCCAAATTAATGATTCCTCCTGTCTTCACCCTCAGCCTTTTGGCTAAGATCAAGCGTAGTATTGACATGCTGTACTTGGTTGAAATCATTAGGTTACGTGTCATGATAAAATTATATAAGGCATTGGTGAGGCCAAATTTAGAGTATTGTGTACAGTTTTGGTCACTAGTTATGGGAAGAATGTAAATAAGATTGAAAGAGTGCAGAGAAGGTTCATGAGGATGTTGCCGGGACTTGAGGAGCTGAGTTACGGAGAGACTAGATTAGGACTTTATTCCCTGGACTGTACAAGAATGAGGGGAGATTTGCTAGAGGTGTATTAGATTTTGATAGGTACACATAGAGTGAATGCAAGCAGGCTTTTTCCACTGAGGCTAGGGGAGAAAAAAAACCAGAGGGCATCGGTTAAGGGTGAAAGGAGAAAAGTTTAAAGGAGGGCTTCTTCACTCAGAGAATGTGGAAGTATGGAATGAGCTGCCAGATAAAGTAGTAAATGCGGGGTCATTTTTAACATTTAAAATAAACTTGGACAGGTTCATGGATGAGATGGGTATGGAAGGATATGGTCCAAGTGCAGGTCAGTGGGACTAGGCAAAAAAGAACACAGAACAAAACAGCACGGGAAACAGGCCCTTCAGCCCAACAAGCCCACACCGCCATTTTAACGTTCCCACTTCTACCCATAACCCTTGTCTATGTTTACCGAAATCTGTGTTGGAACCAAATTGGGGAGACAATTTAGGGACAATTTGTTTCACCAATCAGCCTAAGAGCACATCTTTGGGGTGTGGGAGGAAACCGGGCAACCCGGAGAAAACCCACACAAGCACAGTGAGAATACACAAACTTCCACAGATACCAGCCCAAATCCCTGTATCTGCATGGCGACAGTGATAGTCACTGAGCTGTCGTGTTGCCCATCAACTGGTCCAGTTTGAGCGTACACTAACGACATGAAGCAATAGGCTACTCTTGAAAAAATCCAAGAGCAGCCCTCTTACGACCCATTGCATGTATGCCCCTTTCGGACAACAAGGCGGACCGAAGTACCTGTAGGATAAAAGAGAAATACATCAACAACATGCACAACTTATGCAATTCCCAGGAACGTCCCAAAGCTCATGATCTCTATTTAAATCTGTCTACTATATTCCTCCATTCCTATTGCACTCATGTGCTTTTCTAGGTATCTCTTAAATAACTCCAGCGTGCCTGTCTCCACCACCTTACTTAGCAGTGCATTCGGCACAGGCAAGAAGGGCCAAAAAGCCTGTTTCTGAGCTGTAATTTTCTATGGTTACATTTTAGCTTCATTTGAAACAATTTTTAAAAGTGGCATCTCGTCCTTTTGGCTAATATGCAAATGAGATCAAGCCTTGGAGGAGGTGCAATACCTACTCCAATCAGCTTAGATCATGTAGATCAAGGCCAAGACAAGAGGTGAGAGCCCTATCTTATCAGCTTGGATTGGGAATATCTCACTTGTTGAGACTCTGAATTGGACTTGATTTGATTGAATTGGATTAAAAAAAGAGCAGGCTTGGATGTCATGTGTTCGCACACTGGCTTGAAAATCTGGTTTTCCTTCAAGTTTTTAAATGATAATTTCTGACCATTGAACTATTTACAAGTTTCTCAGGATTTGTTTTGTACTGGGATTTAGAAGTTTTAGATCTGGGATTTAAAGGCTTTAGGTCTGCTGACTCTGCACATTTGGAACTAAAGCTGGACCTTGAAGAGACCCACGGAATCTGCTGCAGTGAAGAATTTTAACATGCTGCCTTCAGCTTCCAAGCCTTTCTTTAGAACTTTTCCATTGCAAGTCTCCTCTACATAACCAGCGTCTCAAACTCTGCTTCAGGTCAGAATGTTCCTCTGATTTTTCTTTAGTCTTTAGGATTTTAGCTTTTGACTGCACGTTTTGGATTTTTCCATTTGTTACTACAATATCGTAGGATGTTAGGTGCTTGTTCAATTTATCCTTATGAAATCTTTTCAGCCTTAAGTTGCTTAAAAACAGATATTAATTAACTACAAGAATGATGTACATACATTCAATAAAGAGTTCAAGCTGGGAGCTATCTCCATGCTTACTTGTGTACCTAGCTCTGTCCAACACTAGACTAACCCCTAGGTTGGGATCACATACTCTCTTGCATCAGCGAGTGGGCAGAACTGTACTCAGTCCCTTGTTAACCTTACATGTGCCAAACCTTTACATTATACCTATCATTCTGATGGTCATGATCTCCTGCATAATAAGGACCTTCGGATTTTCAATCTGCAACAGCAGTCAAGCACTCACTGCCTCAGGGCTAACTTGTAGTTACTGGTAAGGCTGTGGCTGCACTTCAATTTTCCACCTTTTCAATAAAGTTCAGTCCTTTCAGGAGGAAAACTCACATTGGGCTACATCAAGGCCATGAAAATCTACCCCAAAAGAAAACTCAACACAAATCCAAAATTTGAAACTTTTGCAAGGACTGATTTTGCTGCACATAACAGCAGACATTTTGGAATCTGGTTAGTTTCCACTTGATGCCGATAATAATAGACTATTGATCTATAAGTAACAACCAGCATTTGCTATTGATGTTAAAACTTCTGAAAGTCTCATTGGATAGCTGGGGAACTTCTGCCAAATCATCATTGGTGGAAACTCCATTTCCACATGTACTGGAGTTTCTACTGACCTTCCTCCAGAATTATCTGGATAATCCCTCAAGGAAATTTCCATTAATTAAAAAGATTTGTTATTTTGGCTATTTCACCAATACTTAAATTCCTCTAAACCCATAAAATTATACAATTGGTTCAACATTTTCATCCTTGTTTCAACATTGCTGGTATTATTTTACATTCTGACCGACAAATTAATCACAGATATTTTCAAAATGGCAATATTAGTTGACCCCATTACACAATCAATTACTATTCCAGAATCCTTGGATTCAAAAGCAGTAAACTCAGTCAACAATATGGCTGTCAATCACTCCCTCCAGAATATATAATGTATTAACCGTGGTCAATTTTGAAGTGTCCCGGTATCAAAAATAATATTTTCATAAAAGAAAATATTCCAGATGTTCACCTGAAAAAATATCAACCAGATTGGAACTATCAGAAAAAAAAGGAAAGTAGCATATTTCAGAACCCGACTGTTGAATATTTCACACGATTTGAGAAGTTATATGATTTCTTAACGAAAATGTGTGGAAATCAAGTATCATACTTGCAATTAAAATGAGACAACTGTTTGTTATCCCAGTCCTTATGTATGGAGCAGATGGATGAGCTTGTGGCAACTTGTGACAAATGTAGAGTAAACCTGAAGGTCAGAATATTTTGCTGCCAGAATGATTCCAGTTCCCTGCATTTTACTTTACAGATTCAAAAGAGACCAATCTGATTCTCTTCCCCAACTGAGATCAACTTAATATGAGGAAATGAGAATGAACTCTCTCTCAATATACAGGCAACAAATACAGGACCAAGCTAAGTCTTTAAATATTGCACCAAAGTGCATTGTTAGCATAAAAAAAGAGGCAGAATTTGCCTATACTGTTGCATTCTCTGCCGTTCCCCCATTAACTGCCCCCTTTTGTATCCTCCCCAATACTAGTAGTTGAAATAGCCTTGGTGGAACAATAGTCTCAGATACAGTCCAAATGTTTACACTGGGAGTATAGAAAGAGAAGACCAAGGATTCAAATGATGTTTTTAAAAAAACGATTGTTTGGATAGATGAGGCAAGGCAGCTGAGCCAAAATAATACTTTGCAACTTATCTGGCTTAGGAAAAATCCAGATTTAATGCAAGAGTTTATTAATGCCAGCCAGTTTGAATAAGCACTGTGAAACGGATACCATTCTTCTTGGTTCAAATGTGTACTATATCTTTAACTTCCAATATTTTGTATAACTTTCTGCCAGAATAACCACAGCTGCTCTAGTTACATACGTCATTGTTATCAGGGTACATAAGACAAAATTTAAGACCCTGCTCCGTAGTGAGTTTGATAGCAGGGGTCATTTAATTGGGCACAGTGATGGCGGGTGGAAAACCTTCACTCCAATTAAGTTTGTTACGGGAAGGCTTCTGGATGGCCTCACTGAGGCAGTGTGGTGTGGGGTAGGAAAGATAATTAGCCAGGGTTCCATTTCTCATTGCTATTCAGTGACTTCTGTTGGAAAATGCTTGTAAACATGAAATGAATAGAATACCATCAGTGTTTTACCCCACTAACCTTAACACGTCACTCAAACCTCTAAAAGGGCTTCATATACAATTATGTGAAAAAACATGAAAGACAAACAAGAACGAGCAACAATAATACGATGAGTGAAAATGAAAAATAATAGCTAAGGAAATAATTTTTGTCATCTTCTTCAAAAGTGCTGTGATATCTTTGAAAACTAACTTAACAAACAGAACTTGTATTGATATTTGATTCCTATTTATCCTGCTCCAAAAAATGTAGCACCTATTAGCAGTGTAAGAAATTAAACCTTTAATAAACTCTTATTTTCTGCATAGCATAGAACATTTATGCGATTAGTTAAAACCGCATTGATTCTTTCTCTCCAGAAAGGCAATTTCCAAATAGCCAACAATTCTAAAGTCTTGAGAAAAGTCAGGATCACGTTATGGTTGACATTCTACTTTGACATTCCAAAGTTGGCAGGATGGTGTTTGTGAAACCCCTTATCTATGTAACTGTTTAGAAACAGTCAGGAAACTATCCTCCGCATGATTTTAAACTAAAAAAGCTGATCTCAAGCAGGGTGACAAGCAATGGAGGAAGGTGACCACCCTGACTTTTGGGTGCTTTTGCTGTATCCATAGATCCGTGGGGTTTTAATAGATGATTGACACTGGAAAGCCGGCAGCCCCCAGAAAAAGTGCGTATTAACAAATGCTCCAGGACAAGGAATCTTTAGCCAGCTGCCTTCTTTAGGTGAAAGATGGACCACAGGAGGAGGGGGAAGACCAAGGGAAAATTCCCTAACAAATCCACTAGAGAGCAGAATGCTGCTGTCACAAACTACAGCGATCAACAAACTCTGAGCAATCGTCTATTCATTCATTGGGATTGATACACCACTCTGAACTGTGATGGGTCGTATACTTTTCTGTTTAATTAATTAATGCATCATATCTAAATTTGCTTCTAATAAACTATCTTAAAATTACTCATGTATGGTTGACTGCCTATCTTTGGTATCCATGGTCCCCAAATCCAAAATCTTACATTGTTGCCCTTTAGCATCAATCTAGATCATTGTCTGACATTCTGCAGGGCTTCTCTTGAAATTTCATGAATCTCTACAGTGCAGGAGGAGGCCATTCAGCCTGTCAAGTCTGCACCAATCACAATCCCACCCAGTCCCTATCTCTGTAACCCCACATTTTTACTCTCCTAACCCCTTGATGCTAGAGGCAATTTAGCATGGCCAATCAACCTAACCTGCACATCCCTGGACTGTGGGAGGAAACCGGAGTATCCAGAGGAAATCCATACAGGCATGGGGAGAATGTGCAAGCTCCACACAGACAGTGACCTGAGGCCAGAATTGAACCCAAGTTCCTGGCGTTGTGAGGCAGCAGTGCTAACAATTGTGCCACCATGCATATTTGGTGAAAGATTGGTGGAATCCCTGGTAAAATAATATAAATGTCCACTAATATGTTCATCTGTTTTTGATTAAGGTTATGGAGAAAGAACCGTCTGGTTAGAACTAGAATTTATTGAATGATGACTGAGAAAACAAAAAGTAGGAGTTAATAGAAGTTTCTCGACTTGGCAAAAGTGAAAGTGGTATCTGACAGGAAGCGCCGTTGTTTATCATATACTCAAAAATTGAAAATATTGTGCTGAAATTTGTAGATGATAAAACGTGGGGTATAGTTACGGATTATCCAGCCTTTTCGTGTGAGGGGTCACATTTCATTTTTTAAAATTGTTTTTCATGCAAGGAGCTGATGAGCAAATTTCAGAAAGCTAAAGTTTGGCACAGCATTAAACAGGAATTGTTAAAAAATGTCAAAGCAATTCATTGACAATTTAAAAAAAAATTGATAAAAAATGATCATTAAAAAGTATCAAGTAGCACAGTTAACATTTTTTGCTTCTTCTCTTGGGATGAGACCCCAAGTTCTGGACACCAAGAATGAGTGGGGACCAGAGCTGAGCTAAGGTGTTGGGTTTAACTGACACAGAGCTTGTGTTCACCTCTGGCAGCACACACTCTAAATTGGCCTTGGTAAAATTCAACAAGCATGGAGGTTGGAAGCACTTCACCTTTCAGTTTGGGTTTTTCTCCTCTCTCCACCTACTTTATGGATTGCTTTTTAGGGAAGGAAGGAGGAAGAGGGGAAGTCATTTTCAGGCAAATGTTCAGTCACAGGGTGATTGCTCTCAAACTCAACACATGCACACAAACGCACTTACTCCCCACTTGATCCAAAAAGTTTGGATATTTTATCCACTGAGGTTGAATTCAAGACTGCTGTGAGGTGATAGGTAAGTGGACGGAACCTATGCTGAATCCATAGCTTACAGCATAATGTAACTGGATTAATTAGAAAATGGGTTAGGGAGTGATTGGATCAAGGAGTTGTTGTGTCAAGGTTGGTTGGATTAGGAAGTAGTTGTGTGTTCAGGGATGTATTGTGTTGTCACTGGTTGTCAGGTCCATTTGGGAAAGTGATCTGAAAATAATTGGGTGTCTTGAGGAATATTCATGTCAGGCCAGGGCTGTTGTTGGGGTATCAGTGGTGGTGATTGGAGGTTAGTTATGCAGTTAGCCACATGAATATGTCCAACATTTCCTGGTTAACTATTCAGGTAATTTGTATTGATTTATCCTGATTCTCTGATTCAAATTTAAAACTTGGAAGCATTCGCAGCAGGTCCCAGGGAGCTGGAGAATTTCATACCAGAAATTGAAGCTTCTAGGCAACTTCCGAGGAGGCTCACACATCAGGCCTTCCACAGAGTTCCGATGCATAGCTTCAACTTTATCTTTAGTCTCCCACGCATCAGAGACTGGAGATTTGACACCAAGATTGGTGGAGTAGTGGATGAGGTGGAGGGCTCTTGCAGGCTGCAAAGAGACATTGATAGGATGCAGAGCTGGGCTGAAAAGTGGCAGATGGAGTTTAACTCTGATAAATGCAAGTTGATTCATTTTGGTAGGACAAACTTGAATGCGGGTTACAGTGTCTGAGGAATGTGGAGGAACAGAGAGATCTTGCGTTCATATCCACAGATCTCTGAAGGTTGCCACTCAAGTGGATAGAGCTGTGAAGAAGGCTTATAGTGTATTAGCATTTATTAACAGGGGGTTTGATTCTAAGAGCTGTGAGATTATGCTGCAACTATACTGGACCTTGATGAGACCACATTTGGAGTATTGTGTTCAGTTCTGGTCACCTCACTAACAGAAGAATGTGGAAGCATTGGAGAGAGTGCAGAGGAAATTTAACAGGATACTGCCTAGTTTGGAGGGTAGGTCTTATAAGGAAAGGTTGAGGGAGCTGGGGCTTTTCTCTTTAGAGTGGAGGGGGATGAGAGGTGACTTAAAAGAGGTTTATAAGATAATGAGGGGGATAGATAGAATGGACGTGCAAAGACTATTTCCTTGGGTGGATGTAGCTGTTACAGGGGGGCATAACTGTAATGTTCATGGTGGGATGATTTTTCACTCAGAGTGGTTGGTGTGTGGAATACAATGCCTGCTGTGATAGTGGAGTCAGACACTTCAGGAACTTTCAAGGCATTATTGGAGAGGCACATGGAGCACATCAGAATTATAGGGAATGGGATAGCTTGATCTTGGGTTTGGATATAGCTTGGCACAACATTGAGGGCTGAAGAGCCTGTACTGTGCCGTACTGTTCTATGTTCTATATTCTATTTGGCTCCTTGTTGTTAATTTCTTTATTAGAGATCATTTGGTAAATTTGCTTACTGTGCTTACTTTGGTCTGTGGTCCTCCCACAAAGATCATAATAGAAGAACTTGATATGATGCATGTGATGGAACTGTTTCCAATTGAGGGTGTGTCTAGAACAAGGAACATAAATATAAGAAAGCCATCAACAAATCAAATAAATAATTTTGGAGGAATTTATCTAAACACAGAGAAACGAAAATGAGAAACTTATTGCTACTTGCAGCAGATAGCAGTGACTAAATGAGGCTTGATACATACATGAAGATGAAGGGAATGGCACGTTGAGGAAGAACTGCTCTGTAGAATGAAGTAGAGATGAGAATAAACAGTGGCATGGGTTATTTGGATCAAATAGTTTGTTACAGTGTTATACATTCTATATAAACTCTCCAGATGTGTTTACATACAGGGGTGGAGCTTAAATCAGTAAATCTCTGACACAGAGATGAGAGTGTTTTTGAGACAGAAGACAATGATTGTACTTCAACCCTCATTGTTATTTCTAACCTGTTAACACTCACTGCGCAAACTCATGTGTAAACAATGCAGCCAGGTAGGTGCAGTAACCAAAGGCTTCTGGTACTTCTAGCTAGAAAAATTGAACATAAAAGTAGAGGAAAAAGCCTTGTATTTATTTTCTTCATCTGGTAAAAATAATAACTACCATTTTGATCATCTCCATTCAGGATTGGTGTGAGACACTTTAGCTGGATTCTCCTGGCTTGAGTGAGGTCCAACCAATATCCTAGATGCTTTTTTCAAAAAAAATGCATTCAGCTCTGCACTGGAAAGTGACAATTGCCATTTAACGTTTCCATATGATTAGCAGGCCAAGGATAGTATTCTCTGGTCTGCTAGCACCCCTCTCCCTTCTGCTCTCCTGGAAGGGCTTCTCACTAATGAGGTTTACAATGTTCCTTATGAATAGGGTAGAGGCATCCTTACCTTTTGGATGGGGCAGTAGCTATTGAGGCACACCCCCCTCCCCCCACCCTGGGAGCTCCTTGCCTTTACCTAAGGAACACCCATTGCCCACTGGGAAGAGACAAGAGGTGGAGCAAGGGCAGCAAGACATATTGGGGGCAGGGCCCATTGGGGAGTGCAAGTGGAATTGGTGGGGGAAGAGACTGAGGAGTTGATCGGAGCTGGCCGTCAGGGGCTGGAAGGGAGAGGTGGGGTAGATCAGGGCTGACCCACGGTGGAGAGATGGGGTAGATTGGGGCTGGCTCATGGCGGGGGATGAGGGCTGGTCTTGGGGCAGGGTCCAGTAGGCAGTGATTGGCGATGGGGGAGCTCTGGAAAGCCAGTGATCAGGGGGAGTTCCAAGGAAGGCTATGATTGGAGGCCAGTGAACAGGAGGCCAGCAATGGTGGGGTTCAATGCTTATATGTCCATCTCTGCATGACAGATCAGCATATGTGCAGTGGCCTGCTTAGCACAATGCCACCCACCACTTTTCAGTGGCACTCTGTGTTGCTCAGTATTGGAGATTTGCTCAGGTAAGTATACTCAAAAATGTTTTCCCATCTGTTGGGCAATTAGCTATGTTTTGGGAGAATCCTGGCTAATATTTTAAAAAATTATTTCATGGGATGTGGGTGTCGCTAGCTAGGCTAGCATTTATTGTCCATCTTAATTGCCCCTGAGGAGGTGGTGATTTGTTGACTTTTTGACCTAATGCAGTCGGTGTGGCCTAAGTACACCCAACGTGCTGATAAGAAGGGAGTTTCAGTATTTTGAATTGTGAAGCAAGGGCAATATATTTCTAAGTCAGGATAGTATGTAGTTTGAAGAGCTACCTGCAGGTAGTGATGTTCCCATACTTGAGCTATCATTGTCCTTCTAGTTGGTACAGATCATGGATTTGTAAAGTTCTGTCGAAGGAGCCTTGGTGTGTTGTGGCACTGCAACTTGTGTTTGGTACACACTGCTGCCAATGTGCATCAGTGATGGAGGGAGTGAATGTTTAAGGTGGTGGATCAGATGCCAATCAAGTAGGACGTTTTGTCTTGAATGGAGTTGAGCTTCTTGAGTGTTTTTGGAACTGCACTCATCCAGGCAAGTGAAGAATATTCCATGGTACTCCTGACTTGTGTCTTGTAGATGATAGACAGTTTTTGGAGAGTCAGTAAGTGGGTTACTAACTGCAGAATTCCCACACTTTGATCTGTTCTAGCAGCTACAGCATTTACATAGCTGGTCAAGTTCAGTTTATGTCAATGAAAACCCCCAGATGTCGATACTGGGGGATTCAAAAATGGTAATGCTATTGAATGTCAAGGAGAAATGGATAGATTCTCTTTGTTGGAGATGGCCATTGCCTGGAACCTGTGTGGTATGAATATTATTTATTACTTTTCATCCCAAGCCTGGATATTGTCCAGGTCTTGCTTAATAGAAACACAGAGTACTTCAGAATCTGAGTCATCGTGAATGGTGCTGAACATTGTGCAATCATCAGCAAACATCCACACTTCTGACCGTATGATGGAGGGACAGGTCCTTGACAAAGCCCCTGAAGTTGGGCTAACACTGAAGAACTCTTGAAGTGATTTCCTGAATTTATAAGACAGTTAAATTTAGTAGAGATCATCATAATGATTCAAACACTAAAAGTTCATACTTATTTTGTTGACACATCAATAACAACTTACCGGCCTGTTTCAATTAATCGACATCTTCTACCATCCGAAGAAAAGGAAAAGGAGACGGGCTCATCTGATGCAAATTTCTTGTTTTAATAACTTACATTTATATCATTTCTTCATCATAGTGCAATATCCCAAGACACTTCAAAGGAATGTTATCAAACTCCGAGTCGCATAAGGTGATATTAGGACAAGCAAGTTTGATCACAGAGGTAGATTATAATAAGTATCTGAAAAAGAGGTGGTTAAAAAGGCAGAGAGGTTTATAGAACATAGAACATTACAGCACAGAACAGGCTCTTCGGCCTTCGATGTTGCGCCGACCAATATAAAAAGCAATGACCCTCCAAACTAAACCATTCCCTTCTCTTCCATATACTTATCAACTAACCTCTTAAACGCCACCAAACTTGGCGCATCTACAACTGCTGCAGGCAGGGCATTCCACTCCCGAACCACCCTTTGGGTAAAGAACCTACCTCTGATATCCGTCCTATAACTATCACCCCTTAATTTAAAGCTGTGTCCCCTCGTGCTAGCTTTCTCCATCTTAGGAAAAAGGCTATCACTGTCCACCCTATCTAAACCTCTAATCATCTTATATGTTTCAATAAGGTCCCCTCTTAGCCGCCTCCTTTCTAACGAAAACAACCTCAAATCCCTCAGCCTCTCTTCATAAGACCTGCCCTCCATACCAGGCAACATCCTGGTAAACCTCCTCTGTACCCTCTCCAATGCCTCCACATCTTTCTTATAATGTGGGGACCAGAACTGCACACAATACTCCAAGTGCGGCCGCACTAGAGTTTTGTACAGTTGCAACATGACGTTGCGGCTCCGAAATTCAATCCCCCTACCAATAAAAGCTAAGACTCCATATGCCTTCTTAACAACCTTATCGACTTGACTGCCTACTTTCAGGGATCTATGCACACATACACCAAGATCCCTCTGTTCATCAACACTATTAAGAATCCTACCATTAGCCCTATACTCTACACATTTATTATTCCTGCCAAAGTGCATTACCTCACACTTTTCCACATTAAACTCCATTTGCCACCTCTCGGCCCAGCTCTGCAACTTGTCCAAGTCTCTCTGCAAACTATAACACCCCTCTTCACTATCTACCACTCCACCGACTTTAGTGTCATCTGCAAATTTACTAATCCATCCTTCAATACCCTCATCCAGATCATTTATAAAAATTACAAACAGCAGGGGCCCCAAAACAGACCCCTGAGGTACACCACTTGTCACCGAACTCCACGATGAATATCTCCCATCAACCACCACCCTCTGTCTTCTATCTGCCAGCCAATTCCTAATCCAATTAGCTAAATCACCCTCTATTCCACACATCTGCATTTTCTGTAGAAGTCTTCCATGGGCCACCTTATCAAACGCCTTACTAAAGTCCATATATACTACATCAACCGCCTTACCCCCATCCACCTCTCTGGTCACTTTCTCAAAAAACTCAATGAGGTTAGTAAGGCATGACCTACCCTTCACGAAACCATGCTGACTATCCCCAATCAATTCATTTCTCTCTAAATAACTATAAATCCTATCCCTAATAATTCTCTCCAATACTTTGCCCACAACAAAAGTAAGACTCACTGGCCTATAATTCCCTGGAGGGTCTCTATTCCCCTTCTTGAACAATGGGACCACATTCGCTATCCTCCAGTCCTCCGGAACCACACCCGTAACCAACGACGACCTGAAGATCAGAGCCAGAGGCTCTGCAATCGTCTCTCTTGCCTCCCAGAGAATCCTAGGGTAAATCCCGTCTGGCCCAGGGACCAGGTTTAGGGAGGGAATTCCAGAGCTTAGGCTTTGAACAATTGAAGGCAGGGTTGCCCATGGAAATCCTCCATCTAAAGTGAACGAATGCAGAAATCTTGTAGGCCAGTAGAGATGGAGGAGGTTACAGAGCTTGAAATGTGTCCTAAGTGGAGAAGGGGATGCAGAGATAATTTGCTAGAATTGTACCAGTGATGCGGGAATTCAGTACCAAGAGCAGAGAAGCTAGGATTGCTCACAGAGCAAAGAAGATTAAAAAGAAATCTCAAAGTGTACAGAATTAAGAGTGATTTTGATAATGTAGGGAAGGTGAAAGAGCAAGGCTGATAACCAGAGTTCACAAAATTAAGATAATTAGCAAAAAAAATGTAAAAGATGAGAATTTTTTTAACTCGAGTTAAACATGAAAGTAGATTCAACGGTAACTTTCAAAAAAGAATTCGATATCTATCCTCAAAAAGGAGACATTTGCAGGATTATCATAAAAAGGCAGGAAGGTGGGCCTCTTTCAGAGAACTAATTTAGGATATGATGTGCTCCCCATCTATGCTGTAAGATTCTAGGAACTTTCAATGAGGTCTGTAGCAAAATATCAGGATGGTTTACATTTGGGAATTTGCTGACCAGCAGCAGCTATTAATATAAACTTATATTTGCAATGTAGATGGAACGTGATAGAGCTGAAAAGGAGCGAGTGTACTGGCTATGTGGAAGGTGCAAAGATGTGAATGAAGCAGAGGGGAGATAAGGAAAGAAGGAAAACTCAAAGCTCTGGATATCCGTCTGCTATGGCCATGTTTTCTTAAAATGCAAATGTTTTCTTATCTTGATTTGAGCCAAAAGTAACACATATTTCAGGAAAGTTTTATGAAATATTTACTGCAGTAACGGCAGATAAATATTTGGTTTCAAGAGGAAAAAAAGCTCAAAAAAGTAAGATACTTTGAATGAATAGAACTTTTTATTCCTCTTTTCATGATGTAATACAACATAAATGACAAGTGGAAATTCCTTTCTCATTAGCTTCAGCAGGTTTAGTTGATTCTAAGTAAGCGACAGACCTGAAATGTGAAAATAGCACAAAGACCTTATGGTATGAAATAGTAGTTCAGTGAGTAAATGCCTTGCAAATGAGTCATACAGGCCAGAAAAGTCCCAGCTTTAAACCCCAAACCTTGTACTTGAACTATCTGATCTTAGTTAGAAAAACTTGCATTTATGTAGCATATTTCATGATCTTGGGACATTCCAAAATACTTCACAACTGCTTAAATACATAGTCACTTTTGCAAAGTAGAAAATGTGATAGCCAATTTGCATGTAACAAGGTTCCTCAAACAGAAATGTGGTAATGGTCAGACTGTTTTAGTGATGTTATTAAGAGATAAATATTGGCCATGATGATGGGAAGAACTTTGCTGGTCTTCTTTAAAATGATGTCATAGGATCCTGTACATCGGCCTGAGACAGCAGGTGGGACCTGTTTCATCTAAATGACAATAGGGTTGGCATGGTTTTGAATGGCACTAGCTTGAAAACAACTTGGCTGCACTGATTGTGTAACCAAAGAAAAAATTGGGGAAAAAATACAGGGGTTGGGGAAAGAAGCGGGATTGAACCTACAGAAAATCGATTGCCCATTTTGTTTTTTAGATTTTTCAGTGACGTCTTGTTATACATGGCTATCTATTTCAAAAGGCAACACAGAAGGTGGCACATTCCTCTCTCTTTGAGACATTGATTCAAAGTTGCAGGTGGTGAACATGTGGAATTTTTGCAAGGGAGGTTGATGGCATTAGAAAATTCAGAAGAGAGAATGATAATTTTCAGGGTAGTGCAAGTATAGTATTTGAAACTCCAGATGTACTATAATAGTCTGGTTGGGTTTAGTCCCATGGGTTACAAGCCATCTATCAACACCTTTATTTCTCAACTGAGACACCAAGTATCAACACACGTTGCATCACATTCAAAATCTATCCTGAACTTAGCCAACATCTGAAAACATGGACTTCTCATCAGGGAACAGTAGATGGCAGTCAGAAATGTGAAGCTGGACAATTTTTGCTTCTACCCCATAGCTCAGAGACACTGAAACTAACCAAAGCTCCCCCAACACAATTCCAGTTGGGATCAACCTAGTAGTATTGTCACTAGACTATTAATCCAGAAACTCAGTTAAAGTTTTGGGGACCCGGGTTCGAACCCCACAATGGCAGGTAATGGAATTTGAATTCAATTAAAAAAATCTGGATATAGTAATCTACTGATGACCATGAAACCATTGTCGATTGTCAGAAAAACCCATCTGGTTCATTAATGTTCTTTAGGAAAGGGAATCTGCTGTCCTTATCTAGTCTGGCCGACAAATGACTCCAGAGCTACGTGGTTGACTCTGAACTACCCTCCAAAGGCAGCTAGAGGAGGCAATAAATGCTGGCCAGCCTGCAACACCATGTCCCAAGAATACCAAGAAAGTAGATTCCAAGGCTATGTTAAGGAGCTGTGTAGATTAATAAATGCTTGCTTGTAGCCATTCAAATGCAGTTTGCAATGCCAAAACAATTTTTTATCCTATTGCAAAAACAGAGGGACCTGGCAAATATTTGATATTTGATAGAAAAACACATCCGTATGAGAGCGAAGTATCGAAAGGCAGTTTATGAGCGCAGAAGCAACATTCTCTAGATTGGTAGACTAAAGGCAGCCTCAGATATCAAAGGCAACTCTGTGACCGGGTGGATACCAAAATGTAGCCCACAGTATGAAATCATGCTCACATCCTAGCATAATGGCCTGTCTTATTGCATCAGCTTTATTTTTCACCATGTTCCATGTTTACTCTCCTTCAGATTTGGACCTCCAAAGGGATAACAAGGACTGACCACTTTATATAAAAGAGAAACTCATAACAATTTTTAAACCAAACAAAATGGACTCAAAACAAAACTAAACAGGTTTTCTGGTTTCTGGAAAAATGCATTAAATAAACATATCCCAACATTTACACAAATTCACCTGAATCTTAAAAACTACTTGAAAAAATGAACACAGAGCCAGCCACTAAAATGTAAACATTGAAAACAGAAAATGTTAGAAATACGTAGTAGATCTGGCAGCATTTGTGTGTAGAAAAAGAGTTATATTTCTGGGTTGTGACCTTTCATCAGAACGAGGAAGAATTGGAAATGTAATAGATTTCGTGCAAGGCAAAATGAGGTAGATGAGAAGAATAAAAGGGAAGATCTAATGATAGGACGGAAGACAGGAATTATTAAATGGCATAACATTTAATGGTGAAACAAAAGCTATGTTTAAAGGGACAATTAATGATAGGATGCTACCAGCTTCACACAGAATAAAGGAAATAAGAGAAAAAAAAACTATCAAGAAGCATGAAACAAATGAGATGGAAGTTATGATCTAAATTGGATAAACTCAATTTTGAAACTAGAAAGTTGCAGAATGTACAGTTGAAAGATGAGATTCTTTTTCTGAAGTTTGCATTGAACTTCATTCAAATAGTGCATAGGCCGAGGGTAGAAAGATCAGAATTGAAGCAAGGTGGAAAATTAAAAATGCCAGATAACTGGAGTTCAAGGTCATTCTTCCGAACTGACTAGAGGTATTTTACAAAGCATTTGCAGAGTCTATGTTTGATCTCCCCACTGTAGAGGACGCCACATTGTGAGTTGCAAATACAACATACCAGATTGAAAGGAGTACAAGTAAACTTACATTTCACTTTGAATGAGAGTTTGTGACCTTTGTCAGTGAGAAGGGAAGAGGTAAAAGGGCAGGTGTTGTATCTAGTGTACTTGAAGGGAAAAAGCTGTAGGAAAGAGAGAGAGTATTGGGAATGGCTGAGGAATGGAACAAGTAACAGTCTTGCTGAAATGTTGAAAGGGGAGTGGAGGTGAAGATCTGTTCATGCTAAAGATGTGGCAGCAATGGTGATGGATGATCCATTGGACATGGAGGCTAATGGGGTAGAAGGGGAGAAAGAGCAGATGCTTTTGTGCTTCTGGGAAGGAGGAAGAGGGCTAAGAGCCAAAGTGCATGAATAGAACAAGCACAGTTGAGAATCTTGTGAACCAAATTGGGCAAATACCCTCAGTTGAAGGATTAAAATATCATCAATCTGTAACAACGTGCATTACATCTGCAGTCATTTAAGTCAAATAAGCCAAACTCAGATGAGAAGAGACACCTGACCTGACACAAGAACCATTGGAGAGGATAGGGGAGGAGGGTTTGCGTCTTCACCATTCAATCTTTGCAAACAGTAAGTATTCCAACTTTAAAATTTATCAGGGCACGATCTTATGACCTTGCTGTATCTGTTGATTGGTGTGGTGGAGTCGTAAGATCGCATGATAAGCAAAAAGTGAGAAATGTGCCCATTTTCCTGCTGGTTTCCATCTAACCAGACACTTTTCTTGGATGTGATGAGGATCATGCCCAAAAGGGGTGAGATATCAGTGTGCATGCATCTGCATTCATCTCGATATCATTAATGAGTTTGGAATGCAATCGTTCCCCTCTCATTGAATCATCTTATAGGCAAGATGTTACTCCAGTGAGAGAAACACCTGCCCTATGAAAATCAGTTTCAGGCGCAACATTGACGAAAGTGAGGGAGGAGGTGCATACCACTGAGTACCAACCCGCAAGATGCGGGGAGGTGGGGTTTGCTGCAGCTACAATGGAAGGGCTTGCATGGGTATGGAGACTCATGCTGTTCTGGAGGTCCTTGGTGTCCGGGCTCGGCATTTTATGCATTTTCTCTTGGCTGGGGTTACCCTCATTGATGTCATCATGTTCACCCTTTCATCTATCAGTTACACAGGCTCTCTGGCTGTCTACTGACATTACATCAAAGCACCATTAATACAAACAAGCAGTAAGTCTGTTATCTTTTGCTTCAAACAAGGGAGCTCTGCAGCTGTTAATACAGCTTCTCACTGATTCTGCAGTGCTGTCCTCAATGGGAACCCATTCCGTGATAATCATGAGGGTGCCCCTCCCCACCTCTGTCTGAGCATTCCTGGAGGACACTGCACCAGACATCTAGGTGTATGCACCCATGACTATGCTTCTAGGGTTCCCAATAGGGACCTCCGTACAACTGCTCCCCATGATACCCATGGTGAAAATGCAGTGACGGTCACCAACCCTTCAAGATGGCGCATGACATTGGGCCTGGTGTCAGTTTGCCACTGTCCACATTCAATTGGAACACAGGTTGCTAAGGAGTGTGGGTCCTGGGATAAATCTCATGGAATTTCTGTCTCTCTCTTGGGACAGTTCAGGACACACATATCCTTCGCAGAGTTGACAGTTGGCAAGTGCTACCACAGGTTCCAGCTCAGCAAGGAGATGGTATGGCACCTGTGTCAGGTCCTTGTGGACAATGATATCTTGTGATTCAGGGGATCGCTCACTCCTGTTGGTGGTGAAGGGTTACGATGGCCCTCAATCTTTAAGCAACTGGGTCCTCCCAGGCTGCCACTGGGAAACTCTATGGGATTTCCCAGTCTTCAGTCCACAAGTGTATCTGTGAGGTGACAGAAACCCTGTTTGCCCGGACAGGCCAGTATTTGCATTTCGATGTGGGCCAGGAAGCCCAGGTTGCAGGCTTTGCCACCAGGATACTGAAGATGCAGGGGCAATCTATTGCATGCACATCGTCCTGTGGTCCAAAAAACATCTAGCAGTGTAGTTTATGAAGAGAATTCACTCCTTGAATGTACAGATGGTCTGAGACCAAAGTATGAACTTCATGTGTATATGTGGACATATCACACAGAAAGTGTGCATGATAGCTTCATTTTGAATACTTTGACATTCCTGGTCTCTTTACAGAGCAGACCAACTGCCAGCATAACTCCTGAGGGACAAGGGCTACCCACTAAGGACTTGGCTAATGATGCCAGTGGGCCTGCAGGGCACCGTCTGCTGGTTCAGTTTAGCATAAGCACTTGGAATACCACACAAGTCAGGGGCATGGCAGTGTGTTGGGGTATGAGGATTGCATATTCAGTAGGCTGAGCGGCCTTTCCCATACAAAGTGATGCTCTGAGGCCCTCTGGGTCAGGTCAGGATACAGTCATCCACGTGGGAGGCGAATCACAGACCAATAAGTCACAGCTGTGGGTTGCAATAATATTTATTGGTGAAACTAACAGTGCAAGAACATAAAGTGCTGGAACTTAACATTGCTATAAAGCAGCTGGACATGATCACTAACAGTGCCTATTTCCGTAAACCTAACTCACACAGCCCTTCACCCGTACTGTCTTGATGACACTACAACTTTCTAATCTTACCCAGCACTATGTTGACGTGTCTCCCCAGAATGTACATCAGAGGCGGAGGTGATCAGTTGCATTCTGTGCCCATGGTTTGTGATGCCTTTAGCAGACAGTCCCTGGCCAATTTTCTGGTGTCACAGACATATTCATGTCATCATTCAACCTGCTGTTCTTGAGCTGTACTGGCGTCAGAAAAGGGGGAGTAGAGAGGCTTAGCAACCACCTTCCTTTGGGTGCCTTGGGTATCCCTTGGTCACTCCATGGGATGGTGAAGCAGCTGGACTGAACTCCAGAATACTGGTGTCACCTGGTCCTGTGGGTCCTGGAAATCCAACTGCGTTTGCCCCTTAGTATGCAAGACCATGGCAAAGACCATCTAAGTGTGGCCCAAGATCTCGATGCCCACAGCAAGATGCCTCTCTGACAAGGGCCAAGCTCTGCATCCTCTCAGCCGTGACCCAGAATATTCCCAAGGCTCTCGGCCATGGCCCGCAAGGACTCAGCTATGCCTTGGAACTCTGCAAAGGTGATGGTGTTGGGGGGGTTCTCTGCAGGGTTTGTGTTAGACGAGAGACAATGTCTATGGTGCGGGTGGGGTGTGCAAGATTGAGCGGACCAGCACAAATGGTGATTGGCAGAGGTTGGAGAACAGATCAAATGGGGCAATCGGCAGGGTTGGGAGATCACACCAGGAGATCGGGGCACCTGTGTAATGATGCTCCAAGAGCTCAGCAGCCGGCTGCCCTGGTGAACTCAGTGATTTCCCTTCACCCCCCAACCTGCAGCTCGTTCTGTCTTGTTTTCTCACTCATTCAACCCTTAGAATTCCTTTTGGAAGTTTGTGCTCTGAGTTTCTGCATTTTTTGATTTGTGTCAAAAAAAATGACACTGAAGGCTGTGGTGAGGGCGATGCTATTTCAATCCATGCAATCTTCAGAATATTAGCCTGGAATTGGTTGGAGTTTACTGGACGCACCAGTCAAATGTGAGGAAGCAGCTGCTAACTCAAGGGACTGGGGTGGAATAGAGGGAATACAGACTGAGAAAATCTCGAAAAAAATTGATGGCACTATTGAGAAAAGACTGGCAACAGAGAAAACTGATTGGAAAACAAAGCATTACAGAAGCAAGAACATTTACAACAACATTGTAACTTATCTTTTGATGTGCTGAAAAGCAGGTCAGCTTAAGTAACACAAAGTGCAATTTGCTGGTGCGACTTGAACATAACAGGGCTGATCCTCTCAAAAAAATTCTAAGTGCTAAATTGATGGGAAAATTGGTATAATTCACAATTGTTTTTTCAGTGGAGGCTAACCCTCAAATATCCCACACTCTGTGCAATGCAGAAGCCACAATTGTGAATATCATTAAAAGCTTGGGGAGGGGGGTGGATGGTGGTGGTGAGGCCTGTTCACACCAGAATCTAATAGTTTCAGATCATTGCACATACGCAGTGGCCCCGACCTGTCAGTTTGCAGTTTGCTGGCCAACGTGATGATGGCCAGCCCAGAACCATCACAGTGCTGCCCCTCCGCTTCTTCCCCCCCCCTCCCCCCCCCCCCCCTGACCATGGCCCAATCACAGCCCCCACAGCCTTCACCCCCCACCCCCCCAGCAGTGATGATCCCCCTCTCCCACACCCCGAGCAGACCCTTCCCCCTCCGGGAAGCAGGCCCTCCCCATTCCCAGCAGACCACCGACCCCCCCCAGCCTGCCCCAACGTTGGCCTCCCTCCAGCCTCAACTGATCCCCATGTAGAGTGGCAGCGGGATTCCTTACCAATCATCCCTAAGCCCTGCTCACAATAGGCCTTTCTCCTAGGTCCTGTCCTTTGGCACTGCCCGATGCCTAGTGCCATGGTTCCCTCTTTGCATGGACATTTTGCCCCTCAGTGCTGGGGGCATAGGCTGGCACTGCCAGTGTTCCCATATCCAGGGGCACCACTCTCCTCTGCCTGATCCCTGGGGGTGTGGGGGAGGGCCCGATTTCTCCCCTTCACTCTAGCAGGATCTCCTGCTGGTTCCTCAATTGTGGGGAGCTACTCCAAACCTCGCCAGAGTGAAATAATCCTGATGGGGTGGGAGATGCTTTCTGGCCCAGAGAATTCAGTCTCGGGTGTGATAATGACATTTTAAATAGATTAAAAAACAGATTAAAATCACTTATCTTGTCTTCCTGCCAGTTTCTGGCACAGTCTTGACTGCACCTGTTCTCTGGCTAATCCTGCAAAATGACCAACACATGCATCTCCCAACCCAAGGTGCCAAAAAACTAACGCATCATGATGGAAGAATCAGGCCCAAAGTATGTTGCAAAATCTCATGACTAAAATTAATTCATAATAATTTTACAATATGAAGTATATGTCTTCTGTACCCAAGAGTATGACAGTGAGAGAAACAAATTTACTGGATTACAGAAGTAGCCCAAAGTGGCAGAAGCAGGAGCAGTGAAGTTCAACCATTTCTGTGTCTGGGAACGTTCGGCAGTTTTCCTGTAGGATTTAGCAATCCAGATGAACACAGGTCCTGTGGTTGAACCACATGGCATGATTTAGAATGTTTCAGAGGCATATTTAACAGAGAGGTATTTCTGTGAAGAATCTTCTGCTCTTAACTTAATCCTGATGTACAACTTTCTTTCATACTGTAAATTATTTTTATAGAATGCAACTTGATCTTCTTGAAAGTACCTAGATTTTCCTTCTGAATATTCTTCTCAGGGAAAGTTAGTCTTGCCCAACAAGCTTTTGCAATGTGACCCATTTTTCCACAGTCCTTGCATTGACTATCCTTGCTCCAGCATTCACTCATTAAATAGCCCAATTTGGCACATGTATGTGACACGCTTGTTTGACTTCATACGGGCAGTTCCCAACTTGTGGATCTTTATTCCTGTACCAAATTGTGAAGTGTCTTTCGCAGCCAATTCCGTTGACATTGTGATTTCTATTGCTGTCTTTAAAGTCAAAGCATGTTCAGTAAGCAATCTTCTTTGCATAGCCTTATTTTGGAGATCACAAACTGGGAAAAGTCAAAGGTATCTTCTAATGACTCACCAAACTCAAAATGTTGTGCCAACCTTTTTAAAGCTGCCACAAACAGATCAATTCTTTCACCTTCAATTTGATTCCTTTGGTGGAATCTGAACTGTACTGCAATAAACATAATGCCTTTCAAGGATTTTCATCAAGTCATCATAAGTTTTAATTCCTGGCTTTGCTGGATGAACCAAACACCAGAGCAAATTAAAGGTTTCACTTCATGTAGAAAAAAACTAGTATGAGCAGTTTGTTTGCAATTTTATTCGCTTGTACAAAATACTGAAAACAAAATCCCACCTCATTAACAATTTTCTGTAATGTCCTTTCCAGCATGGTGGCACCGGAGCACCTGGAGGAAACCCACCAGACATGGGGACAATGTGCAGACTCCGTATAGGTAGTGACCCAAGTCGTGGAGTAGCATGGTGGCACAATGTTAGCAGAGCTGCCTCACAGCACCAGGGACCCAGGTTCGATCCCCAACTTGGGTCACAGTCTGTATAGAATCTGCATGTTCTCCCCATGTCTGCGTGGGTTTCCTCCAAGTGCTCCAGTTTCCTCCTACAGTCTGAAAGATGGGTGGTTAGGTGCATTGGCTATGCTAACCTCTCTCAGTGTACTCACACAAGTGTGGAGTGTGGCAATTAGGGGATTTTCACAGTAACTTCATTGTAGTGTTAATGTAAGCCTACTTGTGACAATAATAAATAAACTTCAAACTTTGAGGTTGTAAGTTTTACTCAGAAAGAAAAAGATGTGGTTTGCACATGTAAAATCAAAGTAACAAACAATAGGTTTATTGCAAGAGATGTCCTCTGCACAGAACAAAAATTGAAATTAAGACAGAAGCCTGTGACATACCCCACATGACCTTAAGATCAAGCCATGTGAACTGCTGTTAAAGCAATCATGTAACCAATTAAATAAATAACAAGAAGATGACTGTAAGTCAACTTCATGAATTGTTACAGTTTATCTGATGTGGGTATATGTTGTGCTGTGAAGGTGGGTCCTAGGCAGAGTGTTTGGGGCTTGGAGAGGTACTTACAAACATGGTATTCCCTTGTGTGAGATATCTTTATCTCAGGTTTGGAAGATGTTATTGAAGGACATTTAGTGAGTTGTTGCAGTGCATCTGTATATGGTGCATACTGATACCACTGTGCACTGTGAATGATTAAGATGATGCATGGGGTGCTAATCAGGTAGACTGCTTTGCACTTGATGGCGTCAAGCTTGTTGTTATCTCATCCAGGCAAATGGAGAGCGTTCCATCAGTCCCGACTCATGTGGACAAACTTTGAGGAAACAAAGTGATTTATTTGCCAGAGACCCCCTGACTACATAAGCCATTCAAATGGGAAAATGCCCTGTAGGAAAGATATACTGATGTGTAAAATACTTCAGTACATCCATTGCACTTAAACCTTGAAAATAGTTTCTGAATACTTTTCTTGGGGTATTTTTCTTCTATTTTAACAAAGTGCCAGTGACAAAAAGAATACACAGTTTACAAAGCTCAGTGTTGTAATGGATCTCAGAACATCACAGAATCGTTACAGCACAGGAGGAGGCCATTTGGCCCAGTATATCTGCACTGGCTCTCCAAACAAGCATCATGACTTTCCCTGGCCATTTCCCTGCATCCTGCACATGGTTACGATTTAAGTAATCAATATCCTCTTGAATATCTTGATTATGACCGCACGTTTTAGCAGTGAATTCCAGATCGAACCACTTCTTGTTCTGAAAAGTTGTTTCACATTACATTTACTTCTTTTGCAAATCACTTTAAATCTGTGCCCTCTTGTTGTTAATCCTTGTACAAGCAGAAACAGTTTGTCCCTATCTACCGTTGAGACCCTCTTGATTTTGAACATCTCTATCAAATCTCGTCTGAGCCTTCTCTCCAACGACATCAGTCCCAACGTCTGCAATCTATCCTCTTAACCGATGTTTCTCATCTCTGGAATCATTCTTGTAAACTTCTTCTGCACTTTCTCCAATGTATTCACGTCTTTCCTGTGGTGTGGTACCCTGAATTGTACACAATGGGCCTGACTTTACCATTGCATTGCGCCTGAAAACGGGCGCAAAAACTTGGTAAAGTCGGGCGTAAGGTCATTAATGCAATCCGTACTTGCATCCACGCAGATGCCCATTTACTGAGGCTCAAAAATGGCCACGATCCAATTCGCATCCAAAATGGACACAACGGCGATTTAAATGCATTTGCATGCATTTGAATTGAATTAATAGGCTGCCCACCCAACTATACCAATATTTCCCTCTTTACCATTGCATTTGTGCATCCAGATTTGGCACGAAACAGATTTACTTGGCAACGGTCTGTTTCATGTGGTCCAGCTTCTGAAGAACATAGAACATGGAACATTACAGCGCAGTACAGGCCCTTCGGCCCTTGATGTTGCGCCAACCAGTGGAACGAATCTAATGACTTTCTAACCTAAACTATTCCAATGTTATCTATATGCCTATCCACTGACCATTTGAATGCCCTTAAAGTTGGCGAGTCCACAACTGCTGCAGGCAGGGCATTTCACACCCTTACTACACTCTGAGTAAAGAATCTACCCTGACATTCATCCTATAATTATCACACCTCAATTTAAAGCCATGTGCCCTCGTGTTAGCCATCACCATCCGAGGAAAAAGGCCCTTACTGTCCACCCCATCTAACCCTCTGATCATCTTGTATGCCTCAATTAGGTCACCTCTTAACCTTCTTCTCTCTAGTGAAAATAACCTCAAGTCCCTTAGCCTTTCCTCATAAGACCTTCCCACCAGATGAGGCAACATCCTCTGCACCCTTTCCAGTGCTTCCATATCTTTCTTATAATGCGATGATCAGAAATGTATGCAATACTCCAAGTGCAACCGCATCAGAATTTCGTACAGTTGCAACATGATCTCATGGCTCCGAAATTCAATCCCCCTACCAAAAAAAAAGCTAATACACCATAGTCCTTCTTAACAACCTTATCAACCTGAGTGCCAACCTTCAGGGATCAATGCACATGAACACTGAGATCTCTCTGCTTGTCAACACTACCAAGATTCCTTTCCTTAGCCCTATATTCTGTGCTCTTGTTATTCTTTCCAAAGTGAATCACCTCACACTTTTCTGCATTAAACTCCATTTGCCACCTCTCAGCCCAAATCTGCAGCTTATCTATGTTCCTCTGCAAACTGTAACATCATCCTCACTGTCTACAACTCCTCCGACTTTGGTGTCATCAGCAAATGTACTAACCCATCCTTCGACACCCTCATCTAGGTCATTTATAAAAATGACAAACAGCAGAAGAGGTCAGAGCTTCTCTGACTCAGATCAGTAGTGGAGAAACCAGGACAGCCAGAGCAGATCATTCTCTGGTGAGTGAGGGCGGGGTAGGGGTGGGAGAAGGGAGGCCAGATCATCTTCTGGTGGTTGTGGGGTGGGGATGGAGTTGGAGAATGGGTCAAATGTATCTCTGGTAGGGTGGAGTGGAGGCAGGAAGGATCGTTGTATGGTGGATGGGGGAGAAGAGAAGCCAGATCATTCTCTGGTGGAGAAGGGTGGGGAGGTGCGAGGAGCAGGCCAGAAGGAGGCTAGATTGTTGTCTGGTAGGGTGGGGAGGGACACTGCCACTCTGTGGGCGATCAGTGGGGGCGAAAGGAGACAGAAGGTCGCTATCGGTTTGAGTAGCAGGGAGGTGGGTGGATAAGGGGTCAGTTATGTTGTCGAGGTTGGGCAATATCTGTGAGGGTTATCGCTCCTGCTTTTTGCTCCCGAGCTGCTTTATCCAATTTTTGCAGCCCAGGAGCGATGTGACAGAATTGTGTTTTTCAAATTTTTTATCTCACAGTGCATGCGCAGTTCAAAGCTCCAAACAGCGTGATTCAGAGTCGCGATTTTTATTTCAAGCTAAGTGTGTTTTGGGGCACCTCAGAACAGGTTTCTAAGTCAGATCTGAATTGTGCCCAGATTCAGCAATTAGAATGAAAATGGTAAAATCAGATGCAATATCTCAGCTGAGGCCCAATGAGTGTCTTGCATAAGGTCAGCATAACCTCCTTGCTCTTGTATTCTATTCCCTTACTAATACTATACATTTTATTAGTGAAAAATTTCAGAGAAAACCCGATTGTTGCTTCCTGAAATACCCTTAAAAGTTATGAATGAAATCAATTGGCATTCCACAACAACACACTGAATTTAGAAACTGAGTATTTTACACCAGGTCAGACCTTGAATTTAACAAAAGTAAAGGTCTGGAAACAATAGAGAAATGGTTTTCGGAAAGCTGGATTATCTTGTATATATTGTAACTAATATATAAATCACTGACACAAATCCAGTATCTCAGACACAAAAAGAATTAAGTTCAAAAGTGTATTCATAACACACACTGAGGAAAGTCAAGAGATGAGCACCAAAACTAATGCACGCCATGAAGGTAATGCATAAAAATGTTACGGGCAGCAATAGAAGTGCAGGAAATGATATGTAAATAAGGTCAACTGGTAAACAGCTGGACAGCATTAGAACATACATGGTAACATTAAGTGTGTTGGTTGGTGGGATCATACGAAGACAGGTAGCTGAAAGAATTAATGTAACTCAATTCAGATCATCATCCAAGAATGGAGAGCATTTATTCAGGCAATTCTCATCAGACATTATTGTGAATATGCACTCTGTGCTGTGCCATCACCCATATATATCTGATATTGATAGATAATATAATTAGTTTAGAAAAGCTACTCATTATAGGCCATCACCAAATACCAACAATGACCGTGAACCTGTTTTAAGTAAACTCTCAAACAGTAACAAACATTTTGTGGACTGATTCCAGACGTGGCCATATGCAAGGGCATCAAACTCACCTGATTTTTTAAAAAACACTCACCGTAAATATCTATATGCAAATGATCAGTGCAATTTATATTTTCTTTTTCAATTTTTGATTTGTAGAGACTTGTGGGAAAATCATTATTTTTTAATCTTGGGGAGGGATGAATATCATCATATTTTCTGCTTAGTTTTAGTATTAGAACTAAGACATATTCTGGCAAAGTCCAAGTCAAGTCTCTTAAGAATTTGATATATTTCAATGAGATCATTTTTTACTCTTCCAAATTCCAGGGAATGTAGGGACAGTTTATTCATAGGACAATCCCCTCATCTCAGGAATCAGTCTTTTAACCTTTGTTGCATTTCATCCTAGGCAAGAATATCCTTCCTTTCGTAAGAAAACCAAAACTGTAAATGTTCAAAGTGTACAGAAAATGATCAACTAGTTCCTTCTTGGCTACAATATCATGCTATAAAAACAATAAAAGATTTGGTTAAAAGTCCACTTAAATGAGTAAATTAGTATAGTTTTTAGTATTGGGAAACTGGAGTTTCCCTGTAAGCTTGTGCTATCCCTGATGCCACCATTGTAGCTTGGGTCTAGTTCTTTCTGTGTTATTCACTGAATTACCTATTCACCTCTAATTGCTTACATTTTTTGTCATTCTGCCTCAGTAATTGGGGCCCCCTAAGATGCCCTCACCCTACTTCTACCTGAATTTATAGTATTGTTTGAGAAAAGAGAATTACAATACTGCAATACCTCATTAACTGGATTATGCAAATCAATGAAGTAACCACGCACAATACGCAAACTGATATTTTGGTTGAGGGTTTACAGGCAAAACATGAATTTACATTTATCTCTTTACAGGTGTTGATAGTCTACTGCTAATGCAAAAGCATTGTCTTTTGATCTTGGGAAGGGATGAGTATTATATTCTAGGATTCACCCATCAGACTTGTTCATCCATCAGCTAAGCTTGCTGAGTTATAATGGCTTCTCATCCAGCAACAACTCTCGTTCTTCTGTTCAAATCCCTTCATCTAAAATGATCATGTGCGAACTCCTTCATCTGAACTATTTCAGGATGTTCTTTATATTATTGCTCAAGAACTCGTTCATAACTAGGAGGAATGATCACTCAGATTTCCCAGAATAAGCACCCACCTTGGATAGGCAACACAAAAATCCAGTCAGATCAAGGATCCAATTTTACAGCAAAGTTATTTAGGGAAGTTATGGATAGCTTAGGAAAAAATCATTAAATCACAGAAATCTACAGCACAGAAAGAGCCATTTGGCCCATCGAGTCTGCACCAACCACAATCCCAGCCAGGCCCTACCCCCATATCCCTATGTATTTTATCCACTTATCCCTCTATCTTATGCATCGACAGTTCTGACAAGCCATAGTGAAAAACCACACAGACCTCCACAGAAGACAAACACAGGACAGGATGGACAGAGTACTCTTCGTCGTCCAGTGCTTCCCCAGAGCAGAGAAGCTATGATAATTTCTCAGGAGCCTTCAACATCATTGATGAAGACAAACATCTCAGTAAGGCTGTCCCCACACTCCCACTATTTGCCTTCAAACAACCGCACAACCTCAAACAGACCATTGTATGCAGCAAACTACTCAGCCTTCAGGAGAACAGTGAACACCATACAACCCTGCCATAGAACTCTGTAAGACACGTGGGATCATCGACAGGGATGCATCATCTCATGTGAGAATATCATCCCCCAGGTACACAGTATATACTCTTGTGACCCATGTTGCCTACCTGATATGATGCAGGAAAGGATGTATGAGGCATGATACATTGGCAAGACCCAAACAGGTGCTACGACAACGGATGAACAGACATTGCTCGACAATTACCAGGCAGGAGTGTTCTCTTCCTGTTGGTGAACAATTTGCAGTCAAGGTTAGTCAGCCTCAGATCTTCGGGTAAGCGTTCTCCAAGGTGGATAACACATGACAACACAATTGCTGAACAGAAACTGATAGCCAAGTTCCACACACACGAGGACGGCCTCAATTGGGATCTTGGGTTCATGTCACACTAACTCTAACCCCCACAATTTGCCTGGCCTTGCTCATTAACTGCCCTGACTGGAGACAATTCACACCTCTTTAACCTGTGCTTAACCTCTCTCCAGTCACATTGTCTGCACCTGTAAAGGGCTTGATTACTTGTTCAGACTCGCATTCCAACCATTATCTTGTAATTGAGTTTGTGTCTGTAAATGCTCTGTTTGTGAAACAAATCCTACACTCAGCTGATAAAGCGGCAGTGCTCCGAAATCTCTTGGACTTTAACCTGGTGTTGTGAGATACATTTTGTGCCTATCCCAGTCCAACACTGGGATTCAACATCATGCTTAGATATAAAAAAAAACTTACTGAGTCCTAGTAGTGTGTAAAACTAGAGGCTTTGAGAAAATGAAGTCATCTTTCCATTGATGGTTCACTTTTTTATGGGAGGAGGTGTGATGATAGTGTTATTGCTATGGATTTTTTTATGTTTATGTTTAAAGAGGGCTGCTTTAAAATTTAGCTTTTTCTACAGGTAGTTGATATGTTTGGAGGGAATGCAACTCAGATGCTGGGAAGGCAGGATAATCACTTATTTCATCCATATAATATTTACTTAAGCGAGAGTTAATGGATTTTACTTTATATAAAAAAAGTCCACTGGAGTTTTTGGTTAAAAGAATGAAAAGTGGGTTTAGGTATGCAAGAACATGTGATAGTGTGATTCATGGGAGCAGCAAGAGAAAACAACTTTGGGAGATCTGGCTGGGGTTTGTTTAAAAGAAATTTGCAAGGTGCTCTCCTCACAAAATCTCTCTGAAAACTCCAAGACTGACTATATCCTTTAAAGAAGTATATTTATGGTTGCTAACGGTTTTTGAGTCTGTAAGAAGAATATTGCTTATTTGGAACTGACACATGGATAAGTTAAAAATTAGAGATGCTTCTTTTCATGTTTAAATATTGGTTAAATGAGTAATAATTAAGCTGCTTCATTTATTAGTGTTATAGTTATACTGTGTTATTAAATAAAGTTTTTTTTACTATAAACAATTCCTAATTTGGCAGCAGAATTACTCCTGGAGTGAAGCATCCTATCCTCATACTTATGCCTAAATAGAAAAAATGTTGGGGTCTAGACTAGCGTTTTAATGTAATTTGCAATTCTGGTTGAGGGCCCTAACAATAACTGCCTCCTCTCTCCATTCCAAGTTTTGACTCAATTATCCTGTTGCCTGATATCTCATCTCACTTAACCTCTAATTTAGCCCTTCCCTTAACTTGATCAGGTGATCAATTGGTATGGAATTTTGGTACACTGATTAATTTGAAATCGAGTTTCTTCCTCACATCTATTACATTATGAAGATGACCACCTTCCATCCTTTTAAGAATCAGCAGCCAAATCTTTTTGCTGCTTAGGCTCTAATACTAATTCATGTAATTGTTCTTCCTGGGTTTGACTCAACCACGTTGATACTCTATTAGTCCACTGTCCATTATTTGCATTTCAGTCACAAAGAATCTTAGCTAGTCAAAAACATGTACTTCCATTGATCTAGTTCTCAGTAATGATTGATTTCCTATATTCATCCCATAATTAATATCCAGACCTTCAAATGCCTCAACAGATGGCGGAACATACTTTACTCCTATGGTTATTCACGAATTTCCATGTAGCTACCATCAGATTGTGCAACAGTGTGACCATTGCATTGGGTAACTCGAGTGCTCTCACCTCTGTCAAGGCTGGATAAATCAAAACTATAAATGCCAGATTTTCCCTGGCTTGTAGGATTCACTCACTCTTGCATCATAAGTCTGCATCCTTAATGTTTCCATGAATAGAATCATTAAAAACTAACTTATTTTGACAAGTGATATGAGGAGTAAACAGATGAATGAGTCTCAATGAAGTTTAACTGCTCATACCCTGCTATTTGAGCAATAGTGCTGTAATAATGTCTCAGTGTTTCAAACATGCGTGGGAACCTGGCATACTTTTGTTAATGTAGTTTCAACACAGCTGTAAATGATTATTACCACTAAGTTAAATACACCAGTGATATTAAATCTGCCCTCACCCTGTGCCATGCCCAGACTGTTGAAAAACCAGGGACTGGGTCCCTTTTGTAATGTCTCCCTGAAGAAGTTCCAAAACAGAGGTGTTTTTCTTATTGCATTTCTTTCTAATTTTGTTTTGTTAATAATATTTAACCAGAGTAAATAAACAATCCAGAAAAAAACTTTGGCTATGAGCCATTTTCATTTGTTTTGTATCATTGAACTTGGTATGGAATTTGTTTTTGCTTAAATTGTCTTGAACAAAATGAGATTTTACAGTCAATTTATATGTCTTGATATGAACTCTTTGATGAACCTTTGCAAAAGCATAGTTCCCTGCATCTTGCTGATTTGGACTGCAAACCTTTTCATGACTTAGGTTAAGGATTAAGTAATGGAATTTACAGATATTCCTTCATTTCAGCAGGTATTTTGTTTTGTACAATGTTAACACAATGGGCGGCAGGATGGCAAAGTGGTTCGTTCTGCTGCCTCACAGCACCAGGGATCTAAGTTCGATTCCAGCCTAAGGTCACTGTCTGTGCTGAGTTTGCACGGTCTCCCTGTGTCTGCGTGTGTTTTTTTCAGGTGCTCCAGTTTCCTCCCACAGTCCAAAAGATGTGCTGATAAATAAATGAATAAACTAAACAATTATTCCTATTTGAAACAAAACACCGCCAATTTAAAAATGGGCAATTTCTTGTTATTGAGAAAAAAATTCAATAACTATTAATTTAAAAAATCCTTTTAAAAAGACTGGAATCTGTAAGCATTCAATTCCTGTGAGCACCCGAAGTGTGGCAACCTTCAGTGGTCAGATTCTATGGTGAACGATAGGGCTTTAATCATAGACAGTTAACAAGATACCCAGTTGGGTGATCCTACAGAATGCCAATGTCTTCTATTTCACATCAGTCAGAACATGCAATTCTCTCAACTGGCATTATTTGATGATGTTGCAATTAATGTTTTGGCACTATCAGGATTAAATAGAAAAGAAAATCTCACAGTTATTCACTCTTCACATCCTCATGATATTTCATAACACGTTATAGCCAATTAAGTACTTTTGAAGCACAGTCACAGTCATAATAAAGGAAACATGGCAGTCAGATTATGTACAGCAACCTTCCAAAAGAGCAATTTAATGATGTTGGAAGAGTTGGAGCTCTATCTGTAGAGGTTTCTGTATAAAGGTTTCTTTTAAATCTTAATAAAGTTAATTTCTTTTATTGATTCATAAAGAAATGGGAACATGATTACCTTTCATTAGTAAGTCAATAAAGCATTACAATAGTGTGATTTCATACAACACAGCATTGGGAGAATTCCACTGGTAAACCATGTGCCCTATTTCAATGTATGAAAAGAGAGAAAAAAAATCAATTCTGATGGTAGTAGTAAACATACTTCTGGAACTGTGAAGATTTTTAATACATAGTGCAGACTGAATTTCTCGTTTGCAGAGATGTTTCCCATAGCTGTGCAATACTGTATCATCCTAAATGGGAACAATGAATGGGCTCTAAATTATTTTATAATTGAGTATTTTTTACAAGTTGTTTTCATCTTTAAATGTACGATAGAAAATAAGTCAATAATTTCGAACATAGGGGTAAGGTCAAGTGATCTTTGCTCTATCAAATATGTTCTATGTTCAAACTAATTTGTGCTGCTTTTACTGCAATTAATTCTAGTGCATTACCATTAAGATATGCTTGAAGCAAGAATCAGTTGTTATAGTACATGTCCCTCCTTCCAAAATAACGTTTAAGCTAAGCTCCATGATGTTGAAAGAGCCCTATTAATGGAAATGAAAAATTGGAAATGTGACTTATACTGATATTAAAGCGACAGCAATGGCAAAGTGTAGTGATGATGTAGAGATGCCAGTGTTGGACTGGGGTAAACTCAGTAAGAATCTGGCAACACTAATTTTAAATCCAACCGATTTATTTGATAGTAAATCTGCTAGCTTTCGGCGTTTGTGCCTTCGTCAGGCGAATGAGTAGTGTAGCAAAGTGTAATGAGTCAGACTTAGGTTGATAATCTTCCAGGTTTATTCTGGAATTGGCAGAAATTAAAGGTTAATCTGCAAAGTACCTGGGCCAAACAAAAGTTATTAAAATAATGTTTTTTTAAAGAAAGAAAATCCTTATAAAATGGGTTCAACCAAACATAAAAATGATAAACAGTCAGGAAAACACCAGCCAAGTATCAGCTATTTCATAGCAGATATCAATTTCAGTATTTTATGATTTGGCGTTTAGGACTTTGTTGCTGTAAGGATTTGTCCCACTGCGAAGAGCAAAAAAGAACACAGTGCCTGTTGCCAGTTAGTCTAAGAATCATTGGATCCTTAAACTGAAGTCAGCTATTAAAGATGGACTAAGTTTTGGTTATCATTTTAAGTAGGTAAATTAGCATGATAAAAGTAAAAGGAAAAGTTTGCAATAAATATGCAGAACTGCAAATTTAATTAAGCTGTACCATTCTCAATCAAAGATTTAATTGTCCAAAAGAGGTATAATTTAATAATTATTTTGCACTAACTTTGTCCACAAAAGGATTGGTCTTACATGTTCCCAACATTTTACTTATAAGTACTGATAATAGATTTATTCACTCTGGAGAGTTTGGGTGCTGCAATGACGGGAGTATAGGAGACATGGGTTTGACTGCCAACTTTGATTGGCATTTTCCCTTGGACTTTCCCAGAAGGCAAATTTTATATGGTCTTAGCCCACTTGTCTGGAGAAAAAGTGTAAACTGTCTGTGGGTCACTTCCCGCAAGGCTAAAGTGATGTTTTCGCCAAGTTCAACAAAGAGCATCATTGACTGTTGTTGTTATATCGTAGCAGAGATGGAACGGTATCATTCCAACATCCTGACCATAAGGATAGCAAGGTGCATGAGGACAACCTCAAATGAGGGAAAAACAGAGGGAAAGAAAAACACAATTCACCAACGTCCCCATCAACATATGAGTTTAGTCATGAAATGGACTTAAAAAAAAGCAACAGTGAAGTTGTTTCACTGACTGTCCAAACTCTCCAATGCAACTTTCAACATCATTAGCACAGATACTAAATGGGAAAGGTCACTGACTGACAAAGAGCTTGATTGTGGATTGGTATGAATGACATTACTTTATTCAACAGGCTGTTTCCATTCATTCTGTCAGAGCTTCATTCTACGGAGGCAAGGCCAACCTGACCATCTAGTTTAAACTTCCCAATCAAATAAAGTAACTGTGTGATTCTGTCAAGAGTGCCACAGAACTTAATGACACCTCTGTAGACTGAAAACACTTTCCAGCATGAAAAAACAAGTGTGGTTACAGAGCATAATAATTTAATACAGATGTTATAATCAGCACATTTCCAGAAAACCCAGTAGAATTCTCAATGCGGCTGGCATACTGTCGTCTGTGTGTAAAATAAAATATTAAGGCGACATCGATTCTGTCTGGAATGCAAAATGTCAGAAAAATTCAGATTATTTTTAAAACACATATATTAAGTGTACCTGTATATACTTCACTTAATTGATGCTTTTTTCTATCAGGAATTCATTTAGGATTTGGGTGGTCTGAATGGGAGAGATTTCTTATTTCACTTACCTTAAGTCTCACTCACAAAAATGTACCATACGCTTTAATATTTTTGCTGTTTGAGGAAAAGCAAGTTCTTGTAAACTGTTTTGAAATTTTAACAAAGTAAATCATTGAGTGGGAGGAAAACTAAGACAGATTGCGTACTCATCATTTGGGTCACGGGACAATCTTATTCTATCTGGACAACAAAACAAGATATGATGAAATTCAACACTGACAAGGAGGGTATCTCGTTGTAATTTAAACAAGTGGCTCATATAGAAATTTTGAAATCTGAGTAGTTACTAAAAGGTTCATATTTCAAAAGCATCATTTGTAAAATCCAGAGTTATTACAAGTTAAATAGGTAAGCTGATATTGTCAGCTGACCAGAGAGGGCTGCAGTGATCACGAAATGTTCTTCTTGCGAAGACCCTTGAAGATCCTCTACCAGTCATCAGATATATCTGGTGAGCTCAGTTGACAACTTAGCAGATAATGACTTCAAAGGTTTTGATCTGTACATTAATGTAACAGTTTCTATCTCTTACCTCCATTGCACATACTAGTTTCCGGACAGGATCCGGTTGAACAATGCAATGGTTGAAATTTTCAACCTCTCCATGACAAATTGAGAAATTTAATTGAATGATCTGGTAATTTGTGGGCTAGCCACAAAAAAAAAGATCCTGAAAGTTGCTGGAATAGTGCAAAAAACGTAACTTGTCAGCTCACGTCACTGAAATTAACATTCTATTGTGACCTAATCTTGTCTACATACAACTCCAGTCTGACAATACTGTGTTAGTGACTTCTAAAGCACCCAACCAAGCCAGTCAATTTATCAGGTAAAATGGATGAGGGCAATCATAGCAGTCTTACTTATGTCACCCACAACCGAGGGCCACTGTTTCTTTTAAAAGTGACTCCTGACTGCAACCAAACGTTGCAAGAAAGGATGTCCCGAAGCATGGTACATTGGGGAGACCATGCAGACACTATGACAGCGGATGAATGAGCATCGCTCAACAATCACCAGGCAAAACAGTTCCCTTCCTGTGGGCGAACACATCAGCAGTCATGGGCATTCGGCCTCCGACCTGCGGGTAAATGTTCTTCAAGGGGGCCTTCGTGACACACGACAGCGCAGAGTCGCTGAGCAGAGACTGATAGCCAAGTTCCGCACACATGAGGACGGTCTTAATAGGGATCTTGGCTTCACGACACACTATCTGTAACCCCCGTAGCTTGCCTGGGTTAGCAAAAAACCTCACTTACTGTGCTGTCTGGAGAAAATACACAATTCTCTAACCAATGCTCAGGATTCCCTTCACACACATTGTTAGCCACTTTAACACTTGAATAGCAGGTTAGATGTAAGGATTCACATTCTAATCAGCAATCCGTGACTGTCTGTGTTGATATGTGTGCCATTGCAGACCAGAACACTGCATTTGCCTGACGAAGACACAGAGTGTCGAAAGCTCGCAAATTTACTATCAAATAAATGGGTTGGATTTAAAATTGGTGTTGCTAGATTCTTACTACCCCAGTCCAACGCCGGCATCTCTACATCATGCAACCAAAAGGGCAATGAGATGCATAATCCACAATTTGGCCTCTGCCAATGCGTTTTCAAATGAAAACTCATGAATATGTAGTTGTGCTAAACAGTGATTGTGGCTATTTTACTCTCTTTTTCTATAGAAGAAAAAGTTGATTTCTGCTCAGTGTTTCTGAAAAAGTGACAAAATGTAAGTTTAGAACTTAAACATCACTTCAGCCTTGCGGGAAGTGATGATGGGTACAAGCCCACCCAAAGCAGCATAGTTAAGAGGATGGAGGTGAACAAAATACTATTTATGCTTTTTTTCCACATTTTTGATATTGCCATCAATATTTACAATATCTGGCTAGAAAGATATTTGGCATATTTCAAAAGCAATATCTGTAAAGTCTAGAGCTATTACAAGTTATAAAGTTAAGCTGATATTGTCAGCTGAGCAGAAAGGGCTACAATGATCACGAAATGTTCTTACTGAGACCCTTGAAGATCCTTTTGAAAATAGTGGCCCACAAGGATTTTACTTGCAACTTTACCTTTCTGCTCATGTCTTATTCAGCACTTTCCTTCCAAAGAATGATAGGTACCCTGAGAGAAAATATCAGAGGGAAAAGAGACAAAAATACAGAAAAAAAAATCAGTGTCAAAAATTAATCAGGGAAATGCAATGGAGCTCAGCAGCAAAATAAACTGAAGTTATAATATATTTGACCCCATCCTCTGAGATATGTGTTTCAGTTTTATTTCAAATTAATTTCTCCCTCATTTTGATCTCATATTTTTCCTATTTCTGCACCTTTTTGCTTTCTTGTAAGTTCTTCAAAAGTTAAATCAATTTTACAATTTCAGCCAAGCCTCAAACCTCATGTTGTGGTTTGCTTTTAAAAATCCTACTGTAGCTGAAATTTTGTTGATTGGGATAACGGATGTTTGTGCTGGGAAATGGAACACATTATGATCTCAGGCATTGAACTCCTGAAGTCATCCGTAACCAAGTCAAACATCTCATAAAATTAACCTCAGTGGTTATTGAGACTTCAAAAAAAATGTTAATTGGTTCTGGCCCATCAGAGGAAATGCCCAAAATCTTTGTGTGGGCTTTCCTATTCTCATGTTTTGGCACATGATCATTGGTAAATTGATGTTACAATTTAATCCCGTACACAAAGGACATAGTTTCCAGCAATGACAAAGTCTAGGGAAAAGCTCCACAGCTGGGAGAAGCCACATTTAAATTTTTGGTACTGATACTCAGACCAGCCTGTTTGGAACACTTTTAAGATATTGTGCACCACCAGCTGCTCTTATTTTCTTTGCACAAATGCAGTAGATTAATTTAAACACCAGCAATGCGTGTGATGTTTTCCTGGCCATCATGTTGCAGCCTGTTACAGCTCATTTTTGTGATCCCAGATTGCCTGTGAAAGGAAGTTGGCCAACTTCATTCAATGCAAAAACATTAGACTAAACTGGAGGGAGCAGGATACCTAGTGAAAAATACTTGGCACCTTTCTACAATGCAGACACAGTACTGACCTCATTTTTTAAAAAAAAATGCAGTCTTTGTCTATTTCTTTCTGTAACTATCTGCTTTTCATTCACAGTTTGGTTTCAGCTGGAGAGTTACAGCACAATAAATATAAATTTGCTGACATTCACCAGGTGTTTGATAAAGAAGGCTTAATGTTGTCATTTTCTTTCTTTCCTCACTTTTAAGGACTGCTCCCACCACTCTGATGACCAATGGAAAGAACAAATTGCTCTCTTCTCCATTTATCACTTTCAACAACATGAAATTATCTAGTTGGGGATCACAGCCTCTGTATATTGTTGGATGGGCATTTCTGTTTTCACTGGAGAACCCATTCATAGAAGGTGTAAACCTTGCTGTTAGCAGTCGGAAAAATTTGGAGAGTATACATGACAGACTGAGTAAATGCTGTATTTGAACAATAACCATAAAACCGAGGCCTTTTCTGATGACTCAGTTAGATATAGAAGATCCTATTACCCCAAAGAAAAACAGTAACAATTTCATGGTATCCTAGTCAACATTCCTCTTTCAATTATCATTCCACAAAACAAATTAACTGGTCATTTAAAAGTTTTTTTGTAGCATCTAGCTATGAACAGATTGTCTGATTATATAACAATATTGACCACTCTATAAAAGTAATTAGTTGTGGAGCATTTTGGGAATGTCCCAGGGATCTGAAAGATGCTATATAAAGTATGATTTTTAAAACTTCCTTCACTGCAGTTGGCAACAGAGACAATGGTCTATTGTTTGGACAACTTGAAGCAAAAAGCACATTTTGCTTCTTGGGAGCCTTAAAATCTGCATGGAATTGATTCCCCTGATTAAGTCAGATGATTGCATTATAAAGGGTCAAAAGTTCCCAACTGAAATTGTTGGTGAGGTTGAATGAGAAACAAAAATATTAAATTAATTGTATAAGGTTAAGCCATTGCAAAGATGATAGATTTGAACAAATAGTTTTACTAGTTTGAAAAAAAAGCTTTCGGTCAGGCAGCAAAGATAATATACTGTGCCTTAAGAAGTGCCCATTAGTTTGTTTCCATGATTCCAAGATGGATAATTTAGAGCAAGTACTTTTCTCAGTATAAAATGGACAGCTTCATGAACTAGATTTTAAAGTTCCTCTGCCAGTGGGTTTGAAAGTGGGAGGGGCATGTAAAATCCAGTAAATGGTTTGCCAACCCCTACTTACCCATCCCTGCACTTACTGCAGTTTTACTAACATTGGGTAAGGCATTTGGTCGTCTAGTTGCCAGTCTGCCAATTGAGGCTCTTTAGTGGTCAATTAATATTCTTATCCTGCTGCAACCTGGATATTAGCGGCACCAGGAGAGGGCCAGAAGAGGCAGCCACAATGGAAGGTTTCTATGTGTGAGCTAGTGATGGACAAGGGGGGCCCTTCTTTATGGTTCTGATTCCTGCCTACCTTGCTGGAATCTACCAACCTGGTACCGAGTGAGACCCCAAAACACTTACAACACAATTTGGTGCTGAACACCTTCTGAAACCCAGAGAGCAATATTGGCAGCTCTATGAGGTAGGACCATCTGTCCATTATGAATGGACTCCTGCCTCCAGCTATTGATGGTTATTCAACTGTTAAATGACTGCAGGGCAACCATTTTTCACCCCAATGGGCCCCCTCCCCCAGTTAACTGAAAGAGTGGGGGGGGGGCGTTGTGATGGAGGATGCAAGGACCATAGTACCCTGTAAAATCCAGCTCCATGAATTTAACACTAGCATTTTACCTCTATGACCCTGGTGTTTGTACCAATTTAATCCCGTTCTCCAGCTTTTCCCCCGTAAGTTTGCAAACCGGTCTACTTCAAATACATATTCAGCTGCTGTTTGAAATTCCTAAACAATTTGATTCCTTTCAGGTTATGCATTTCAGATTTTAACAACCCTGTGAGTTAAAGAACATCTCTGAATTTCCTTGCAATTATTTTTAAATCTATGATCTCTGTTTATTGACTCCTTGCTCCCCACATAATTTTGACTATTCCTATTGAATGTCCCCTTATTAATTGAATACTTATATTGAATCTCCCTTGCCCATTATTATCCTGGTAAATCTCATCCATTTTCTCTCAAATGCTTTGACATTGTATCTAAATGTGGTACCCAGAATCTCACACAATACTTCAGCTTTGACCGAATCAGTGGTCTTCGAAGGTTTAGCATGAATTTTTGTTTTTGAATTTAGTATTGATTTACAAAGCCAATTATCCCAAATGTTTCATCAGTCACCTTATCAACTTTCCTGCTACCTAAGATTTGTGAGTATGTCCCTCTGGGTCTTTCTTCTCTTGTATGACCCTCAAATAACCATCTAGATTAACATAAAAGTGAAATACTGCAGATGCTGGAAATGAGATGAATAGTTATTGATCTGAAATGTTAATTCTGTTTCTCTCCCTGCAAATGCCATCAGACCTGTTAAGCATTGTTAGCATTTACCGTTGTTTAGATTATACTCTCTGTCTATTGCGTTTCTCTGGAAGTGCATCATTTCATATTTATTATACTTAAACTGTCTATCTGCCCTTTTTTTGGTCTGACTATCTCCTCCTGAAGTTATTGATTTTAGGCTCAATATTTAAATCATGTAAGGTTTTATGATGTCTGAAAATTTCAAAATTGTGGTCTCCATATTCAAGTCTAGGTCATTTATATTTAACAAGAAAAGCAAGGACCTCTAATAAGAAGAGAGTTTTCACCAATCACTTCTTGCCAGTTGGCAAAATATTTATTCACAACTGCCTGTAGTCATTTACATCCCCAAGTTACCACTATCTCTTCAATATCTTGTAGTTAAATTTTCTGAATAAGTCTGTTATGTGGTACTTCAAAATCTTTCCTTAAATAAATTTGTCAGATTACCCAGGCATGCTTTCCCTTTAATAAAGTAAAGCTGTTTTTCCTTTAGTGACTCATGCATCCCCAGATGAGAATCTTGTCCTTGGCAACCGTCAAAGTTTTCCACCACTGACGTTAGACTAACTACATCCCTCTTCCCTATTTTAACCAGGCATGTAACATTTGCAGTCCGTTAATCCTCCAATACCATTCCCAAGAAGTACTGAACAATTGTGGTCAGAGCTTCTTTTATCACCATCCTAGCATCGCACAGCAACTCATCTGAACTTGGTGACATTGAGAAATGCCATCCTGTTTTGCACCTTCTTTTCATTTTTAATCTTAATCAATATCCACACTGTAACATTAATTACATACTCTTGTTTTGTGAAGCCAGATGCAAAATACTCATTCAATGCATCAGTCTGTTCTCTGCTGCCATTGCCAGATTCCCATTTTGTCCCCAATCTATTTCATCATTCCTTCAATTGTCTTTTTATCTTTTCTCGGTATGTACTTTAAGAACATTTCATCCCCTTTGTCTTGTAAATTGCTTTTTTCATTTGTCTATGTGAATGTAGTTGGAACCTCAATTATTCCTGCTCTATTATTTTTACATATTCTGAAATTTGCCTATTTTCTCCTCCATCAACAACAACTTTACTTTATGTAGCACTTTTAATGTGGCAGAATATTCCAGAGTATTTATCTCATTATTCTATAGCAAGCATCCAGCAAGTAACAGCTTTCCTTTTCTCAGCTCATAACAAAATGCATTCAGTTTTCTAGTCCTTCAGGTATTTCGTATCTTTGTAGAACTGTGACATCATCCTGAACTAATATTGCCAACGACACACCTAACTCTCCTGTCATTCTTGATTATATATAAATAGTTCTGCCACCATTAAGATCAAGGAAAAAAAAAGTAAAGAGATTGGAGGAAATTTTGAACAGCAACAAGGTTAGTTTGGAGAAGTTGGGATTGTTGTCTTGAAACTAAGGGGATTCAATGATAGAGGTGTTCAAGATTATGATGGGTTTAGATAAGATAGACAAATAAAAGTTTTTATTAGCTGATGGTACCAGAAAGAGGCAAGACAGATTTAAGATTTTGGGAAAGGTACATGTGGAGGTGTGAGGACTTATTTTAACACGCAATGAGATTGTAGCTGATCTGTGGCCTAATTGGTAGGTAGGTATCTTTGGCTCATAGCTCTTAATACTTTTACCCAACAAAACATTTTCTATCTTAGACTTAAAGATAGCAACTGATCTAGCACCAACTACCATTTGTGGAAGAGCTCCAAATCTAACTCATTGCTTCTCTCTTTCATGGTCTGGCCCTCATTTTAGACTATGCCCCTAGTTCTAGAATCTCCAATCAGTGGAAATCATTTATCTTTGGCTACCCTCTCTATTCCTGTTAATATCTTGAAGACTTGGATCAGATCACTCTTTACCTTTCTAATTTCCAGAGAAAACAGGTTCGATTTGTATAATTTCTCCTCATAATTAAACTTGTGAAATCCAGGTATCATTCTTGTAAACCAACGCTGCATTTCCTCCAAGTCCAATGCATTCTTCCAAAAGTATGGTGCACAGATCTGCTCACAGCACAGAAGTGGGGTCTAACCAGAATTTTATATGCATGCAGCATAATTTCTGCGTCTTTGAAATCTATCTTCTACCTATAAAGGCCAGTATTCCATTAAATATCTTGATAATTTTCTGCCCTTGGTTGTGGCATTTTAAAGACCTAGACACCTGAACCCTCAAGTCTCTTTGGGTATCTATAGTATTTAATTTCAGAAGATACTCTGATCAATCTTTTTTTGGCCCAAAATAAGTAACTTCACACTTGCAAAGATTGAAATCCATCTGCCGCTGTTTCACCCATTCATCTAGGGCAGGATTTTCCGGCTGTGCTCGCCCCAAAACCATCAAATCCCACCCCAATGATTCCTGTGGCAGGCGGGATGGGAAAATTTTCTCCCTAATCTATCAATATTTCTTTGTAATTTTATGCTATCCACTGTCCCCAATGCTGCCTAACTTTGAGTCATCAACAAATTTAGATATATGAGTTTCTATGCCATCATCCAAGTCATTAATAAATAATGCAAATAACTGAGGCCTCAACACAGATTCTTGTAGGGCACCACTAGTCATATCCTGTCAATTTGAGAACCTACACATTATCCCCATTCTGTCAACTCCCACTCACCCAATTTCCCAGCCATGTCAGTAATTTGCTCTCAATTCATGGGCTTCTATTTTACTAACTAGTCTCTTATGTGGGGCTTCGTCAAAGCTTTCTGGAAGTCCATATTAACAACATCCTAAGACATTCCCCTGTCTGCTACCGTAATCATTTCTTCAAAAAAATCAAATGGTCATTAATGAGGTTTATCAGGCTCGACCTATATATCACAAATTCATGCTGCCTTGTCTGATTAACTGAAAATTTAAATTCTCTTGATGATGTGTGGATTGAATTAATGTCTCATTCACACTGGTTGAAGTTCTGGGTCCAGAATATCAGTTTTACCCTGAACTGACAAAGTAAATCAACTTGTCCCCCATTTATGCTAAAATTACATTTTAAAAACTGATGATGGAGCTAAAAGAACTCAACACTTTGTCTAAGGAATGTCATATGGTGGCTTCACTATGACATTGTTCTCACTTCAGGAAAAAAGGGTTGTCTGGCAACTAACTAACTTTAAAATATAATGACTCCGTTTTCTTGTCACCAATAGTAACTTCTGGTGTTATTTTTCATCATAGCATCAGTTCAGAGCTTGCTGTTTGGCAAGATTCACATTGTCAACTTAGTGCCAAATGGTCATTAGTATTCAATTTATTCCTATACTGATTTGGCCATGTGAGTAGGGTTTAAACAGCAACGACAAACCTGCTTATCAGGAAAAATGAACAAAACATTTTCTAGTGATTATGAAGGGATATTTAAATAGATTCCTCAACCAAAATTTTGTTTGTTCCCTCAAGTATTTAACATGGATTTCACCATGTCTTACAGAGTTACAGAACTTGAAGTGGCCCTTTTCAGCACAGTTTGGCAATCTTTTGTTTGTATTAAACAAAGTCTGATGAATGAAGCTAACGAATAAAAGGAACTCCAACTAAACTTTTCAAAAGGTCTCAGCAGAATAAAGAAAGAACAGAACAAAGAAAGGAGGCACAGTGCCAGGGATCCAAATTCAGTTTTGGCCTTGGGTGACTGTGTGGAGTTTGCACATTCTCCCCACATCTGTTCCAGTTTCCTCCCATACTCCAAAGATGCACAGGTTAGATGAATTAATCATGACAAATGTGTGGGATTATAGGGATAGGATGGAGGAATAATGCCTAGATAAGATGCTCTGTTAGAGAGTTAGTGTAAACTTGATGGACCAAATGGCCTCCTTTTGCACTGTAGGGATTCTATGAAGACTTGTATTTATATTTCACATTTCACGATCTCAGGATACCCAAAGTATGTTACTGATTTTTTTGAAGTGCGATGACTATTGTAATGTAGAAATGCTTTTGCTAATTCATTTTCCCAAAAACAGTAATATGATAAATATCAGATATTCTGTTTTTTGTGATTTTAGTTGAAATATAAGCCTTAAACAGGACTTCCACGCTCTTCTTGGATATGGTGCTGTAGGACCATTTGTATTCACCTGAGAGGTGAGCAAAGTACTTAATTGGCTCTAGTTTAACATTTCATCGAAAACAGCATCTCCTACAGTGCTGCATTTGCGTGTCAGCCTCAATTCTGACCACTGTTTTGGAAGGGGACATGCCCTCATGACCTTCTCACTCAGGTTAAAATGTTAATACTGAGTCAAGGCCAATAACTCAACTGTTTCAGAATCAATATGTGGAGGAGACCAAACATCATTTGTGTATTGGCTTGCAACTCCTTAAGTAGCTTATCAGAATTAAGGTAGAAATTAAAATGGTATCCACTAAAACTAACACAACTGTTGTAAGTGGAGAAGCAACATATAAATGTGCATAAACTAACCTCAATATAAATTTTCATTTTAATATGCTTGGTTTCTGGCATTTCCTTGCAGCTTTGAAAGTGAAGTTCCTGATTTTTAATCCTTTCTTCAGGTTTCCTATGTTGCACATCTTTTCTTGGCTAAAAGAATGGTAAAACATGGAACTTGGTAGTGATCCTCCATCAACATTGTTATAAAATTACAGTACTATGGAGTCAGAAGTGAGGGTGAGGCAACACTTACTTCAGTCTCCTTCCCCTATTTTATGCAGAAAATCATCTGCTTTTAGCTTTAATTTTCCCTAGAAAACTTGAATAAAACAACACTATCAAAAGCTGTCAAATGTGCTCAAGGATACATAGTGCATTCAACGTTATCCTTTGCATTCAGAACTATCCAATATGCTTAATTCTATTCAATGCGCTCAAAGCTACTTAATGCATTCAATGCTATCCAGTACACTCATCAATGTGCATTGAAAAATGCAATGAAATCAATTGCTTGAATAATATCAGAATTTGTTCAGTCTTTTTCATTTAGTCCAAAAAGTTGTTTCACTATTCAGCACATGCTTGAGATACCCAGATACCCAGCAATTATTAATTTAGTCTCAAGGTCTATACTTTCCACCTCCCACCTTCCAAGTCTCAAGTTATAAGCTCTCCCCCGTCCCCAACCGCCCCCCTCGTCTCACCACCACCACCATATTCCCCCAAATCAGGGTCTTAATAAACTATTTAACAAACTACTAAGTAATACTTAACAAACTACTTTTAAACCACCCATGCCTTATGCTCCCATTCCAGGTAATCTATGACTCCTGAAGACAATATTGGCAAACCACATACAAATAAGATAGGTAAATCTGAGCAAAAACTGAAGCTGAGATTTAAACTACTCATCCAGTCCTTAGCCTGTGTAGATGTGTCTGTTATTGAAGCATCTGACTTTATCTTCTCCTAAAATGATCTGCTTGGTATATCCCACTCTGCTCATCATGAACGGAGCAGAAATGAGAATCAGACCCACATTGATGCATTCCAATATGTCAGTCCTTAGGGATTCAACATATGATGACACCTGCAAGGGACTAAGGCTTCATATTATATATTTTTACAAAATATATACCCATTTGCTATTTCTAAAAAAAAAGTAAACTGAACAAAGGCCCTTAAAATGGCAGAAACTGTCTGTCTGTGACCATGGACTGTACGATGGCACAGTGGTTCGTACTGCTGCCTCATGGCTCCAGGAACCCAGGTTTAATTGTCCAGTCCAGAAACAGGCAGGTGGTAAATGTATGGTTCATGATTTATCCACACAATATAGTTTCACAGTTCATACCTTAATCACATTGATTTATTTTATGTCCATACTGAAATCACATATAGTTTTGAAGTTTTCACAGTCCATACATTAACCAGTAAGTATAATTTTACAGCGTACACTTTGCAGTGGCCTAATTACCCTGACTCTTGTTGCTACAAATAATAATCAATTCACTATTCAGTTAAATATATGTGTGTAACGCCTCATCACTCAAAAACTACAACCATCTCACCAATGCACACGTCTTACCTGTATTAAGCTTTCCTTTATGAAATATAACATCCACAATCAATACAAGTTTGTCTCACAATGTCCTTCCTTATTGAAGTAGATAAGCAATATTAGCGTAACTCATGGAATATTTTTCCAAATCAAGTACCTTCTATAACATACTACTCACCTTTTCCTTAACCGTATCCTTCATTTCTTTCCAGATCATGTACAATAAACCTGGCAGCAAACTCCTTCTGCTTGAATTCCAACTCCATGACAACACATTTAACCCCAAGTTTTAAAAATAACCTTCCACTGTTGCCGACATGTGACTACTTTCCACATGAATTATCTTCATTATTCCAGCTGAATTCCAAGTGGATGTTGTATCCACTATGTGATGGTTCTGAAACAATGAAGGAAGATTTAAAAAAAACTTAAAGCTGATTTCTACTTTAATGTTTCTACCTAAAAAAAACCCTGTGGTTGTGTTTGGCAAAGATGGGCAACCACCAAGTAGATTAATGAATTGAGGTAAATAACTATGTACAGAGATTGATGTAAATGTTACCATATTCTCCGACTTCAGACTTCTAACTGTAAAGAAAATCTGTGCTCAGCTCATGATTCATACGCTCCAGCCTGATTGTCTGAATGGGTCATATGAACCTCCAAGAGCTTGACCCTTAAGGAGCACGCCACCATATTTCTCCCCCTTTAAGTTTCCAATTAGCACATTTCAATTACCATTAACTATTTAAAATATTATACTACAAGTGGATCTAAAACACAGTCCCTTACAAGGTAAGTTGGTTCGGCGACTTCCTGATCCATTGGGAGCATTGTAATTCACTAGCAGGTGCTCCAGCAGTGGAGTTGATTTCCGTTTGAATCTCAGTGGATTGAATCATAACTTATGGAGTTGTTTCAGTGCAGGTAACTCCTCCAGTTTCCCCCACAATATTACTTGGTTCTTCCTCAGGGTAGCTTGCTGCTGCCTTATTTTCATTGGAACAAAATCACTGATAGGCATACTCGGGATGAACTGCCCTACAGGTCTCTCCTCCTCAAATGGTCCAGGTGTTTCTTAATCCTTTTTCCTTGGACAACTATCTTATTTAATACTGTGCCTGTTTTGGTCATGACTGTTCCAGGGATCCATTTTGGACCAGCACCATAATTCTTTTTACATACCAAGCCCTCACCTCAAACAACCACTCCATTTTTGCCAACTCGTGTTGCTTTTCCTGTGCGTTCAACTTTGCTTCTATCCTCCCCACCAAATTCAGATATAAAAGATCCAACTTGTTCTAATACGTCTCCCCTTGAGTAACTCGGCAGGTTTACACTTATGCTGATGTGGGGTTTTATTCTATAGGCGATCAGGAAACAAGCAAGTTTGATTTGTAGGGAGGCTGATGACTGTTTCTTCACGGCGGTTTTGAACGTTTGGACAGCTTTCTTAGCCATGCTATTTGAAGCAGAGTGGTAGGGTGCAGTTTAAATACATTGAATGCCATTGGTTCTTATGATATGCTGAAACTTTTCACTAATGAGAACAATGTACTATCTATAAGATGCATTGCAACAATTCACCAAAGATCCTTAGACATCACTTTCCAAACCTACAACCACTTTCATCTAGAAAGACAAGGGAACATCACCACCTGCAAGTTCTCCTCCAATCCACTCACCATCTTGACAATTCCTTCACAGTTGTTGAGTTAAAATCCTGGAATTTTCTCCCTAATAGCGTTGTGGGTCAATGCACAAAACATGGGCTGCAGCAATTCAAGAAGGCAGCCCACCACTACCAAGGGTCACTGGGGATGGGCAATAAATGCTGACCAGCCAGCGACACCCATGTCCCACGAATGAATGAAAAGAAAGACCCATTATCAGACATTAGCACCGCAGGCAACTGCGGGTGGTGAATGTTGGCCTCAATTTCTTGCTGAGGAGATCATGGACTTTATTTCATATCTGTCCATCCATTTGGAGTGTGCACCTATTATGAGCCAAAACATGGTGCCATGAATGGGCATGCAAAATCGTTGTGTAGTCACACCCATCGTCAACTGACTGCTCCCAAGGGAGCATTAGGGCTGCAGATGGCATCTTTTTCTGCATTTGACATTGAGAATCTGGTCAAACAGTGTGACCAACATCAGTATGTATTCTGGGCCACCATACATAACGACGTGCTTCATCTTTGTCATCTAACCTTGTTCCCTATTTTCTTTTGCTTTTAGGCCCTCTATCTTGTTTAACTCATTTTGGAACACCTCCCAGTATTTTTAAGCCATCATGGAACTTTGCATTGGTGATTTTGAAGGTTTCTAGCCAAATTAGTTTGGCAAACCAATCTTGGCTCATCAAACCCTACTACTTGGCCCCCTACTTTTATTAAGGGGGTTGAGTTGCCTGCTGCCAGTAAGTTAATGGCATTGTTGTTGTTCTTAGGATCCTTAAAGCTTCCTCAATATATATCGCTAGCCTAGCCCCTTAACTTTATGGGCTGGATCTCTCTTTCACAGCATCAGAGAAATCATAGAATCCCTACAATGCAAAGAGAGGCCATTCAGTCCATTGAGTCTGCACCAACTCTTTAAAAGAGCATCTCTCCCAGGCCATCCCCTCTGCCGTACCCCCATAACCCTATGCATTTCCCATGGCTACTCCAGCTAATCACATCTTTCGACACTAAGGGGCAATTTAGCACGGCCAATCAACCAAACCTGCACATTTCTGTCAGTAATGATACATTTGTTCTCTTATAACTGCAGCAGAGGCACCTGTGACCACCTATATTCTAAGTGGCTGATCATCAACCTGATTGTAATTGGGCCTGTCTTGTCCATCTTAATGTTGTTTAATCTGTTTTCTTCAGAACCATTTTCAGGGTTATTCTCAACGGTATGTACAGAAATCCGATTTTGTTTATTGCTGGCCCCCAGTAAGGTCTGTTTAGCCTTGCATGTGCTCCTAATGTGTCCCCTCCTATTGTAGACATAACATATAGTTTCCCTGAATTTACATTTCTCCTGGGGGTGATCTCTTCCATACTGGTAGCATTCTTCATAGTTCTTGATCTGTGGGCCAAATTTCCTATACCTTGGCACTCTTTCGCTCTCAGCCACTTTGTTCATTACTTTCTGCGCTGCTCTTCTTTGCAGCTTGCATACCAGTAGCTTCCTGCCAAACTTGGTGGACCTTGTCTGCTTGCAAATTCTGTAATTCTACTGTTCTTTTTTGGCACTTTCTATAGCCTGGGTGATCCTAGTGTCTTCTTTAAAGTAATTTTTAGCTCTGATAATTTCTAACATATAGTCGTATTGTTAATACCACAGACTAGCCCGTCTCTCAACATGTCACTGAGTGCAGAATCTAATTTATATTATTCAACTGTTTGTCTGAGGCAAACCATGAGCACCACTGGGGCTCCTGGCATTAAACTAAATTTGTATTGCTGTATTATCACTGAAGGCTTCAGGTATTAATGTCCGTTGATATATCCACAAGCTCCTTGAATGTTTTGGAGTTGGGGGAAGCTATCAAGCTATACATTGGAGATCCATAGGCTGTTAACGGAATTAGCTGCTGCTTCTCTACCTCCTGATTCAATTGGCTTTAAAAATATAGCATAGGAATCCAACAGCAGAGGCAAGCTAACACTCACTGCTCTATGTTAGGGTCAAATGGATCTAACTTCCCATAAAGGGGCATTTTGACACACACAGTGCTGAAACAGTTAGGTTCAAAACGCTTTCATACGAGGTCTGCTCTCTCGATTTCTGTAGCAATAGGAAGGCACTCCAATTGATCTTCGCAAATAACAGACAAGTAAATTAACAAATGAATGACTTATTAAGTAACTATGTAGAGAGAGTGATATAAAGGCTACTGCACTGTGTAACTCCAGATTCCGAACTGCAAGGAAAATGTGCACTCAGCTGCAGGATTCGCACACTCCAACCCAACTGGCTGAGTGGGTCACATGCTTTCCCCTTAAAGGAGCACATTACCCCATCCTGTCTTAAAACAAAAGCATTTTGCAACTGTTTCTTTTAGGTTGATTACAAACAGTGCAATAATTGAAATCATCATGCCATTTGTGGACATTGTCATCCTATCAAAAGTAATGAACAATTTATAGTCTCCTCCTTCACTGAAAACTGAAAAATGAAATAATAAATGTTTTTTTTAATGGAGAGAATGGGAGAAATTTCCAAATGTGTTGGGAGGGCAGTAGTCTGGAGCAACAGATTATCTTCTTGTGTAGAACACATCTGATTTTCATTCTATTCAAACCAATATAGGAAGAATCATGCAGATTTTAAAATAAGTTAGGCTACGCATAATACTGCTTATCAAATTACTCATCAATAACTTGATAATACTGCTTATTATAAATAAATCTGGTAACGTATGAGGCGGTACCAGTGAAAAGTAAAAACTCTCCAAAAGCTCACTATTGGCCTTCAGTAAAGCCTACCTGACACTCCTAACTTCTATGTGACCCATTTGTTCTACTGCATGTAATTTAGACATTTAATGCTTTCTAAAATGGCAATTGGTGATTCAATAGCAGAAACAATTACAATTGATCCACCACCATCACAGTTGCAGGGATGTGCAATAAATGAATCAACCATGCCAGTGTTTCATGCATTCTGAGAACAAGTAAAAGAAAAATGGTTGAAAATTCAGTTTTAAGTACTCAGTAAATTTGCTGCCAGAATCAAAGTTAAATGAAATAAAGTTAAATGTTGCTCATTATGGATTTGTATAGGAAACTAAGTCAGCTTTGGAGTGTTCCTTTGCAGACTGAATCTAACAATTCCAATTATTAATCACTGTAGTTAAGTTGTGACTTGCACCACATTATTCATTCTGGTCTCCATTTAGTGGTTGTGAGCATATCCCTGTGGTTATTATTACTCTGGTTGAATAAATCTGTGCTCCCTGAGTTAGACTATTTAAATTATCATTCATTTTGTTCATTCAAATGTTATAGGTCACCCAAATCTCTTTTTGCACTCAATTAGTGAAGCCAATGTCATGAAGGCTGGTGAGATTGGTAATGATGAATGCTAGAGTTTGTAATTTACTCAATATTTCCAAACAGGAAACCAATGCAAGTAGTTCCGACAACTAAAAATTGGAACCGAGTACTTTGGTTAGAGGATTGAATAACCTCAGGAACATTTATGCCATGTTATTGAAATAAACTATAGTAGTTTTGTAAAAATTATTGGCTCCATATGGAACTCAAAATGCCCTGAAAGAATGGTAAAAATGCTACTTGTGACTGGGAACTAAGTTAGCCTTCAAGTTCAATGTTTCATGCTCGAGCATCAGAACAATCAGGTTAGGATATATAATACTTTTAAAATATATAAAGCATTTTTACCATTCTTTCAGGGCATTTTGACCTCCATATGGAGCCAATAATTTTTACAAAACTACCATAGTTTATTTCAATAACATGGCATAAATGTTCCTGAGGTTATTCAATCCTCTAACCAAAGTACTCGGTTCCAATTTTTAGTTGTCGGAACTACTTGCATTGGTTTCCTGTTTGGAAATATTGAGTAAATTACAAACTCTAGCATTCATCATTACCAATCTCACCAGCCTTCATGACATTGGCTTCACTAATTGAGTGCAAAAAGAGATTTGGGTGACCTATAACATTTGAATGAACAAAATGAATGATAATTTAAATAGTCTAACTCAGGGAGCACAGATTTATTCAACCAGAGTAATAATAACCACAGGGATATGCTCACAACCACTAAATGGAGACAAGAATGAATAATGAGTTATGATAACGTGCTATATCTTAAACTGTCAATACTGGATTTGTGCTTAATTACCTTATGCTAGCTGGGGCAGGGTTTCCACTCCTAATTGTCACCAGCAGATTTCTGCTGGGATGGTATGGTTATTTGTGAGAATACAACGGCTATAGCATTAAGGCATGATGTAGAGATGCCGGCTTTGGACTGGGGTAAACTCAGTAAGAATCTGGCAACACCAATTTTAAATCCAACTGATTTATTTGATAGTAAATCTGTGAGCTTTCGACTTTTTTGTCTTCGTCAGGCAAATGCAGTGTTCTGGTCTGCAATAGCACACATATCGGCACAGACAGTCACTGATTGCTGATTAGAATGCGAATCCTTACACCTAACCTGTTATTCAAGTGTTAAAGTGGCTAACAATGTGTGTGAAGGGAACCCTGAGCATTGGTTAGAGAAATGTGTATTTTCTCCAGACAGCACAGTAAGTGAGGTTTTTTGCTAACCCAGGCAAGTTACGGGGGTTACAGATAGTGTGTCATGAAGCCAAGATCCCTGTTAAGACCGTCCTCATGTGTGCGGAACTTGGCTATCAGTCTCTGCTCAGCGACTCTGCGCTGTCGTGTGTCACGAAGGCCTCCTTGAAGAACATTTACCCGCAGGTCGGAGGCCGAATGCCCATGACTGCTGAAGTGTTCGCCCACAGGAAGGGAACTGTTTTGCCTGGTGATTGTTGAGCGATGCTCATTCATCCGCTGTCGTAGTGTCTGCATGGTCTCCCCAATGTACCATGCTTCGGGACATCCTTTCTTGCAACGTATTAGGTAGACAACGTTGGCCGAGTTGCAAGAGTATGTACCGTGTACCTGGTGAATGGTATCCTCACGTTTGATGATGTCGTCCATGTCTATGATCTGGCATGTCTTGCAGAGGTTGCTGTGGCAGGGTTGTGTGGTATTGTGGTCACTGTTCTCCTGAAGGTTGGGTAGTTTGCTGCGAACAATGATCTGTTTGAGGTTGTGCGGTTGTCTGAAAGCAAGAAGTGGGGGGGTGGGGATGGCCCTAGCGAGATGTTCATTGTCATCAATGATATGTTGAAGACTCCAGGGAAGATGTCGTAGCTTTTCCGCTCCGGGGAAGTACTGGACAACAAAGGGCCCTCTGTCCACTGTGTCCCGTGTTTGTCTTCTGAGGAGGTCAGTGCGGTTTATCGCTGTGGCACGTCGGAACTGTCGATCAATGAGTCGAGCGCCATATCCTGTTCTCATGAGGGCATCTTTCAGCATCTGGAGGTGTCTGTCACGATCCTCCTCATCTGAGCAAATTTTGTGTATACAGAGGGCTTGTCCATAGGGAATGGCTTCTTTAATGTGTCTAGGGTGGAAGCTGGAGAAGTGGAGCATTGTGAGGTTGTCTGTCGGTTTGCGGTACAGTGAGGTGCTGAGGTGACCGTCCTTGATGGAGATGCATGTGTCCAAGAATGCAACTGATTCTGGAGAATAATCCATGGTGAGTCTGATGGTGGGAGTTCCATCAGACTCACCCATCAGACACACGCAGAGTCACTGAGCAGAGACTGATAGCCAAGTTCCGCACACATGAGGACGGTCTTAACAGGGATCTTGGCTTCATGTCACACTATCTGTAACCCCCGTGACTTGTCTGGGTTAGCAAAAAACCTCACTTACTGTGCTGTCTGGAGAAAATACACATTTCTCTAACCAATGCTCAGGGTTCCCTTCACACACGTTGTTAGCCACTTTAACACTTGAATAGCAGGTTAGGTTTAAGGATTCACATTCTAATCAGCAATGTGTGACTGTCAGTGCTGATAAGTGTGCTATTGCAGACCAGAACACTGCATTTGCCTGACGAAGACGAAAAAGTCGAAATCTGGCAGATTTACTATCAAATAAATCAGTTGAATTTAAAATTGGTGTTGCCAGATTCTTACTGAGTATAGCATTAAGGTTCCAGGGTTTAAGAATGGCCATCTAATTGTACCATAGAGTTCCTAATACTTGTGAATCCATTAACCCAGTAGAAATCCGTGCCTTTGTGAAAACCAGACAGAAAAATGTAGAGAAAAACAATCAGTCAGTTATCTGGATTATCCTATCATAAACCTATTGCTGAGGATTTTTATCTCAGACGAATAGATCTGTTGGATAGGATGGAAATAACTAAATTACCAATCACAGTTTCCTGATCATTCATAGATGTAGAATTTTGTATTAATCTGGCCAATTCAGTTCTGTCTAATTTACCCAGATTTATCAATCCATTGCTACTTCTCTTTAAAAACTTTGTATTTTTCAAAATTGAGAGAAAATGCCCATGTCTTCACTTACATAAATTAATTTCACTTACGAATAAAAATAAATTACACATCACCATTACAAAAAGGGTCCAGAAGATCACCCAAACACATTTTTTTTTTGCTCACAGATGATTGTTCTAAATCTGGCCCATCACATGTGAAAATTGTTTTGGCAGGATGTTATTGTTGCTAAGAGAACTGATGAACAACAGTACAAATTTGGGTCAGTGAAAAAGTGTGCAGCTCATTCAATTAATATCTACTTATCGTCTATTGGGTTCCTCACAACTATTTTAAGTGACTTCAACTGATATCCATGTAAGTAGACAATGTTTTCCAATAACTAGCATTTAAGAGCAAATCGATCCAAGTTAGACTTCAGTTGCAATAATCAAAGATCCAGAAACAAATGTTGGTTGTCTGAGAGCAAAACAGAAATATCCTTAAAAAAATAGCAAGTAAATCATCATGGATGAAGTGAACAACAATTACAATAGTTCAGCTAGAGATCCATTTTCAGAACTGAAAATTAAGAAAGGTACAAGCATAATAATTCCAGAAAATTAAGAGAGGGTAAAGAAACACTATAAACACAAAGAGGATGCACAGATGGAACAATTGCTGAAAATGAAATAAATCCTCAAACCACAGAGCAAAACATTGAAAAAAGATAATTAAAAGTATAAGGATGTGCAAATATGACTAAGTCATAGACTAAGGAAAATGAGAGAAAATGGGGGAAAATAGAAAACATTGAAAACCCGAGGATAAGATGTGAAATTACAACTATATGAAATTTAAACTTTTCCCACCAGCTGCAAAATAGTTAATAGGTAGGAAATATGTTCTGACAAATGGTTTCATCATTTCTCAGGTCACAAACAAATTGTTGTTTATAAAGATAACTAAAGTATTGGGCAGTGCCAAGAGGATGGGGTCTCTGGGGGCGTGGGGAGAGTAATCGGTGGGGGGGGTCCTGCTGCCACTCTGCAGTCTGGCTGGGTAACAGAGGGAGACCAGTGTTTGGAGCTGGGTGCAGGGTTGGGATTGTAGGGAAGGGTGGGAAGATCAGGACTCGAGTGGGGTTGGGGTAGGAATAGATCTGGACTGTGAGGAGGATGGGGAAAAGTGCGGGATGGGGGTTGAAGCAGACCTGGACAGGCCGGGGGGGGGGGGGGGGGCAGTCACATGGCCAGCAACGGTTGCTGCGGGTTGCTGTGCTGGTAGGCGATTGAGTTGGTCAGCGATTGGGAGGTCTAGCAGTGCGGGCTACTGCACATGCACCGATCTCGGTGCTGACAGTTTGACACGTGCAGTAGCCAGCTCAGCGCTATGTTGCTGGCCTCTCCAGTGGGAATAGGCCCCATTCATGTCAGTGCAGTCTACAGTGCACAGAGTGTGGGAGCTTTGTTTTGAAAATCCCGCTTAAAAAAGTGGGATTTACTCCAGTTTTTATGTGAATTTAACATTTAAAATTTTTTGGGAGAATCTCTCCCCACATCTTTTTAGTCTTGTGTAAAACCCACCACTCACCACAACGTAGTTAGAACATTACAGAAAGAAAATTAGTGCCAAGATTTTTCTTTTATTCAGAACATTGAGAAAAAAATCCTAAGTAGATGACGGACTTCAAATATTAGAAGGCTGGGGAAAATTGAAACAGGATTTAAGATTGAAGTGCCAGCGTAAGAAGACAAAGAAAGAAAAAAAATGACAAGAAAGGAAAAAGAAAATTGCCTTTCCTATTAGAAAAAAGTCAGGTGGACTCCTATAAACTGTGCAGTGACAGAGCAGAAGACTCAGTTTTCAATTGAAAAGAGAGTCTTTTTTCCAATCAGATAAAGGTGAGATTCCAGGCTGTATCTGGCATATTTGAAAAGAAGCGGCTTGGGTTGTTTGAAATAAAACATAAAGTCAGAAATCTCCAGGATAAAAATGGAAGTACTAGGAAGACATCAAACAAAATATACTGAGCAGTCTTGAGTTGCTAGTGCCTGAAGAGAAATAGGACAATTAGGTGCCATAGGATCTTTCATTTAAGAAATTGAATCACAGAACTCCTATGCAAAAAATTTTTAGTACTTTGTACAAGTTCGAACCGTATCTTTTTCTTTTGGAGTAAAGACATGTTAAACAGGACAACTGTATTTTTAAAATAGACAATTGATGATGAGTTGGGATTTTGTTTTCAGTACTTCTTACAAGTGGATAAAATTACATACAAACTGTTCATACCAGCTTTTCTCTGTACGATAGGAAGTAAAACTTACAATTTGCTCCGAAGCTTTGTTCATCCAGCAAAGGCAGGAACCAAAACTTATGATGGCTAAACAAAGATTATTGAAGTGCATTACTCTCCAAAGCCACTGATCATCACAGAACGGCTCAGGTTCCACCAAATGAACCAAATGGAAGGCAAAAGTATTGCTATGTTTATGGCAACCTTAAAATGATTGGCACAACATTGTGAGTTTAGTGAATCATTGGAAGATAGGGCCTGATTTTACCAATTGGGGCCCTAAGGGCCAGATCTGGGCATAATATGGATCCAAGCCCAGAATCCTCGTTCCAGCGTGCCTCTATGCTTCTTGTCGGTTCCATTCTAATCCGCGTTGTGGGCGGGGTTTAGCACTGCTGGATCTTTTGGATCTCTGAACTGCGCATGCTCAGTTAAAAAAAAACAGATGCAGCGCACTTGGGTGCTAGGCTGGACCGCGCGGCTGTGGCAGTTTGTGCCTTCTGAAAGATTGCTTCCTGCTGTGTATCTTGTGTCAGCGTAGCAACAACTCCAATACAACATCAGTACTTCGCTTTGGAAGGCAGGTTTATGCCAGGCTGTAACCTATTTTGGTGGTTTGACCTGATGGGTCCACTATCAATATCCGATACAAGGAGCCTAAAAAATTAAGAGGATGCCAGTCGATGTTTTCCCTTCTGCCAGAAGCTGAAAGGAAAGCAAGATTGTGCAAACATGTTCCCAAAAGAGCTAGAACGAAAGAGGAGTAACTTGAAGATAAATTTAAAGTTGACAATTATAGTAAATTCTGGATGAAGAAGTAGTCTTCAAAATTTTGGATTTTAGAAACACTGACTCCTTGACTGGTGTTGACAAAAGTGGAACTTTGACAAATGCACATATTATTGTGATGCCATTAATAAGTTAATTTTTATTTATGATCGACTCCATTTATTTTATTAAAATGTGTTTCTACAGGAAGGATACAGGGAATGAAAAAAACAGATTCCTGTTTTTATTTCTATTATTACATGGCTTAAATGCAAGGAGAAAATACTTTGAATGTTAATTAAATAATACTCATTCACATTAATTCTGTTCCTGACTACATCTGTGTGGATTTGACTTACGTATAATTAGTTATTTGTGTGAAGTATCATTAAAACCAGTTGCAGGAAAAAATTGCAGAAAGCGGAGAGAGTAGCTCTGTGACACAAATCATCCTCTGTTGAGGGCAGATGAGGGCTCAGTTGGATCTCTGGTTGGGAGGACAGGAGGGTCCACTGCCAATCTGCGGGCGATCCCTCCTCCCCACCGGGGGAATGAATCCCTCCTCCCAGAATTGATGTGCAGCCATACCATCCCATCAAACCTTCAGGATCAAGCGATTCCTTGCTAAGAAGATGAAGCAGAAGTGGCCGATTCCACAGTGGATCCGCGTGAAAACCAGAAACAAGATCAGGGACAACTCCAAAGGAGACGCTGGTGAAGGACCCTACCCCTCCCCAACCAGAGATCCATCTATGGCCCTTCTTCCCCCAACCACGGATCCATCTGAGCATGCCCCCCCTTGCCCCCCCCACCAACCAATCAGAGATCGATCTGCGCCCCCTCCTCCTCTGGTAGATGCCAGTGGAACGGTGTGAAACCCAATCACTTTAGTTGTGGCTCCGAGTATGTGGCCAGAAGGATGCTGCAGGCTCTCGAAGGACTGAAGATGGTCAAGAAGAATAGTGGAAGGGAGACCAGTGATGAAGATAGGTTGGAGGTGTGCTCTCTTGGGGAGCCTGCCTCCCAGCGGGGGTGGGGAGGGGTCCGATCTGGGGGGGAGGGTATCTGCCATTGGGCTGTCTCCCAGCGGGGTTTGATCCTGGGTGGGGGGGAGGGGTTGGTTGAAGGTGGGGGTGTCTGCTGGGGTGGTTAACAGAAGACCTGTGAAGAATTGTCGAGGAGAATGGGCTTCGGAGGTTCCCCTGCAGAATAGGGAAACGGCTTTGGATTTTTATTTTGCAGGTTGCTTACAGCATGGATCTGGAATGGACCAGCAGACGGTAAAATGGGATTTGGCAGTAGAGTTGGACATGCAGTTCATTACATTGATTTAAGTGTGTGCTAATGCATTTAAATTGTCAGGTGCGGACTGGATCCATGCCCAAATCAGATGTTGGTAAAGCCGTGATCTGTTCAGATTTGGGTGCAGATCGTATTAAAGGCCTGACGCCTGAATTTACTGTGATTTTGCGCCCGAAAATGGGTGCACATTTATGGTAAAATCAGATCATAGTCTTTGCGATTGTTTAGTTTATGGTATCCAAAATTAAAGTATGCAAAGAAGATTGCTTACTGAACATACTGTGACTTCAAATACAACAATAGAAATCATAGTGTCTGTGGAACTGTCTGCTAAAGACACTTCACAATTTGTGCAGGAATGAAGATTTACAGGTTGGGAACTGCCTATAAGAGTTCAAAACAGTGACAAGCATGACACAGATATGGCAAAATGGGACATTTAGTGAATGAATGCTGGAGCAAGGATAGTCAATGCAAAAATTGTGGCAAAATGGATCACAATGCAACAACTTGTTGGGCAAAACCAACTTTCTCTGAGGAGAATATTCAGAAGAAGGATCTGGGTAACTTCAAGGAGCAGAAAAAGTTGCATTCTACAAAAAAAATTTACAATACGGAAGAAAAGAATTATGACTGTGCAGAAGAGAATGTCCAGAAGTATTATGAACAGCTCCATCTGAATGATTTATCCATACAAGGTGAATCACATAGATTCTGGGTGATTCTGAAGTTAGATTCTGGGTGATACTGAAGTCAAGTGAACAATCTAGGATGGAGTTTGATAATGGTGCTACTGTATTTTTAATTCCTGAAACAAATAAAGGTAAAAAATCTTCCTTAAGTCTGGCTGATGTGATTTTAAGGACATATACAGAAGAGACCATACTATTAAATGGTTATTTCATATCAACATAGAATTGAGTGCACACAAGCAGAGTTGCCTCTTCATGTTGTTTGTGATAATTTTCCAGCTCTATTTGGTAGACTATGGTTGAAGAATATAGACCTTAACTGAAATGTTGTCAACTGATTGGTCGATGCTAAAATAGGTCAACAGCATCTAAGCAACTGCAAAGAATGCTACTTCATTTGAAAAGATATCATCTGATGTCACATAATAACAAAGAAAACCTGTCTACATTGCAGAAATGCTGTTGAGAGCAATGCTTCCCATGAAGAAAGTTGGGAGGCATTGACAGAATGCAACGTCTCCCAGATTCAATGTGAAGCAGTAGCTAGAGATGAACTGGAAGCCATCAGTCCAGTAGAGACAATGAGGGTAATTTTCCTGTCCCACCTACCACAGGTACGTAGCAGGTTGGAGGCAAACCATGCAAAGATTTGTTGTTCTCGGATGAGATTTTCCAGTTTGGGACTGAGTGTGGCTTGAAAATCCTGCCCACTGAATCTAACAGACAAGCACGTTGCTCAAGCAAGCTAATTACCCAACATGATGCAACTTTACAAACATTATAAGAAGTAGCAATGAAAAGATAGCCTCAGGATATTAAAGTCACACTTGTGGTCACAAGAGCATATTAAGCATACTGAGGTATACTGACAATGCAAGAAGATATTTTGTACAAAAGGAAATAAAGTTATCATCCCAAAGAAATGAGGGATGCTGAAGATATCCTTGCAAGTCACCAAGGAATCGAATCGATTCTGAGAAAGGCAAGAAATAGTGCTTTGCTGGCCAAACATGAGCAATGAAATTAAAGACCACATTGGCCAGTGTGGTGCGTCTAATGGGGTGCCAAGCTAACCAAGCTAGAGAGCTGTTGATGATGCATGACATTCCACACAGACCACAGATGAAGTTTTGGCAAGAACTGACTCTCTTAGAGTAAGTTATAGGAGAATTTTCATCTCTATAACTTTTGCATTAACTCCAGGTTAGACTATCAGTACCAGGAGTAAGATCTGGTATTGCATCAGGTCCATATCTATAAGTCAATTATAAATAATCCATTAAAGACCACATCAAAGGGGTGAATGGTCTGTATTGATCATTTAAGTGAGCAAAACAGATCACATTGAAAAATAACATACCCTGGAAGCAACATTCATCTGTTTATATTCCATTGTTTTCCTTTTGCATCACCTATCTTTTTGGGTGGTTTTGGAAATGCTTTTCTCTGAAAAGAATGACTTTGTAAAAATATGGCTTTCATACAATAGGATACTTTTTATAGATTTCTCATTAATCTACTCTTTTATCCTCATATGTGCTCTATCAATTACACATGCATTCTTTAGCAAGATGTTTACCTTGTCTATGTAACTTTTCAGGTATAGTTTTTTTTATACTTATTGAATGTGGGCATTGCTGGCTGAGCCAACCAGTCAGTGCCCATCCCCAGCTGCTCTTGAAATGAATGGCTTGCTAGGCCATTTCAGATGGCATTTTTAGAGTCAATTGAATTGCTCTGGGTCTGGAGTCACACGCAGGCCAGACCAATTCCCTTCCCTAAAGGACATTAGTAAACCAGATAAGTTTTTACAACAATTGACAATGGTTCCATGGTCATCATTTGACTTTTAGTTCCAGATTTTTATTGAATTCAGATTTCACTATCTTCCAAGGAGAAATTCAAACCCAGGTCTCTGGATTAGTAGTCCAGTGACAATACCACTACTCCACCATCTCACCCCGTTAAGCAGATACAATAATGAGAAAGTAAATTGCAGTCAACTGACTTTCCAAAAATAATTGATGTATCATGATCCATCTCGTTTCATTTGTGTCTTTTTCATTGAACATTTACTCAATAACATAAGTATCTCACAATCAGCATTAAAGTAGTTGACTTCAGCTATTTCATACGTAATTAGACCACTCTTTAACTGCCCTCAATGTGTTGTCATTGTCAAACCATAAGCAGGTTATATTTTTGTAGTCCTCAATCTTGTGTCAATCATGACGACTTAGTGAATCAAGATATTTTAACCAATCTATCTCACATCCTTGTGAAGTACAAGTATTATCTAGTATTGCATAGTTAAAAGAATGTGACAATACATTTATTACAGGACTAAAACTCTTTCTGACTAGTACAGTTTGTTAAGATTCATTATTATCTTGATCTTTTCCTCAGAATTCTGTTTCATGTGTCATTTTGAGGAACTTGCCTCTCAGCTTTGGACAATTCATCACATAATGATTATTCAAATCTCATATGAAACATCTATTAACTGTTGTTTGGGCATTTCTGGGATTCGTTCACCCAAAACCCCACCATTCCAAAAACCGGCAATTACTTAGACTTCCATTCTATGTTAGTATGGAATATCTAATTTGTTCCTTGAAGGCTGAAGGAATTATCATATCACCAGGAATTCTTTTAAGGCAATAGATATTTGATCCAACATATTCTCCATCTGATAGAACTGAAAACCAGTTTGAAAATGTTTTCTGAGCACAAAAAATGCCTTAGAACAATCCAGTCATTTAAAATTTGGATTGAATCAAAGGATCCCCAGATTAAATTCTGCCAATCTTATTGTGTACAAACTATTAAATTCTTTGAAATAACTGATTTCCAAAATCTATCCTATACTGACCATGCCTCATTAGCATTTAACGATTTAATGGGAATCATAGCAGGCAGTGGGCAGGCGGGCGGGCGGGGGTGCGAGGGTGGAGGGCAGACCATGGAAAGGTCCATCAACCAGGATTTTACAGTTTCGGGATGACTGAGGCTGTAAAATCCCGCCCCTTCTCTGTATATTTATTTAATTTTTCTATTGGTCTTAGACTCTGATAATACTCATATTGTGACAATTTACACTTACTCCCTGCCATCTTCCCCAATAGTCTCTAAAATGTTAATCTTCTGTCTAAAAATATTTTCTTAGTTTCCAATTTTCACCTTCAGGCAACCATTTTCTGCCGATGGGGCTGTAACCTCTTCAGAGTGGCAATATGCACTGGATTGCCACTCCTTGCCCACTTACCTGCACAACATTTCTATCTTGCCCATCTTGCCTGACTTTCTGACTCAGGCCAAGTGGGATCCAAGCAGTGCAGCAGTCTCCGAGGCCCAGCATTGAAATGTAACAGTCAGAATGAAGGAAATCATGCCTCCTTCATTTACTGCACAAGCTGTTCTATTTGAGGTAAATTTAAAGGACTGATTGAAAATAACAGGTCACGGAGAAGATAAGTGTCTAAGATAAGTGGTAGGATTTTGCAGATGGGGAAATCAGAGATTAAGGCAGAATGTGGGGTTGAACAATGGAAGAGCAGGATGAGGGGTTGGTTTGCAAAGTATCCGGTTGGATGAGAAGGTTGGGGTCAGAACCTGGGGCAATGGGTGTGAAAATTGAGTTGGGAAAGCAGGGCTCATGTAAGGTTGTATTTGGCTGAGGTCCAGCCAGGTGAGGGGGTCCAGCTGTGTTGGATCGGGAGGTCCAGAACCTGGTTTGGGTGGCTGAGCTGAGTTGGTGGGGTGGGGGCATGGGAGGGGAGGGATTTGGGAGTGAGAATCAGATCGGGCAAGATGGAAGACAGGTCAGGTGGAAGTTGGATCACGACTGGGGGTTATGTTAAGTCACATGGGAAGACCCAGCCAGGGTGGAGAGTCCACTTATATTGAGTCAAGGTTCAGGTCAGGTCTGGAAAGGAGGAGTGGGGGCAGTGGCTGGGTCAGGTAGGGGGTGGTGTGGGGTGAGGGGTCAGGTCAGAGATGAGAATCAAGTCCACAGCAGGGTGGAAGAAAAGTCCTATGTGGGTGCATATGTAGAATTGGATGAAGGGAAATCCCATGGAGAAGAGGGTCAGAAGTGCTGGGGGAGGCCCTTGCAGGGATCAGTCTGGTAGCTTAAAATAATTATCCAGAAGTTAAAGAGGTTTTAATTATTCTAACTTATTTTAGAGTAGCTATTGATGTAACCCTGGCAGAACCATCCAAAGTTAATGATATAACTTGCATTTTCACATGGTTCCCAGTACAGTGCAATTGTCCTGAGGAAGTTAGCGCTTCTACATAGTTGCCCAACAAGTGCCTACCTGGGAAGTTTCGAGAGGAATCCCCTATTTTTGAGATACCCCACGAATTTGACCCTGCGGAGCCCAGAAGTTACAGCCTTCAATATAGAATGCTGGGTGGTGAAGGATAGATAGAAAGCCAATGTTTACAATTTCTTATGACTTATTTCCAGAGGTATACATTTCAAATATGTACTTCCTAAGCGAACAATAATAATTTTAGTTTGTTCTTGTTCCTATTTCTATGAGCCCAAGTGAATATCCTGTACCCTAAAATGCTCATTTCTTGCATTCAATTAATGTGCAATTGACACAGTCTATTCAATCACTCTTCATAGGACAATCCCCTCACCAATTAATTGAATCTTGTTGCACACCCTCAAAAGCAGGTATATTTTTCCTTAGGTAAGAAAATTAGAACTGTACACCATTCTCAAGGTGAGATCACACCAAAAGTCCTATAAGGAGCTCACAATTTTGAAATACTTGGAAAGGATGAATTAGTTAGAGCCGGTTATGTGTGTGGATTTCAATACAGCGAGATACAGGAAGGGGCAGCATATCAGGTGGTTGCATATTCAGGACTTAGAAGGAACAAGAAAATGTATATCTGACAATGATAATAATCTTATGTGAAAGAAATAGAAAGAAAGAAATATCACTGTAGAACACAGTACAATTCAGTACAGGAGCCCTTTCAGGCCATCATGGTTGTTGCAGGTTTTTGGAATAGTACTTCAAATTAGTTCCATCCCCTTGCCCTTTCTCCATAATTCATGCATTTTTTTTTCTGCCCAAGGGCTTATCCAATTTTCATTTGAAAGTTACTGTTTTCACTTTCTGCTTTCACTTCCCTTTTAGGCAATGCATTTCAGATCATGGAAACTTCTTGCATGAAAATATCCTCATCTTACTTCTGGTTCTTTTTCTAATTTGATAAATCTGCAGCCAGTGAAAACAGATTCTCCTTATTTACTCTATTTGAAACCTTCAATTATTTTAATCATCTCTATTAAAACTCTCATAACTCTCTCTGTTCCAAGGAAAATGATTGTCATTTCTCAAGTATTTCCATATGAAATATCTCTGCATCTTCTTGAAGGCCTTGACATCCTTCCTATAATGTTGTGCCTAGAATTTGCTGAGCTCACTTGCCTCTGTAGCCATGCCAGGTGAGGATCTGGTGAGGATCACATATAGTCCCTCATCAATGGGAACCAGATGTGATGGCTTCACTGGTAGAATTGAAGATCATTGAGGATCCTCCTCCCCCCCAGCAGGAGGGGAGAGGCAAGCAGAGGGGTGCTTGGCACTGAGCACTGTCAAGGGAGCGGGCTCTGAAGGAGTAAGGTCCAAGAAGCGGGGCCAGAGGGGGCAAGGTGTTTGGTGGATACTATGCACTCTGCAGTAGCAATCGATAGAGGTGAGTGGGTGGGGGATTCTGCAATAGCAATCAGGTGGGGGGAGGGTGTGGAGGAACAGTTACTCATTTTGCAATAGTGATCTGTGGGTGAGGGAACTACTGCGCACTCTGTACTAGTGATCAGAAGGAGGAGGGAGGGAGATAACTGCGCTCTGCAGTAGTGATTAGTTGGGAGAAAAGGGAAGGTCACAATTATTCTGGGTGGGAGATGGGATTGTTGTGATTGCTCCATGTGGGGAGGGTGGGGGGTTGCGATTGACCATGAAGTCCCACAGTGGCCAAGGGAGGTGGGTGTTGGGCCACAAATGTTGACTGAGAGCAGCAGAAGCAGTGACAAACAGACCTGCACATGTGCAATCTGTTTCCAACAGCCAGCTTTTGGATGATTTAGGCGCCTGCCCACTTCCTCTACCAGCAGAAAGCAGACTGAAGTCTTTTTTATTGCACAGAATAAGATTCGACTGGTGGCCCTGCTGAAATAATGGATCTTATGCTCCTGTTTTCATGCTGGTTCTGGACTTAGAATTTTTTCAGTAAGATCACGTGCGCGCACACCCCCCCCCCCCCCCCCCCCCCCCCCCCCCCCCACCACCACCACCCCCACACCACACAGTCTGTGGATAAGCCTTGAGCATTTATAATCATAAAATCTGGGAACTTGTAAACCTGGTTCCTCAATGAAGTAAAGGAGCTGATTCTCCCAAAGGTCAAATTAATCTAATAAAATGTCACAATAAAAATTGCTGAAATATCCTTCAAATATAACAGAGGTAGGACACAATCGATGTTGAACAAAAGAAGTACATGCAGCAGAAACAAGCCTGAAGGAGTTATAGCTCCAGACTATAGATCAAGGAGAACACCGTATATCCTCCATTTTATTCTTACATGCATTCCAGCAACATCACAGGAGGCAACCATTACAGATATTTATTTCCATGTACTGAGCAGGATTCAGATACTCTCAGCATTAATTACTTGACCTAAACCTCCCCACCTTTATCTCGTTTTCTCTCTTTGTTCAAGTTGCTCCTTAAACCTACCTCTCTTACCAAGTTTTTGGCCATCCATCGTAATATCTTTTCACATGGTTCAGTGTCACCTTGGGAGGTTTTACAAGGCAAAGGTGCTATTTGAATACAGTGGTTATTCTCCATCTGCTCCCATACTCCTTCCTTTTCTCTCACGATAGAAACAATGATAAATTTCTCACAAGGATTTCACTCCAATTCTAAACTAATGGTTATAAACATATGTAGAAATTGGGCATTAATATTCTGAGTTGCATGTATTTGTTTATGCAATCACTGATTGAAAAATGTCAGTTGCAAGAAACACAAATCAATAGCATTTCATGCTGAGTCAAAAGGCTGATATTAAACTAGTCTCTTTAAAGAATACTCAGTGTTTTGTTTTATCTTTATTTGTCCCGTGTTTATGCTTCACACAAACTTCCTCCCAACCCATTTCATGTCATTCTATCAGGATATTTATATATCAGCATTTCAATATTTACTCTTAAATGAATCTATGCTATGAAGCTCAACTGTTTTATCTAGTAACAAATTCCACATATTGTTATTTTGATCAACAATTCACCAACTTCATCACCTCATCTAATCCTGAAGTAAGTCAAATAATGCCACTGGACAACACCAGTTAGATGATCCCTCGACATCCAAGTAAAGGCAAAAAGACAAGGTTATTTGCAGCATAAGATTCACCTCGCTCACACACATATCATGTTATCTAACTAACAGAGAATGTTAATTCTGTAAACCTCTTGAGTCTAATTGTGGCGTACAATTCCCTGACAGGATCTTTGTTCCTTCAGTGATGAGATGAAATAGGATATTAGTTCCACGTGTTTGTTTCTACCCATTCTGGAGCATTTCCACTACTTTTGTCTCACTCTGGTATAAAATGGCAAACAGCTGTGTCCCTGCAGAATGTTGAAGTTAAATTAGTTACAGTTAGAGGAAGGAATGTTGAACCCATGCAACAGGAAAGGGTTTTCTCATCTTTCAAACACCAAACTTCAAATTCAGTGCTGGGACTTCTGGTATTTCATAAATCCATTATATAACTAGACTTGGGATGGGTTCAGTCAGAATGAAAGTTCTGCTTCCAGATCTATAAAGCACATTAGCAGTGAATTCTCCAAAGCCCTGCCCAATCTTTTCTTCTTTATTTTAATAAATATGGAGGCAACTGTCCTCATGATCTTATAAAATATATCGAAGTACATCGCTTGGACATGTTTTGAAAGAACTGCTGTTGAATATGTTCGCTCTCCACTGAGAACAATCAATTTCTGCTTAATTCATAGCTATTTATCTGCAAATTAACAGATGTACTGAGAAGCAAGTTTGGATTTCCACAACCAACGAAAATCCTGCATGTAATAGCTGAAGCCTTTTAAAACCAAAATTCATTTCTATGTTAAAACGGTCATAGTAATCCCTTGAATGATGAATCATCTAATAGAGGAACATAAGATTTAAACAATACAGAAACAACAATATCATTCTAAACCACAGCAGGTGGACAATAGACAAATGCTCAAACCAGGATTCATGCCAGTTAGAATTCATGCCAGTAAAAATTGCTTCACAAAGTATGTGATAGCTTCTGGGCAGCTATGGATCACTCAGTAGATAATTAGATGTTGTAACGAGAGAATTTACTGGACTAATGAGTTAAGCTGAGTTAAATGGCCTCCATATCTGTATTTAGTTGCATTTATTAGGTACAAATTCTACATCCAGTTAATTCAGCACAGGAGCCTATAATACAAACAAAGAACAACATCTAAACTGCATTTTGTGGCAAGACTCTCAGAATTCAATTCTGATCAGAAGGCATCTGTACGGTGTGTATTTCAGAATTTTTATGATTTATTGGCTTTTGTAAGAGCTGGTGGATGAAATGCCACACAAAGCAGGAATTGTCTACTGTGGTTGGATGCAATGAGGTGTGGAGATAGAAAAGAAAGATGAGACAGGAATAAAACAGCAGAGGTTTATTTGAATGGCATCCTCTCCCAACTGAGTGACAATTTTTAGAATGCAGCTGAGTGTCCAGACCCTCAAAAGTTTGGCTGTTTAGGATGTGGAAGTCAGTGGCACCATGGAAGGGTTTTGGGTGAAGAGAAGAACAGAGAAAATGTATTTTGAGTAACTCCAGAAACACTGTACTTAAGCCTTTAGGGTTCTGATTCATTTTGAATGTATCATCTATTACAGGAAATTTATCAAATTAATTTGTTACATTGAGGGAGACACAAGGCTAGCTGGCACTTCTTACCCTTCTGGGTGTCCAATAGTCCCTCCCGACTCCTTGAGAAAGGGCATCTGGAGGATGGTTGAGGTATCTGTCCTTCTCTCATCTAGCCACTGTTGGAAAAGCACTCATGGCTTGAGTGATAGAGTGCAGATCTGAGTGTAAATCAAGAAGAAATTTTTGAACCTGGGTTTTGTAAATCAGCAAGAAATTGCTGAATCTGGGCTCCGAGGCAGACATCACTCTTCCTATGGAAACTTCAATGCACTTGCATATTGGAGCAATAATATCAGAGAGAATACTGATGCATGCTTCCATCCTTTTCTTACACATTCATAGGATTTCAATTGTCCATTTAGTAATTTGCAAATGGCATTTGTAGTAAATAGAGATGGCTCCAATAACAAAGGGTTTATTAAATAATTTAATATTAAGCAAAATAAAAGTAAAAATAATTTGGGGTGGCATGGTGGCACAGTGGTAAGTATTGCTGCCTCACAGTTCCAGGAATCCAGGTTCAATTCCAGCCTCAGGTGACTACATGGAGTTTGCACATCTCCCCGTGAATGTGTGGGTTTCCTCTATGTTCTCCAGTTTCCCCACACAGTCTAAAGATGTGCGAGTTAGGTTAAATTAACACTAGTGTTGGGAGATCAGCAGGCTGAACATTCTTTGTCACTGGAGCCACCTCCAGTTACTACAAATGCCATTTAGCATTTCTCTGTCTGCTCAACCAAAGCATCTAACCATTTGTCATTTACATCATTCTGGAGTTGACAGCTATCTTTGTCATTATCAATTACGTGGCTAATTTTTGTGTTATCTACCAATCTTTCAATCATGCCACCCATTTTTAAGCCTAATTCATTCATATATCTAAAAAAGCAATACTGAGTCCGTGGAATAGTTTTCCAGTCACAAAAACATCCATTGATAGTTACATTTTTTCCTGGAAGGCTAGTCCAGTTTTTAGTCAATGGAAACCCACAGGATTTTGATCGTGAAATATCCAGTGATGGTAATGTCATCATTGCAGTGATGGTTAGATGATCACTTGTTAAAGATAGTGATTGCCTGGAGTTTTTGTTGTGCGAATGTTATTTGTCTGTCCAAGCCAGGACATTGTCTAGGCTCGTGGTAAGTTTGGACATGGAGTGCTTCAGTATTTGAAAAGCAATGATAGGTGCTAAAGGTTGTGCAATCACCAGTGAACATCCCCACATATGACTTTATTATGAAAGAAAGGTCATTGATCGAACAGCTGAAAATGATTAGGCTGAGGACACTATAGTGAAGACCTACAGCAGTAATGTCTTAAGATCAACTAAAATGATTGACGTCAAAAAATCTTAACCACTTTACTTTGTGTCTGGTATGCCTCCAACCAATGGAGTGCTTTCCCCCCAATTCCTATTGACTCCAGTTTGCTAGTGTTCCTTGCTGCCATATTTGGTCAAATGCTGTCTTAATGTCATGGGCAGTCACTCCAAACCTGCTATTGAAGTAGGACTAATAATATCCTTTCTATGATAGAGTAACCAGAATTGCACACAGTATTCCAAGTGTGGCCTTACCAATATCTTGTACAACTTCAACAAGATGTACCAACTCCTCTATTCAATGTTCTGACTGATGAAAGCAAGCATGCTGAATGCCTTCTTCACCACTCTGTTCACCTGTGATAGAGTAAACAGGGTTAAGCTTTTTCCTAGGATGGACTCAAATAGCACGAGGGGTCACGGGCTTAGGGTGAGGGGGGTAAGGTATAATTTGGATGCTAGAGGGAGTTCCACTTTCAAGGAGCTATGAACATACAACCCAGATCTCTTTGATCTATAACCCTCCCCAGTGCCCGACCATTAACTGAATAAGTTCTGCCCTGGTTCAATCTATCAAAATGCATTAGCGCACATTTGTCTAAATTAAACTCCATCTGCCATTCATCAGCCCACTGGCCCAATTGATCAAGATCCTATTGCAATTGGAGGTAACTTTCTTCACTGTCCATTGTGCCACAAATCCTGGTGTCATCTGCAAATTTACTAACCATGTCCTCTATATTCTCAAAAAATCATCAATAAAAAAAATGGCCAGGAGTAGACAGCAACCTTTGCCCCCACAGTTCAGGGAATATTTCTTCAGGGAAGAGTATAGAAATGCAGAGGGACCTGGGGGTGCAGATGAACAAGTCTCTGAAGGTGGCAGAGCAAGTGGAGAAGTGGTGAAGAAAGCATATAGTATGTTAGCCTTTATAGGAAGGGGTATAGAGTACAAGAGCTGGCCTTTAATGTTGCAGTTGTATAAAACGTTGGTTAGACCTCATTTGGAATACTGCGTCCAGTTCTTGTCGCCTTACTACCAGAAGGACGTGGAGACTCTGGAGAGAGTGCAGAGGAGGTTTACCAGGATGCTGCCTGGTATGGAAGGTCTGAGTTACGAGGAGAGATTAAGCAAATTGGGACTGTTTTCCTTAGAAAGACATAGGCTTAGAGGAGATCTAATAGAGGTGTACAATATTTTGAAGGGGATAGATAGAGTAAACAGGGTTAAGCTTTTTCCTAGGATGAACTCAAATAGTACGAGGGGTCGCGGACTTAGGGTGAGGGGGGTAAGGTATAATTTGGATGCTAGAGGGAGTTTTTTCACACAGAGGGTGGTGGGGGTATGGAATGCGCTGCCAAGTAAATTGGTGGAGGCAGGTACTCTGGAGTTATTTAAGAAATACTTAGATGGGCACATGAACAGAATGGGAATGGAGGGGTATAGAAAACTGATTTAAAATAGGGATCATGAGCCTTGGGAGTCCGTGGGAAGTGAGTAAATAGATGATGGATGATATTGATGTATTTGTTTTTATCCTACAGGTGCTTTGGTCCACCTTGTTATCTAATGAGGGGCATACACGCAATGGGTCGTGAGAGGACTGCTCTTGGATCTTTTTCGAGAGTATCCTACTGCTTCACATTGTTCGTGTACGCTTGACCTGGACCTTCTGATGGGCAACACGACAGCTCAGTGACTATCGCTGTGCTGTGCAGATACATGGATTTAGCCTGTGTCTGTGGGAGTTTGCGCATTCTCCCCGTGCTTGCGTGAGTTTTCTCCGGGTGCTTCGGTTTCCTCCCACATCCCAAAGATGTGCTCTTAGGCTAATTGGCAAAACAAATTCTCCCTAAATTGTCTCAAATTTGGTTTTAAATCCACTGATCTATAAACATGGACAGGGATCGCGGGTAGAGATGGTCACATCGGGGTGGCGGCGCGGGCTCGTTGGGCCGAAGGGCCTGTTTCCCGTGCTGTTTTGTTCTTTGTTCTTTGAATTCCTGGAGATTCTCCAGGTGTTCTAGGAAATGTGGGAAGTCCTTTTTCCAAAAAAATGGAGCTGGGGGCTGTATAGAAAGTATAGGAAAGCAATGCAGGGGTCCCATGATATAACCTTTTGGATACTGTTGGGGGAAATGGCCCACCAAGGAAAAGCGATAGCTGTCAGGGTCATGGCACTATGGCTGTCTCTGCTGCACAGGAGGGCAGGAAAAAAGAGTAAGAAGTCTCACAACACAGGTTAAAGTCCAACAGGTTAATTTGGTAGCAAAAACCATGAGCTTTTGGAGTAGATTTTGCAAGCCCAGGCAAGTCGTTGAGGGGGGTTACAGACAGTCTGACATGAACGCAAGATCCCAGTTGAAACCGTCCTCATGTGTGCAGAACTTGGCTATCATATGTCATCATATATTATATGATAGCCCCACAAGATCTCACTAACTGTCCTGTCTGGAGACAATGCACATCTCTTTAACCTGTGCTTAATGCTCTCTCCATTCACATTGTCTGAACCTTTAAGACTTGATTACCTGTAAAGACTCACATTCCAATCATTATTTTGTAAATTGAATTTGTGTCTTTATATATCCTCTTTGTGAATAGAACTCTCACTCACCTGACGAAGGGACTGCTCTCTGAAAGCTAATGGCTTTAGATATCAAATAAACCTGTTGGACTTTAACCTGATGTTGTGAGACTTCTTACTGTGTTTATCCCAGTCCAATGCTGGCATCTTCACATCAAGAAAAAAAGAGTGGCAGAGCTATAGTGATAGGGGATTCAGTTGTAAGGGGAATAGTCAGGCAATTCTGCAGACTTAAATGAGATTCTAGGATGGTATGTTGCCTCCCTGCTGCAAAGGTCAAGGATGTTTCAGAGTGGCAGCAGAGCATTCTGGAGGAGGAGATGAACAGCCAGCTGCCATGGTGCATACAGGGATGAACAATATAGGTGAAAAATGGGATGAGGTCCTACAAGCTGAATTTAAGTAGTTAGAAGCTAAACTAAAAAGTAGGACCTCAAATATAGTAATTTCAGGATTGCTGCCAGTGCCATGTGCTAGTCAGAATAGGAATGTAGGATAGTTAAGATGAATACATGGATTGAGTGATGATGCAAGACAGAGGGATTCAAATTCCTGGGACATTGGATCCAGTTCAAGGGAAGGTTGGACCAGTACAAATTAGATAATCTGTACCTGGGCAGGACAGGAACCAATGTCGGAGGAGTAGTACTCCTAGGCTTTTGGGGAAGGTTTAAACTAATGTGGCGGGGTGGGGGGGGGGGGAGATTGGGAACTGATGTGAGAAGTAGAAGGAAGTAAAGTGGGGACAGAAACAAAAGGCAGTAAGGGGAAAAGTGGGTGACAGGGAAACCAAAGACAAAAATCAAAAAGGGCCACAGTACAGAGTTTAGAGACTGTAGAGAGCTCAGTGAATAGATCCAGTAAGGCTAAGAGAAATAAAGCACAGAGTGTACAAAACATGACAGGACAGATGGTCTGAAGTGTGTTTGCTTTAATGCAAAGAGTATGATAGATAGGGTGGATGAACTTAAAACTTGGATTAGTACACGGAATTATGATTTGTGGCAATTACAGAAAGTTGGATGAAAGAAGGGCAGGACTGACAGCTTAGCATTCTGCCTCAAGGCAGGCTGTTACAGAAGATGAAATCAAATGGGATCCAAGGTGAGCTGGTAAGATGGATACAAAACTGACTTGGGGATAGAAAGCAGAGGGAAAGCAGGGAGTAGCAATGGAAGGGTATTTTTCTAACTGGAGGTATGTGACAAGAGGTGTTCTACAAGGATCAGTGCTGGGGCCTCTATTGTTTGTAAATGATTTGAAAGAAAATGTAAGCAGTCTGATTAGTAAATTTGCAAATAATGCAAAAATGAGAGAACTAGACGATAGTGAAGAGATTGTCAGAAGATACACAAGATATAAATCGGCTGGAGACTTGAACTGAAAGATGACAGATGGAATTTAATCACATCACAAATTTGAGGTGATGTGATTTGGAAGGTCTATTACAGAAGGAAAATATACGATAAATGGTAGAGCCCTAAGACATATTAGCGTACGGAGGGATTATGTGTGCAAATCCACAATTCCCTGAAGATGGCAATTCAGGTGGACAAGATGGTCAAATATGGCATGCTTTATTGGTTGGGGCACTAAATATAGAAATTGGAAAAATATGTTGCAGCTGTATAACACTTTGGTTTGGCTATGTTTGAAGTATTGTGTACAATTCTGGTCACCATTTTATCAGAAGGATGCTGATGCATTGGAAACAGTGCAGAAGAGATTTACAGGATATTGCTTGGTTTGGAAGATATGGACTATAAAGAAAGGTTGAACAAACTTAGATTGTTTTCATTGGAGCACTGGAGGATGAGGGGGAACCTGGTAGAGGTTTACTAGATTATGAGAGGCATGGATAGACTGGATATTCAGTCTTTTTCCCAGGGTTGAAAGGTCAATTACTTCGGTGCCGAGGTTAAAAGTAAGGAGGGAAAGTTTAAAAGAATTATAAGAGGCAAGTTTTTCACACAGAAGATAGTGAATGCCTGAATGCACTGCCGGAGGAGGTTGTGGAAACAGATTCTATAACAACATTCAAGAGACATCTGGATAGATACATGAACAGGCAGTGAATAGAGGGATATGGATCATATAGAGGCAAGAAAATATTAGATTGGAAAGGCACCTGTGTCGGCACAGATTTGGTAGGCCTAAGGGCCTCTTCCTGTGCTGTTTTATTACAGCAGAATCTTTTCCATCACCTGCTCTTCAGGAAAATGTGGTTGTGATCTAAAGTTGTGGAACTCAATTTTAAGACTGAGAGCCGTAAAATGTTGTTTGAGCTGGGGCAAGCTTTATTGGAACAGACAGGGAGACCAAGAACAGAAAGTTCAAAGTTGGAGTGGGATGTCTGTTTTTGGGAAACATAAAAAGCAGAAACCATGTTAAAGATAGAGTATTCACAAAGTTTTGCGATCACAGAGGAAGCGATAAACCATGGGAATTCAGATGAAATGTTGAATTTTCTTGAAGTCTGCAGTTAAAATTCTGACACACTACCAAGTATACCTTTGAGTCCAATGTCACAAACTCAAGATATCCAAGTCATACATCATAAATTGGTAATGGCTTGTTGTTTCCTACTGGCTTTCATCCCAGAAAGGCAGCACTAAATGTGCAAATGAATTTGGGCTTCATTGCATGGCTGAAAATTAAAAGGAAATAACTTACCAAAAGATTAATTTTAAATTAAGGTATCTTATTCAAAGTGTCATCAAAAATTCAATCTTAGATAACAAGCAACTTATGATTTCTGTTTGTCTGTTCTCAAACCCAATTGGTCAACTACTGTGAAACTATCTACGATTTCTCCAGTATCCTCTATATATCAGTTCACATTTGAATTAGTTCATGGATTTACATTCCTCTCTAAATACATCAGTGTTTCAAGAAAATGTTGATTTTATTGTGGTTGAATTTCCTAACAATAGAAAAATGTTATTTGTATTCACTCAGAATCAGGGAGATCATAGACAATGACAAGAAGGAGAAAATCATGAAATCCTGCTGACCTCGAGTTCTAACAGACTTTTTAAGCAAATCTTTTTCTTGGAGCAATTAAAAAAAAGATCACTGTATAAATAAAGCATCTGTTATTCAAGAATGTTTGATTCTTGCCAAATAAAATCCCAAAAGTCACATCAGTTAGTCTCAGAAAGAAAAGGGATGGGGAGGAAAAGAAAAAGAAAATGATGAATGATGTGAATATGAACAGCATTCAAAAAAATCCTCTGAGGTACTTTACAGAAAAAAAGTCATGATTTTTGGAAGATTTATTGTCAGGTTTCAAAGATTCCATAACCTGTTCCATCTGGATATTTCCATCTGCTTGTACTTCGCAGTGCAAAATTCCATGGACACGACTCCTCAGAGAGGCAAAAGAAAGGTTCAGTTTGATTAAGAGTTGGTAGCTTTATAGCTTTAAAATACATTACCACATTTTTTTCTCAAACTTTTCTGTATGGGAGACCCGCAAAATATTGACACAGGTGTGGGGAATCCTGACTTAGGTTCTGAAAGATAGCATCAGTTACCTGAACAAAAGGGTGCTCTCATTACAGGAATTTCTTTTTAAGTTAGCAGACACTACTTGTCAACTAATGTTTAAAACGGCACAAAGACATTGGCAACCCAATGTGGAGCCCCTGAGGTAGCAGTCCAGCTTGACATCTGTGATGTATAACCAAGATTCAAATACTTCACACAATCCAAAAATTGAGTTTGGGAGCTGCAGCCAAATGTAGAGAGAGATGTTTTGAACTCATTCACAAAACATGAAGCGGATTCACAGGGAAGGATTTTCAACTTAGTGGTAGGTAATGGGAGTGAGAAAACTGACCAGTTTGGTACACGCGTCTCAAGAAACTGCCTTGAACAACCCAATTTTTATTCTGGGTTGAAGGTTAGAGGATGCATGCTGGAGTCAGGCTGTCACAGTGAGAAGTCTGACAACACCAGGTTTAAGTCCAACCAATTTATTTGATATCGGTTGGACTTAAACCAGGTGTTGTCAGACTTCTTACTGTGTTTACCCCAGTCCAATGCCGGCATCTCCATGTCAGATTGTCACCCCAGACCAAATGGCTGCTGAGTACTGAGGTGGCTTGGTTAAAAGACTTTTAGTTCTCTGGGGTTTCTCTCAGTTGTATTTTTAAATATTAAGCCTTCCGGCCCCACAGTACTCACCTTTTACCCACTCCCCATATCCTCACCCATGCCAAATAAATGGCCCCACCAACCCTCAATGTCTGCTCCTATTGTCCATCAAGCCATGCTTTCCACCCACTCCTAATGACTCTTTAATGTCAACTCATAGCACTTCCATGCTCACTCACCTAGTGTTCAGAACCCTGCAGTAACAATGGAACATGTGGAAAATCTTAAAAAAGCCACACATAATTATCTTTCAAAAACTGCTATTACTATGACTCTACAACAGTGTCAATCAACCAGACCTTTAAAAAGTATTAATACAGAAAGCATGAAAAATTGACACCTCTTCATCTTATGTAAGTACACATGGAACCACTGACAAAATAGATCCAAAAATTAAAACTATCATTTGAGTAATATTTTCCCTTATGTGCACCTGTTTCAACAATCTAATAAAAGTGTGAGCTCCTGGCCAAGTATGCATAATGAAGCACAATTTCTGCTTTTTGATTTGGACTCATCTTCTCAAACTCTCAGTAGAATATTATTCCTAGGTTTATCTATGTGGACCAACACAGTTCGATCCTATACTCCCACCCCCGACTCCAAATTTGCCTCTAACCATGAGATGTCTTCAATTCAATTACCAGCTTGACCTCTCAAACACCGATTCATGGCTACAAAAAACAACACCTATCTCTCTGTCCTCTCATGTTATCATCTTTCTCTTCATTCCCCTACTTGAATCTGTTCCTGCACATTTGTCCATCCATCTTTCAGTACTTATTCTCATTCACACAGATAAGAAGTGAATATATGAAAGACCTTAGATCTGAAATGTTAACCATATTTCTCTTTCCACAGCTGCTGCCCAACTGTTGATTATTTCCAGCATTTCTGTTTTTATTTTTGATATCCACCATCTGCAGTATTTTGCTCATGTATATTAAAATGCATGTATTATGTATAAATAAATTGTTCATAAATAATCTGTACAGAGTAAATGTTTTGAGTATTTTGTTTTTAGATATGGAAAATAAAAATATTTTGATGTATATTTGTGTGAATACTGTTTTCATACTGGTTGTTTGCTCATTGAAAGTGGAGACTCTACAAACAGCAAGTTGGAACACAAGCAACTACTACAACACTTAGTTGTCAATTGGTTTATTGGATTTATGTTACAGATTCTATAAATACAGATGTGGTGTAATGAAATGAGAGTAGCTTGTGCAAGAAGGATTGATTGGCAGGCGGATATAAAGCATTAGAAAGGAAAGGAGTACCAATTGTGAAATTGGAAAGATGTTGATGATAGTGAATCAGGATAAAGGTGGCACTAGAACAATTTTGATGAAATGAAACGTGACAGGAAAATAATAGAAATAAATACACACATTGGATAGTTAACATAAAAATGTGCTTTTTGGCCCAATCAATTCCTGCTGCTGTTTATGCTTCTTCCAAGCCTGCTCTCACCTCTCTAACTTTACCACTGTAAATATCCATTCTATTTTCCCTTATATACTTGTTAGGTTTCTTCTTGAATAGTATGCCATTAGTTCCAACCACTTCTTATGGTCGCAAGTTCCACATTCTTAGTAGTTTGCATGAAGAAATTATTTTCTGAATTGGATTTTTTAGAATCATAGAATCCATTCAATGCAGTAGGAGACTATCTGGACCATTGAGCCAGCACCAACAATCCCACTGAGACCCTATTCCTGTAGCCCCACATATTTACCTCACCAATCTCCCTGATATTAAAGAACAATTTATTATAGTCAATCAACTTAACCTGCTCATCCTTGGACTGAGGGAGGAAATTGGAGCACCCAGAGGAAACCCACAAAGACATGGGGAGAACATGCAAAGTTCACACAGACACCCAAGAAGTGAAACTGAACCTGGCTTTGGAAGCCTGAACAAGTGGAAAACCATTTCTGCTGATTTTTCATGCTCTGAGTGCATAAGATTGCAGCTTTGAATGCGCCCAAGAAACAGATCTGAAACTCTCCCATTTTCCCACTCCTCAGAATTTTTTGGTAAGATCATCCCCAGATTGTTCTATTCTATGAACTATGCTAGTAGCAATTCAAGCAAAATCCATCTTCCTTATAGACATCTCTCTACAACATACATGAGCTTGCTTTTATTTCTGCTTACTTGTACATTGTGCCCTTGTCACCTACTCCCTCACCATCATTCCTACCTACCTCTAAGCCTATTACCCATAACCATAAACCCACCCAATCAACACAAACCTCTGTTTTATCATATCCAAATTCCCATATATTTTCCTATGAAACCAACCCTTCACTCCTTTCTACCTCCTCATCTCCTATCCATATCTAATGCCTGAGTAATCTTATCTTCCATTCTTGCCCATAAAGAAAAGCTGGAAATTATAAAAAAACTGAAAGACAAGTTCCCAGTTCAGCGCTGAGCAATAGGCTTTAACTTTAATAGGTTTTAGTTGTAACCTATATTTTCCAGTCTTTACTACTTTTATTTTAGTTTTCCAATATCCACAATATTCTGCTTTAGTGTTAAATTTAAATTGTTTGGCCAGTAAGTTTGCAGTCACTGACTGTGGAGAAAAAGGTGGCAAATGGACATAGAATAAAGGATAACATGAAGATGGAAGGCAGAATCAGCAGAATCTCTGTCCTTGGAGCGATGGTTGGAACAACAGAAACACCTGATCCTCTCTAGCCAAAGACAAGCATAAATGCCACAGCGTTAACTAGTTGAGAAGTCCACCTAAGATTAAATGAGTATAATTTGAGCACTATAGAATTATATAGGAGCATTCAATAGTAATAGAAATGGCAGATTAAGTGTGGTTGAATTGGGTACTATTGGAAGTAACCATTAGCTTCTAAGAAATTTAATGCAAACACAAAACTGTAAAATTTCATATATTAATCAATTGACAGATTTTCATAGAACAGGCATTCTATGACCACTTGTGCTACCATAACAGGAAATTATCAGATTAAAAATCTAATTAATTTTTTTAAGGTAAGAGCATAATGTCAAATTGGCAAAAGTACAAGGATCGGCATTTTGTTTGTGATTCATCTTGTCAACATTATGCACATTATATTTCAAAAGAAACTTCCATTCCTGTTAGGAGAGACATTTTCCTATATTCAACCCAATTACTGACATGGACCTATGAATCAATGCATGGTTTAAAGCATCAGTATTCTGATAATCTATTCCCCATTCATCATCTTTACAAATAGTATTAAGTTGCACGCAGAGGTTGAGACAAGTCATGAAATGGACACTCAGTGCAAGTTACCCATAAGTGTTCACTCCATAGAAAATATATGATAATTTCTGAGATCAGCATGTATTTTTCTGTACTTTTCAAAGAAGCATTTGGAAAATACTGAGGAATACTATATGGAAGGTTGGTCCAAATAGTTAGAGCCATGGGATCCAAGGCAAGTTGGCAAATTGGATCTAAAATTGGCTTATGAATAGGAGGCAAAGGGCGGTGGTGGAGGGCTTTTTTTGTGATTAGAAACCAGTCACCAGCAGTGTGTCCCACAGGGATCAGTGTTGGGATCCTTGCTGTTTGTTATACATATTAATGACTTTGCTGCGAATGTAGAGGGTGTAGTAATAAGTTTGCAGGTGACATGAAAATTAGCGATTTGTTGATAGTGAGGAGGATAGTTTTAGGCTACAGACAAATTGATCAGCTGGTAAATTGGACAGAGGACTGGCAAGTGGAATTTAATTCTGATAAGTATTTCTGATGCATTTTTGGAGGTCTAATAAGGGTAGGCAATACACAATGTATGGTAGGTCCCTTGGAAATACTGAGGAACTAAAGGACCTTGATGTTCAAATCCATAGATCCGCGAAGGTGGCAAGACAGGTAGATAGTGTGGTGAAGAAGGCATATAGAATGCTTGCCTTCGCTGGTCAGAGCATAGAATATAAGAGTAAGGTGATTTTGGCACAACTTTATAAAACATTGCTTCAACTACACTTGGAATACTGTGTGCAGTTCTGGTCACTACACTATCAGAAAGGTGTGATTATTCTGGAGAAGAGACAGAGGAGATTCAGCAAGATGTTGCTTGGTTTGGAAAGTTTCAGCTATGAGAAGAGACTGGATAGAATGGGTGTGTTTTCCCTGGAGTAAAGGAGGCTGAGGTGAGATCCGATAGATATAGACAAAATTATGAGAGACATAGATGGGGTAAATCATAAGAATCTTTTCCCATGGCAGAGGTGTCTAAGACCAAAGGGCATAGTTTAAGGTGAGGAGAGTTTAGAAGGGAGGAAACATTTTTTCATCCAGAGAGTGGTGGAAATATGGAACACATGGCCTGAGAGGTTGTGCAGATAGGTACTCTCACAACATTTAAGAAGCAATTGGATGATCATGTAAATCACTAAGGCATAGTAGGTGATGGTCCATGTACAGGTAAATTGGCTTAGTACAGATTGGTATTTGATAGTTGGTATAGACATTATGGGCTGAAGGGCCTGGTGCTTTGCTATTTGATTCTTTGACCATAATGCAGGTGGATTTCACAATGGAAGTTCCCATTTGCAATGACAATGGAATGTTACAAATATGAGATTTTATAAGATGATTATGTTTTGGACTGTCTCTTTAATTCAAGATAAATTGAAGTACTGAAAAGTCATGTGATCTACTTAAACTTTTGACTGACAACATGCCTATGTGGTTTGGTTATCATGGAAACTGGGAGCCTAAATCATGTATTATTAAAATACATGTCAAACTAATACTTGAAAACATAGGCAGAAGCAGGTATCCTTGCTATTGTAGACTTTCTAAGACTTTGAACAGATGTGGAGATGCTGGAGTTGGACTGGGGTAAGCATAGTAAGAAGTTTCACATCACCAGGTTAAAGTCCAACAGGTTTATTTGATAGCACAAGCCAGAGCTTACAGAGCGCTGCTCCTTCATCAGGTGAGTGGAAATCGTGTTCACAAACAGTTCACAAACTGATACGCTGCAGGAAAGAATGTCAAGAGGCATGGTATATTAGGAAGGCCATGCAGATGCTACGACAACAGATGAATGAACCCGCTCGACAATCATTAGGCAGTGGTGTTCTCTTCCTGTTAGGGAACATTTCAGTGGTCACGGGCATTCAGTCACTGATCTTCAGATAAGTGTTCTCCAATGTGGCCTTCATAACACTCGACAACGCAGAATCGCTGAGCTGAAAACGTGAACAAAAACTGACAGCCAAGTTCTGCACTCAAGGATGGCCTCAGCTAGGATCTTGGGTTCATATCACACTATCTGTAACCCCCACGATTTGCTTGGGCTTGCAAAATCTCACTAACTGTCCTGGCTGGAGACAATACACATCCCTTTAACCTGTGCTTAACCCTCTCTCCACTCACATTGTCTGTACCTTTAAGACTTGATTACCTGTAAAGACTCGCATTCCAACCATTATCTTGTAAATTGAGTTTGTGTCTTTATATGCCCTGTTTGTGGGCATATAAAGAATTTTAGGAAATCACTTAAAATTCTTTAGGTGATTTCCACTCACCTAAAGAAGGAGCAGCGCTCTGAAAGCTTGTGGCTTGTGCTATCAAATAAACCTGTTGAACTTTAACTTGGTATTGTGAGACTTTTTATTTTGAACAGAAACAGAAAGAATGGGAGTGAGAGGGAAAGAGAGAGAAAGAGAGAGAGAGAGAAAGCACAACAGTATAGCAGTTATGACAATTTGCGATTGTTAGCTACCAGATAGTATGTTGGAAAAAGCTTATCCATGAATTCACTGTGAGTTAAAGACACTGAAAGATTCACCGTGGCAAGGTCAGAAGGTAAAATCACTAGACTGGGCCATACTGCTAAAAGCTGGTTGAGGAATTCTCAAAAATCAGACTGAGAAGACTATTGATCACCACTGAACAGTACAACTTGGCAAAACAGGAAGAAGTGAACCTACTAGAAACTGTGAATGATTTTAGACTTTAAAAAAAAACTACAATTCTTTGGCAAGAATGCTGCAATGTTCTTGGCATTATAGTTGTTGTTATTGTACACTACAATAGTGTTTCTGTGCAATTCCTGTGGCTTATGATTTGAAGAGGTTATATTCGGTAGTAACAAGGAGCAGGAAAGAAGGGCCCTAGAAAATTGGAAATAATCTAAATAAAATATTTTTCAAAAGTTAAATTTAAAGGGATAAGACATAACAGGAGAGCTCCAAGCTGTGGTTTGCTCCTCTTGCTCCATGTGACAGGCTGGAGATAGTTCCAGTGCCCTGGGTCAGCATGTGTGCAGGAAGCTCAAGTTTCAGAGCTGGAATGACAACTGGAGATACTGTGGAGCAACTGTGAGTCAGAGAGTATCTTGGACAGCACATATAGAGAGATGGTTAATTGCAGGCTCAAACTCTGCAGGCAGGAAGAGAATGGGTGACAACCAGACAGAGCAAGAGGGATAGGCAGGTAGTGGAGGAATCCCCTGTGACCATTCCCCTGCAAAACAGATATACGACTTTGGATACAGTTGAGGGGAATGACCTCTTTAAGGAAAGCAGCAGCAGCCAAACTCTTTGCACCATGGTTGGTTCTGCTGCAGAAGGGAGGGGTAAAAAGTGTGTCAAGGCAATAGTTATAGGGGATTCAACTGTAAGGGGAATAGACAGGCGTTCCTGTGGCCGCAAATGAGACTCCAGGATGGTATGTTGCTTCCCTGGTGCTAGGATCAAGGATGTCTTGGAGCAGCTGCAGGACATTCTAAAGGGCGAGAGCGAGCAGCCAGTGGTCATAATACATGTTGGTACAAATGACACAGGTTAAAAAAAGGGATTCCAGGGAGTTAGGAAAAAAGTTAAGAAATCCGATCTCAAAAGGTAGTGATTTCAGGATTACTATCGGTGCCAGTGCTAGTCAGTGTAGTAATGGCAGGGCTGAAGAGATGGTGTCAGGGGGAGAGTTTCAGATTCCTGGCGCATTGAGACTAGTTCTGGGGCAAGTGGCAGGACTGGGACTGATGTCTTAGTGTTTATTAGAGTGGTTGGGGAGGGTTTAAACTAATATGCCAGGGGAATGGGAACCTAGATAAGGAGTCCAAGAAGAAGGGAACAAGGACAAAATGTGGGGAGAAGATTCCAACTAAATCAAAAATCAAGAGAAAAGTTAAAAGGAAGGAGAACTCAGAAGATTTTATTAATGTAAGTGTTAGAATTCAAAAAGAAGGTACTAAAATTAGCATAAAAGTACTTTAGAACATAGAACATAGAATGATACAGCACAGTACAGGCCCTATGGCCCTCAATATTGTGCCAAATTATGTCCAAGCCCAAGATCAAGCTATCCCACTCCCTATCATTCTGGTGTGCTCCATGTGCCTATCCAATAACCACTAAAGTGTCCGACTCCACTATTACAGCAGGCAGTGCATTCCACTCTCTGAGTAAAGAATCTATCTCAGACATCCTTCCTATATCTCCCACCATGAACCTTATAGTTATGCCCCCTTGTAACAACTACATTCACCTGAGGAAATAGTCTCTCCACATCCATTCTATCTGAGAGTATCAAATTGAAAGAAAAGGCATCTAAAGTGGCAAAGATTATTGGGAAACTAAAGGACTGGAAAAGTCCTTTAAAGATCAACAGAAAGCCACAAAATATGCTATAAAGAAAAGTAAGATAGATTATGAGAGTAAACTAGCTTAGAACGTAAAAACAAATAGCAAAAGTTTCTATAAATATATAAAACAAAAAAGAGCGGCTAAGGTAAACATTGATCCTTTACAGATTGAGAAGGGGGATGTAATAACTGGAAATGAGAAAATGATTGAGGCATTAAACAGGTATTTTGTGTTAGTCTTCATAATGGAAGGCACAAATAACATGCTAAAAATTGATGATAGGAAGGCTATGGCAGGTGAGGGCCTAAAAACTATTATCACAAAAGAGATAGTGTTGGGCAAGCTAATGGGGCTAAAGGTAGACAAGTCTCCTGGCCTGATGGAATGCATCCCAGGATACTAAAAGAGATAGTGGGGGAAATAGCAAATGCACTAGTCGTAATTTACCAAAATTTGCTGGACCCTGGGATGGTTCCCACAGATGAGAAACCACAGATGTAACACGACTGCTTAAAAAGGAGGGATAAAAAAAGGTGGATAACTATATGCCAGTTAGCTTAACTTCTGTAGTAGGGAAAATGCTGGAATCTATCATCAAAGAAGAAACAGCTAGATATCTGGATATAAATTGTCCCATTGGTAAGACACAGCATGAGTTTATGAACGCAAGTCATGTTTGAATAATTTGTTTGAATTCTTTGAGAACAGGTCATGTGCAGTGGACAAAGGAGAATCTGTGGATGTGGTGTATCTGGATTTCCAGAAGGCATTTGACAAGATGCCACACCAAAAACTGCTGCATAACATAAAATGTGCACGGTGTTACAGGTAATGTATTAGCATTGATAGAGGATTGGTTAACTTACAGAAAGCAAAGAGTAGGGATAAATGGATGTTTTTCTGGTTGGCGATCAGTAGCTAGTGGTGTGCCTCAGGGATCAGTGTTGGGACTGCAATTGTTTGCGATTTACATAGATGATTTGAAGTTGAGGACCAACTATAGTGTGTCAAAATTCACAGATGACACTAAGATGAATGGTAGAGCAAAGTATGCATAGGACGCTGAAAGTCTGGAAAGAATATGGCAGATGAAGTACAATATTGGTAAATGTGAGGTCACCCATTTTGGTAGAAATAACTGCGAAATGGACTATTATTTAAATGGTAAAAAATTGCAGCATACTGCTGTGCAAAGGGACCTGGGTGTTCTTATGCAAGAATCACAAAGAGTTGGCTTGCAGGTGCAGCAGGTAATTAAGAAGGCAAATAGAATTGTGTCCTTCATTGCTAGAAGGATGGAGTTTAAAAACAGCAAGGTTATGTTGCAGCTGTGTAGGGTGCAGAGGCCACACTTGGACTACAGTGTACAATTTTGGCTTCTTTACTTGATAAAGGATATACTGGCACTAAATGGGGCGCAGAGGAGATTCACTAGGTTGATTCCGTTGTTGAAAGGGTTGGCTTATGAGGAGAGACTGATCAGACTGGGCTATACTCATTGGAATTCCGCAGAATGAGAGGAGATCTTACAGGAACTTATAAGATTACGAGGAGAGTAGATAGAAGGAGGGAAATAGTTTCCACAGGCAAGTAAAATTAGAACTAGGAGGCATGGCCTCAAAAAAAGGGAAGCAGATTTAGGACTGAGTTGAGGTCTCAGGGTTGTGAATCTGTGGAATTCCCTGCCCAGTAAAGAAATTGAAGCTGCCTCACTGAATGTTTTTAAGGCAAGGATAGGTACATTTTTGAACAGTAAAGGAATTAAGGGCTATGGTGAGCAGGCGGGTAAGCGGAGCTGAGTCCACGAAAAGATAAGCCATGATCTTATTGAATGGTGGAGCAGGCTTGAGGGGCCAGATGGCTTACTCCTCCTCCTAGTTCTTATATTCTAATGTGTGTATATGTGCATCATGTGATTATTGGTTATGTTAATTCATTAATAAGGATTATATTTTCTGTTCTGGAATTTTAGCTGCCTACTAAGCAACGTTTGGTTCTTGTTGATTTTCATGGTTTGACACAGTAAAAATCTTGAAATTGTTTCATGCAATTTCTTCAAATTGGTTACTGAAAATTCAATTATCTTTTTAAAAGTTATCAGTCTCTATGGAATCTCAGGAAGAGATATCAGCCAAATTCCACAGCCGAATGGAGGAATCACAATGTTTCCTGTCTGAGGAGATCATAGTAAGAATTTAGCAACACCAATTTATAATCCAACCGATTTATTTGATAGTAAAAAAGCGAGCTTTCGACTCTGTGTCTTCGTCAGGCAAATGCAGTGTTCTGGTCTGCATTTGCCTGACGAAGACACAGAGTTGAAAGCTCGCTTTTTTACTATCAAATAAATTGGTTGGATTATAAATTGGTGTTGCTAAATTCTTACTGAGTTCTTACCACCCCAATCCAACGCCGGCATCTGTACATCATGAGGAGATCATGCCAGCACCTATCTCCTTTATGAAATCATTCCACTGCCATAGATTTACCTTTAGAGTTCCAAGCACTGAGGCATGACCGATGTATCATTTCAATTAGGGTCGGCAGAGTTATGGCACTAGTAATCCTCTGAGTGGTTCTCCCTGGGATGTCCCTGCCTCCATGTGATGTAGATCAGACATAATGAGGCGCTCACCAGTTTGTGATTCTACTACTAAGTCCATTGAGGTGCGTGTTTCTGAATACAATGGTGCAGGGTGTGGATGAAAACTGACAACTCTTCAATCCCCACTTCAAAGAATTAATCAGTGCTTGTGTCTAGAGTGGATTTTAGTGCCTAGCTGGCAGAGGCACTGGGCTGGTGTCCGATATGCCTGTAAGAGAAAGGAGATGAGATGGCAAGAACATAAAATAGAAGAGACAAGATTCATGTTAGGTTGGTGTGAAGGATGATGCCGTTGCAGGTACTCACCTTCTTTTGTTGGAGCTCACCTTGCCCCCAGTGCAGGAGCAGTTTTCCTCCTCCCCAACCAGCTGAAAGGATCTCTCCACGAACATTGAGAGGATTTTTAACTCCTGCATCCCTCTGTCCATTTGGGATCTCTCCTGCCTATTGTAAGCCAGTTTTTCCCCTACAAGAAAAGAGATGGGATGAGTATAAGCCAGCCTTGTAGCAAGGCAGATGGTAAGGAGACCTGGACCATGTGTTGGTGAGTGGGAGCAGGAAGGTGATAAGAAGATGAGTCATAGAGAAGATGAGAAAGTGTTTGGGAGAGTGGGTGGTGGTGTTCCTTTAGCTAGCAGTGAATGAACACCCTGTGGATGTATGATGGATATGTAAGTGTTGGCATGAAATGAGTGACTTACCCTGACTGAATGGAGAAAATCATTCATCCTCTTCCTCCTCTGCAGGGAGCTAGTGCTAACCAAAGTTGCCACCTCTCATGCAAGGTTAGTGACACCGCTCGAGGATCTCCTCTTCATTGGTGGTTACAAAATGTGGCACTTCTCCACGGCATTCAGCATTCTGGTGAAGGATCCTTCTGAGAATCTTGGAGCAGACTTCCTTGCAGCCATTCTCTTGGTTTTGAAAAGAGTGCTGGAGCAGGCTTTAAATAGAGCTGGCTGATGATTGGGCGGGTGAATTAGAGACCATAGATGGCAGGCTATCCTCTACTTTTCCCACCCAAGTTAACATTTTGCCAAAGAATTTCTCTCCAATGTGTCTGAGTTTAGTCTGTCCATCTTTGGGGCTTCCACATTGCTCTAAGTTTGTTCTTTTTCAAAGGTGCACCCATAATTGTCAAAATCTGTCATGTAATTTTTTTAAAAACATGCACAACTGTACATCTTCTGGCCCTCTTCTGTTGGCTGTTCAGTATATTCTTGAAATATATAATTAAAGGGCTTTTTTGTGCCTTAAGCATTGCTTAAAACCTGCTTGTTTTAAAGCAAGGTGTCTGATGAACAAGGCAGATGAGATGAAGGCACAAATTAAAACATTTGTATGATGTCACTGCTATTTCTGAGACGTGGTTGAGGGGCAGAATTGGCAGATCAACACTCCAAGATCTTCAGTTGAGACAGGGAAGGAAATAAAAGAGGAGGGAATGTCACAATTTTGATCAGGGATTCAATTGCACCAGTGAGGGGGGAAACAACATCTTGGAAGGCTCTTCTAATGAAAGGGTAGAACTTAAAAACCAAAAAGGAGCAATCACGTTGGTGGGAGTATTACATAAGGCCCCAAACAATCTGAGGGAAATAGAAGAGCAGATATTCAGAGAAGAATAAACATAATAGGGCAGCAAGGGTGGGGGGTTTCAACTTCCCCAACATTAACTGGGGTATTCATAGTGTGAAAGATTTAGGAGGAGTTGAATTCTTTAAAGTGCATCCAGGAGACCTTTTTAAGCCAATACATAAACGTCTTACAAGAGACGGGTGGTCCTGCAATTAATTTTAGATGACAAAGTCAGGCAAATAGTTGAAGTATCAATGGGGCAGCATTTTGGGTTCAAGATTCTTATGGAAAAGAACAAGGATGGGCCAGAAACCTAGGTTTTAAACTAGGATAAGGCTGATTTTAATAGGATTAGATATGATTTGACCACAGTGGACTGGGAGCAGCCACATTTAAGTAAATCTATGACAGAACAGTGAAATGATTTCATGAAGGAAATAGGGTCAACATGTTCCAATAAAGAAAAATGGTGGAGCTAACCAATTCAGCGAACCCTGGATATCCACGGATATACAATATTGGATAAAGAAAAAATAGCAGATATTGAGGACTCAAAACAGCAGAAGCTGTAGAGGAGTATAGAATGTGCAAGAAAGAATTTAAAAAGGAAATTAGGAGAACAAAATGGGAACATGAAAATATACTGGCAAGTAGAATAAGGAAAAATCTAATTTGTTTTATAAGTACATTAAGGATAAAAGGATAACTAGGAAAAGAGTAGGGCCTATTAAGAAATTTGTGTGTGAAGCCAGAGGTTGGTGATTGGATTCTAAATAAATAGTGGGTCAGAAAGATGTAGGAATAGAAATCAGGGAGCAGGATATTGATGCAATTAAATTAACATAGAGAGGAGGTTCTTAGTGATCTTGCAGGCTTAAAATTAGATAAATTTTCAGGGCTAGATGAAATGTGTTCTAGAGTGTTGAATGAGACAAGGGAGGAAATAACAAGGGAGCTGGCAATAATTTTCAATTCCTCTCTGTCCAGTGGAGAGATGCTGGAGGACAGTCAATGTGATACCATTATTCAAGTAGGGAGAAAGGGATAAATTAGGAAACTACAGGTCAGTCATCCAACATCAGTAGTGGGAAGCTATTGGAAGCAATTCTGAGAAACAAAATTAATCTGCATTTGAAGAGGCAGAGATTAATCAAGAACAATCAGCATGGTTTTGTTTAAGGGAAGTCTGGCCAACTGGATTGAATTTTTGAGAGGTGACCAGGTATATAGATGAGCTCAGTGCATTTGACATAGTCTTCCTGGGTTTCAGAAAGGCTTTTGACAAGGTCCCACATGCGAGACTGATGGCGAAGTATGAGCCTGTGGGATCCAAGGAAATTTGGCAAATTAGATCCAGATTGATTTCATGAAGGAAATAGGGTCAGTACTCTGCTGTTTTGGTTTATATAAATGATTTAGACAGGAATGTAGGAGGATTGATCAGAAAGTTTGCAGATGATACAAAAATCGGTAGGGTGGCAAGAAGTGATGAGGATAGCGTTAAATTACAGAAGGATATAAATGGGCTGGTCAGATAGGCTGATCAGTAGCAAATGGAATTCAATCAGATATATATGAGGTGATGCATTTGAGCGGGACAAACAAGCAAGGGAATATATGATGAATGGCAGGACCCTGGAAACTACTGGTGATCAGAACGACATTGATGTACATGTATATTGGTCTCTTAAGATAGCAGGACAGGTGGATAAAGCGGTTAAGAAGGCGTATGATAGACTTGTCCTTATTAGCTGAGGCAGAGTTTAAGGGCAGGAAGGTTATGTTGGGACTATGTTAGGCCACAAGTTAGAATATAGTATGCAGTTCTGGATTCATATCTGTTCTGGGACCCCTACTGTTTGTCATTTTCATAAATGACCTGGATGAGGAAGTGGAAGGATGGGTTAGCAAGTTCGCCGACGATACAAAGATTGGTGGTGTTGTGGATGGTCTGGAGGGATGCCATCTGGAGGGACATAGACAGGATGCAAGACTGGGCGGAGAAGTGGCAGATGATTCAACGCGGATAAATGTGTAGTGGTCCATTTTGGCAGGAATAATGGGATGAAGGAGTACAATATAAGGGGTAGGAGTCTTAGCTGTGTTGTAGAGCAGAAGGATCTCAACGTCCGGGTCCATAGGACTCTTAAATCAGCCTCGCAGGTGGAGGAAGTGGTCAAGAAGGCGTACGGTGTACTGGCCTTCATTAATCGAGGAATAGAGTTTAGGAGTCAGGAGGTAATGATGCAGTTGGAGTATTGTGCGCAGTTCTGGTCGCCTCATTATAGGAAGGATGTAGAGGCTGTTGAGAGAGTTCAAAGGAGATTTACAAGGATGCTGCCTGGATTGGGAGGCAGGCCTTATGAAGATAGGTTGAGGGAGCTGGGACTCTTCTCACTGGAGAAACGTAGGTTGAGAGGCGACCTGATAGAGGTTTATAAAATGTTGAGAGGAATAGATAGGGTGGACTCTCAGAGACTATTTCCCCGAGCGGAAATGGTCAATACGAGAGGACACAGATTTAAGGTGCAGGGAAGCAAATACAAAGGAGATGTCAGGGGTAGGTTTTTCACTCAGAGGGTGGTGAGTGAATGGAACCGACTGCCGTCGGAGGTTGTTGAGGCAAACTCACTGGGGTCTTTTAAGAGACTTCTGGATGAGTATATGGAAAAGAATAGGATAGGGGGTTATAGATAGGTCTGTGGATTGGTAGATGTGATCGGCGCAACTCGTGGGCCGAAGGGCCTGTTTGTACTGTATTGTTCTATGTTCTATGTTCACATAAGATGGATATGTTAGGACTGGAAAGAGTGCAGAGGAGATTTACCAAGATGTTGCCTGGGCTATCTGCAATATGAGACTTTCACACTGCAATTGGAGAAGCACAGGCTGCTATTGCTGTGCCAAGCCTACATCCCTCTTTTTGTAAGTCTGTGCATGTTTTGTAAAAGGGAGAGGGAAGAATGGTGATGAGTAATAAAGTATCTCATTTTACTCACGGCACATAATACATGATTAAGTTTCAGCATCTTCAGTGACGTCCCATTCAAACCATTATTTTACTCTATGAGTAAAGTGCACCCTGAGATGGTTAGGATAAATTCCCTAGAGAAAAATTTTGGGAAGTTAGTTTAAATATATGGAACCATGGCAACACCACACTGCATTGTAAACTCTTGCAATCCTAAGTCAAAATTCAGAATGCAGAGAATTGCCAATGGTGTTATCAGTTCTGAGCATATCTTTCAACATGGTTCAGGTCAAATTATTTCACGGGTTCGTTTTGCAATGACAGAAGGGGTTAGTTATCAGAATGGTCTTAAATTGTCCGATGGCGGGGTCTTGTTAGCCACTATGCAAAGAGTTTAATGGGAATACAGCCCCAGTGACTCCAGTTGGCCTCCAGCTAAATTATGCTCCGATAACAGTTAGCTGTGCCCTTCACTTAGAAGGAAGTCCCGACTTAAGGAGGCTGCTGGGCAAGCTGACAGCTCTCCAATCCATGCAGTGAGTGGACAGAACAGGACATTCAAGATGACATTGAAAACAAAGGAGGTGAATTTCTCAAAAGTGCTGAATTGGTGGGAAAACTGTCCTAGTTTTCTCAGTTCAACTTCATGCTTGAACCTTCCCACTTTGTGCACTGCAGAAGTCACAACTGTGAATATCATTAAAAACCAGGAGGGAGGGGGATGGGGCATCCAGATCATTGCCAACTAACCCCTCACAGACATCGCTGCATGTCCCTCCTCCTTCCTCCCCACACACCCAAACACATCCACATACAGGCATGGCCGCCTGCTCACCTCATGTCCCTGTGCACCTGCTTCGGACACAGCAGCTAATCGATCAGATTGGGTATTGCAGCACCTCCCCACCCCCAAAGACAGCAACTTATTGAATGCAACCAATCAGCACCCCGAGGGATGAATGACCTCCAACTGAACACAGCCTTCAAAATCTCTCATAAACATCTGTTGCCAACTGGCCCTTGACTGGCCACACTCATGCACCTGCACTCCCCCAGTAAACCAGACCTGTATATAAGCTGCAGGAACGGACACAAATCTGACCACGCCACAAAAATGTCTGTGTGGAAATCTGCTCCCAGGTTTTCAGACACCGACCAGGGGAGGCATGATCATCTCTTCCCTGACCAGGGCCCTAATCCAATGCCACAGCATTATGGGAGGAGGTGGCAGAAGTGGTGAATGTCAGGAGCCTGACATTGCACACTGGCAGGCAGTATTGCAAAAAAAATGCAAGCAGCAAGGGTGAGTGAGGATGCCACTTGGAACCCCACACATGCTTGGCATAGATCTCCCAACCTTGCTTAGATACCTGAAAGGCATGCAACAAGTGACCCTTCCCCCAGGAACAGGAACAGAACCTAACCCCTCCTCCTCACCCAGAACCTTTCACTGGGGACCACTTTTCCCGAAATATCAGCGCAATGCTCAAGACACAGGCACACATTGCACACCATGCGTTGCAATATGTTAATGCATGCTTTCCATCTTATGTTCCTACAGGTAAAGAACATCCACAATGCATGAAAAATGACACAGACCGATGATCGTGTGCCTGACCTGCAGCAGCTGACCAACATGGAGGAGCGTGCCACGGATCTGGCAGTGGGTGATGGACCTTCCTGATTTGTCACTGACAACAGGTCAGCGTACAGAATGCAAGTGAGCAGCAGTGCATCCTCAACCTAGGTCTCCTCTGATAAGTGTGATGCTACATGGGATGTTTTGCCTTCCTCCCCTTAATGTATGTTCTTTTTTAACAGCTCTGGATCCAGAGAGACCTGGCCCTTTGGGTGTTGCCACAGCCTCCGCTGCTCTGGAGCAAATTGCCCACTATCCCCCGGATGACACCTCAGAGGGAGACACCGAGTAATCCCTTGGGGGCAGCATCACTAAAGCATTACCATCATGTAGCACACAACCCATCCACACAGAGATGATCATGACGGTGGGTTCCTTTAGTTTTGAGGCTTCTGGCTCATGAACTGGTGAGCACTTCACAGGCACTGATGCACAGTGAGGGCGGGCACATCTGAGGGCTTGGGCGTGACAGAGATCTGCCGGAGTCCAGGATTCAGCTGTCCCCAAGCCCAGCTGCTGGGCTTCTGGGTTTGAGGTTAGTGGAGATGCATCAGGAAACCTGGGAATTGTGGAAGGGCTGTCATCAACCATGCTGTGACTGCAAGGCTGTTTAGGGGAGTCCAACAGAGTGCTATTGCAGGAGGTGGTGCTGACAGAGCATGAGACCCAGGCCAACACTGAAAGGGTGGTGACCACAGTGGAAAGTCTCAGATGTCTGTCCTCATAGGTAACAAGGTCTAGGCATCCTGGAGACACAACAAGCTATGGGTGAGTGTGTTTCTGCCATCCAGGAGACACTGCACCCGAAAGCATGTGGAAGATACTGCTGGCCATGTCGCATTCTGGAGATACAGCAGGTTGTGGCTATGAACCTCAACAACTTAGCTCAGGCTCAGAGGACTACTGCTCATGGGCTCCAGAGCCTGACTCGCTCACAGAATGGAGGGGCTCCGGAGCTGGCCCAGCCTCAGAGGGCCAGGGCTGAAGGATCACATACCATGGGGCAGACACTTCTATGCTCCAGGATTGGCAGAGCCAGATGACACTGGAGTTTCTGGAGCTCAGTCCAGCTATCCTGGCATCCCATGGAGTGCCCTCTGGGAACCTCAAGGAAGGAGGAAAGGATCTTCCACCTGGGAGGACCCGGACATCCCGAGAGCTTCCAATTCCCTCCTTCCTCACATCAGGGCATCTCACTGCCAGCGAAGTGAACTGGATGGCACCAAAACATTGCCATCCGCAAGTCAGCTGGGCCCTCCCAGGTGCCGGCCATCCAGGGGACATCCGCTAAGGGCATCACAGACAAATGGGTTTGCATCTAAGCCGGACATGTCCATTTCTGAAGCGCAACCTGGGGTAGAATTGAGAAGAAGCAGAAGATAACACAAAGTTAGAAAATTGTAGTTCACTAAAGAGCACGGGTGGAAGGGCTCTGGAGCCCCTCAGCAGTAGTCCTTTGAGCCTGAGTTGAGTTATCGAGGTCCAAAACCACAGTGCCTGTACCTCCTTGTCCTCAGCACCCTCCACCTTCTGTGCACCCTATTGGGAGGCATCCCACTAATCTCCCAGCCCTCAGCAGCAGTCCCTCATCCTCCTTCCTGAGGGTCTGGTTTTGGGCTGCTCCTGTGGTGGTTTTTCCACACCCACCATCTCCTCTTCCTCCTCCGCCGCCCCTGTTGCCACCAACATAGCCAGCTCCAGATCAAGCAAACCGAGATCCATCCGTACAGTGGGATTTGGAAAGAGCATAGAATGATGGATTATTGGCTGCATAGACCCAACATCACCCTAATTCCTCACTTAGGCCAGAACACCCACTTGTGTATGCTGGCAGCACCACATAATCCATGGTGCCATGTGTGGCCTGATTAGTGTTACGTGAGATTCCCATCGTGACAAATGCTGGCACGGATTATGCAGGTCGCTGTGCAACCATGGGCAATGTGTACCCTTGAGCCATTGCTTTACGTGCAATGACAGCATCCATTACACTTATGTGTTGTTGGTCCATGTCACAGGGCAGAGGCAGACTGCAAATCAGCACCAGATCTGTGCCCAATAACATCAGATTCCATGCAGTCCATGTCCGAAGTTAGGCACTCTGGCCTGCAGCAGCAGCTGCTTTACCCGGTTAGGCCTCAGTTAACAATGGTACACTCCTCCCCAACCCTGGAACACCAGCATTCAATCAAGTCCTCCAACTCCACCATCCCCAGATATCACTGGTCTGTAGGCCAACACTTGAAGACAGCAGGACAAAGGCCACCGAGCATCTTCAGGGCCTGTCTGGAACATCCTCTGCGCTCCACTAGCAGTACTGACCTCCTCATGCCAATTCAAGACTGCCACGCTAGGTTAAGACTTTTAAATACCTACTCTGATTCGTGCCAAAGTTACATCATGCCAAAGAGGTGGGAGACAAAACCTGGATGGAGATTGCCATGTAGATCCCAAAAATGGCATATTAAAGTATGTAAAGTCATGCAAATCAGTGGTTCGTCGGTTTTCTGCAGTTTCCCAGCGGCGGCATTTTTCTCCAGTTGGGAGATGCAAGTGGATCATAAAAGCTTGCAAGAACCCACCAGAGAAGTTGCGGATCGTGATGGAAAAATCACCCACAAGTCTGGAAACAAGACTCATCTAGATTCGGAGTCACAGGATAGGGAAGATGGGGGCATTAGTAGGAGGGGTCATCGAGAGGGGTCGGGGACAGGGAGGATTGGAGGCCATCAAATCTTTAAGATCTTAATGGGGTGGGGCCACCTGACTTCAGAAGGGAGTTTCTGATGGAGGTGCCACTCCCACTGCTCTAGATGAAACTGCTGTACTTTAGGCTTCTTTGTGGAGGTTCAATCTTCTTGCCAGCCAAATAACTGATGCTGGATGGGCCATTTAAGGGTCTCAGTTGGGACAAAGGTGGGCTTCCTGTTCAGGACTTTACCTACCCCAATGTAAAATTGCTGTGTGGCCAGAAGGAATCTAATCCCTTTAATTTCACACCCAACTCAACTAAAATCCAGTCGGTGGGGGAAGAGTAAAATTCTGGACTTTGTTTTGAATGGTATGTCACTGAAGATGCTCAAACTTAATCATGCATTATGTGCCATGAGTAAAATGTCCCATTAGGAATTGTGTCAGCGATGAACGAGATATTTACTTTGCTGCCACCACCTTTTCCTTTCCCTTTTTTGACATACATAGAGACTTGATTTGCCACCAAATCCAAAGGCCCAGGGATAATGAAATTACTTAAAAGGCAACTCAATTTGTAACTTCTGGTTTGGATGAGAATGTCCTTCCTTCTCTCCAGAGGGTACTCCTGCAATTCTTGCAATAAAGGCCTTATTTATAAGTAGGGAATTTTCTCCCACACTGTGTAACATTCACCAAGTTCTCACATCAGCATCACAATCTCTTTTGCAACTGAATGACTTTGAGTCAATAAATTTCCACTACTTTCAGGGAGAGCAGCAACTCTTTAAGAACTTTTGCCTCAACAGACTTCACAAACTTCCACCCACACACCAGTCAGCTGCATGGTGACTAAGCCCCCTGAATTTATTTTTCATGAGGAGGGAGTTGATTAAATTTTGGCTGACTTCACCAAATCCCACATGCTCAATTCTCACTATTGCTATGAGCAATACTGGCCTCAACTTTGCATTGATCCCCAAATTGAGGCTCACAAGCCTTTATGAATTACTTTGGACCAGCTAAAAAAAATGAATAATAAATAAAATGAAAAAAATTGCAAAAGCTAAAAACCTGATATAAAACAGAAAATTCTAGATCCACACGAGCCAGCCAATCTGATTCTTTTTCTCCCCATAATTTATGTGTCGCCAACATAAATTAGGAATGCACAGCTTTGAAGTATGATTTTTCAGAAAGTAATTTCATAAGTTGATAATTACAGCAAAAGGTAAGCTTTCTTTAGTTTTTGTTCAAGAGGTTTTATGGGACGTAAGTGTTGTCAAATGTGTGTTTTGTTTCAAGCTATGGGAATACAAATGGATCCATGACATTTGTCTAACCTCACCATAAATCCAACATGGCAGCAGCAAGTTAATGGCTGATCTCACAGTTCATAGAAGGGGTCATACCTACAGAAGAAATACAGTAAGTGATAAAATACAAGTTCAAGATCATTAAGCTTGCATGGTTGAAAGCAGAAATTGAGAATCTTAGTAGAAGTACTCTGACATCCATGTCTAAGGAAATATTGAAAAATAATGACTATATTCTAAGATTTTGAAATTTTACTCATTACCATTTTCATTCTCGTTGATATAACAAATTAGTTACAAAGCAAACCAAATGCAGAATTGTTGACTGCAGCACTTTAAATTTATGCTCCGAACCATGGCCCATAGCCTTGCTTTAGTGTGCAAGATGCAGAAACAAGCGCCGGGATTCTCCCAAAAAAATTTTAAGTCCCCAACTTGTGGAAAAAAGGGAGTAAATTCTGCTAGTTTTTTTAGATATGATTTCCAGGATGATTCTTCAATACTCTGCATCACGGAATGCCTCAGCGTGATTCACTATGGAAGTCTGTGGGCAAGGCCTATTTCTGCCCAAGAGGCTGGAATCATAGCACTGAGAAGGCCACTGCATATGTGCCAATCTATCAGCTTGGAGATTGGCGCAGGTGCATGGCCGGACTCCAGATCACTGGCGAGCCCTGCAACAGCCCATCACTAGCTTACTGACCCTATCCAGCCCCTCTTCTTCCGATCGCTAGCCTCCCAAACATCTGCAAGCAAGCCCCAGTGTCCTCTCCCACCACGCCAGTCCCAATCTCTTGATCCTTAATTCTTCCCCACCACTGGCAGTCCTGCTCTCCCTCCCCTCCATCTGGATAGCCAGCCCCAATTGCCTTCCTTCCTTCCCAGTAATCCCAAGTGCAGAGAGGCAGAGTGCCTCCCCTCATTCCCATCAATCGCACCCCCCCCCCCACCATGTGGCAATTCTCTCAGTGGGCAGTGCCAAGATGCTCCTTGGGCATTGCTAGTTTGCTCCTTGAGCAGTGCCTTAGTCTCCTGGGGGGTGGGGGGGGGACTCAATAGCCTCTCTTCCTTCCAACAGGACTGTTTGCCTGTTAACCATCAATGGGAAGCAGCAGTATTTGTCAATGGAGTGAATAACTTCTCGCTGGGAGACCATGGCCCCCAAAGTGTCCTGGAGGTGCACTGCTCAAGATTTTACTAAATATTGTTTAGAATATTATTACTTTCAATCATTGCAATGGTATCCAATTCTTCTACCTATCTGAAAAGCTGGTGGGGTGATTCTCCTGTCTGCTGCACTGCGGAGACATTTTGTGGGCTTCCCACTGCGTGCCACGACATTCACAAGTCTTTGCTCGTCAGGTATCCGGCACCATCAGCTCTGCGCCAGAAACCGGCAATGGAGCTGCATAATGCAGATTCTAATTTAAATAAAATTTAAATCCCATTAGCAGATCCAGAACTGAAATCTCCAGGCCTGCTAGCATTTCCACGCCCTCCCTCCCCCTCCCATCAGGAGTAGTTCACCCCAGCATGGTTTAATGTAGTTTCCCATTTGTGGGAAGTTGGCAGTCTGACCCTGTTGGAGTGAAGGGAGCACAATTGAGGCTCCCACAGAAGGTTGGGCATTAGGTATGGTCTCTGGGCAATGCCAGCCTGACCCCCGGGCACTGCCCACTGGACACATTGGCACTGACATTGGGCAGTACAGGGGGGTGGGGCCTATGAGGCAGGAGCTATGGAGCAGGGCCTATGGGAAGCAATAGATGGGGCTGGGTGTCCAACTGACACTCTGTATTTGGGCTGAGTGACAGCGGGAGGGAAGTCAATAATTGGGGCTGGGCATCAGAGTGCATGGGTCAGTCTGCTGGACAGGTTGGAGTAGCAGTTGGGGAGTCGGGGCTGAGGAGGGAGGTAATGGATATTGTGATGGATGGGGAGGGGGGGGCAGTGGCAAGGCTAGCTGAAGATAGGGGGTCAGCAATTGGGCCGCAGAGAGGCTGGTTGCATGGCGAGTGATGCAGTAGTCACAGGGTTGACCAACAGTCGAACTGGCCAATGAGCAGTGCTGACAGATTGACACATGCACAGTGGCCTGCTCAGTACTATGCTGCCAGCCTCTTGGGTGGGGATAGGCCCTGTTCGCTGAATCTTAGTGTGATTCACACTAGTGCACTCTTCAGCATATAGTGTGGGAAATACATTTTGAAACTCCCACTGACAAAACCAACTTGATTTACTCCAGATTTTACAGGAATTCAACACTTCGTATTTTTTGGGGAGAATCACACCATAATTTCCCACTGTGCTTTTTGGGTTTCTCAAAGCAATCTAATTTCTGTCAGTATATCTCATGTTGAATTTTTCTGCACTTGGTGTTAGTTTTGTTCCTCACCTCACAAGATATAAGGTTTGTTAGACACTCAAACTCAAATTGTTTGTTTATTTGAAAATAAATAACTATAATATTAAATAAGTTGTGCTGCATAAATCAGTGTTTGAACTGCTAAATCTTAGTTCTGGCAACAGTATCTTAACTTGGTGGGGAACTGGAATTTGCATCATTCATATGCAAAACTTTCCTTGAAGTCTACCAAGGGACTGTTCATTCAAAAGTCCTATTACTTGGTAACAAATACATTACTTCTTGTGCACAGCTTCTAACACTGTGTTGCTTTAAAGATCCAACGTCTGTTGGCAGCATCTGTATATTATTTAACCTATAAATATGTCAGACTTAACTGTCTTAACATTCATGCATTACTCTGAAATGCTAATTTCTGCCTTGGAAAGTGATAGGCAAAAGCAATGGGCATTAATAATTTTCCAGTATACATATCCCAGGATTAGTGGTTAACTGACAAAGATGTTCAGCACACACAAATGTACATTACAAACAGCCTGACCAATAATAATTTGCTTACTGGATGGTAACAATTGTTCTTGTCAATTTCTCTACATTTTAACAAGTATGGAGTTCGATTACAAGAGGTTTCCTCTTTACAGGATGAAACTCTGCTGTAAAGGTGGAAAGTATACAAAGAAAGTAATTCACACAAATTTAAGGAAAAGATACTTTCAATCATGCAATACAGCAATAGTTGGAATAAAATCTTTATTTCTCAAAATTATGAAATAGGATACTTAACCTTGCATATAAATTTAAATACAGCAAACATTCCACGTTAAAATCATGTTTTCTCCCAAGTGGCAGCTAATCAACACTAAATTCAAAGGTATAACTGTCTAGAGTGGAAGAGCAATTTGTTTCTGAAATATAGCCAGATAATACTAAGCTAAAAACATAGGTGCAATCTTCTTGCAAATATATTCCCCAGTGAAAACTTTTCTAACTCTCAATAGCAGTCTGTTTGGATTTGTTGACTGCCAGTGCTAAACCACCCACATTCAGAGGTGGATTCAGCAGGATAAATCAGGAAATCTGACTCTCCCTTTAAGAGAATTTTTATCCTGCATTGCTTGACTATTTCTATGACTTTTATGGAGTACTCCAACATAGTCAATTCCCTGTTTTTTCTTAGGTAAGGCAGCTTTAAAATTAATGAATTTCCAGCAGGACCTCAATTAAACTCCCAATTAAAAGACGTGTTATGTCACTATGGCAGAAGAGCCAGAATTTTTCATTATTTATTATTTTTATGTTTGCATTTCACAATGCAAAAATGAGTTTTGGTCTTGAATTGCAGCAAGTTTGAATTAAAACCTCTTTTCCATCAGAACATAGTTAACAAGTTTCTATGGCAAAGTTTCAAACAATCCCCTATGCAGCATCTGAATCTGATCCCCGGATTTAACACTGCTGCCCTTCATCCATTTCACAGTCTAGTCATGGCTCCTTCTGGTCCAAGTTTTGTTACATAATTTTGGCTCAAGAAAGTTAAGTTATAAAAATACAATCAATTCATACTAAATTAAAGGGCTTTTTGCTCGATTTTCTCTTTTGGGTATTCAATACATTCCATTGCAAACACAAAATTGCCAAAGCCATTTGACATCTTTTGCTGTCTAGGTAATCATAAGATCAGTAAGTGGACAGTTGGCACAGTATTGTGAAATCACATATTAGTATAAATTGTCTTCACGAAGAGAAATGGAAAAATAATGGAGAAATATAAAAATAATTTATTACTTGTCATTGAAATACTTGCCTTTCTTTTTGAACTGACTAGTTCAATTTTTGAATTGGCCCATGTTTTAGTAGCAGTCGACACAAAAACACTCTCTCTTTTTACACGATTTCCCATTAATGGAAGAAAGCAAATATTAAAAGCTTCTGAGACAGCATAACTGGAAATGGATTTTTAAATATAAAAAATGTGGACAGTGAAAAAAGGATGCTGTACCAAATCAAATTCCCACAAGTGGCTGAGCAGAGCTGATGGGCAATATTTGTTAGTATTTCAAAAACATCAGTGCATTCCCAGACTTTGAACAAGAGGCTTTCTGTTTCCTGGTTCTTTTCTGTCATGAAGGAGCTTGGCAAATATATTAGTCTCAACATAGGTGGCACTCACGACTGTGTTTAAGAGACTACATTGTACTAATCCCTTGAGTATTAGAAAATTGAAGAAATTTCTGGCTCAATCTTTTCTTTCTCCTTTGATTTGGCAAACCTAGGTTGAAAAAGAGTGCCTTCATCATAGTGTTGGAATTGCGTAAATTGTTATCTAATGTCTAAATACTGAAATGACCATTAATGCCAAAACAATTATCTTAGGGCACAATGTTTTTGGCAGATACTTCAATTTAATGACTAAAGCTCTGCATCTGTTTTCATATCCTTATGCAGGGAAAATGAATAATAGGAAAACTTTGTACATTTCATGATGATGGACAAGATGAAGAATTCCCAGTTTCTGGAAATTTGGGCCTCTTCTTCTCGGATTATGGTTGAATAAGACCTTGCTGGATACCAATAGTTACAGGTCATATTTTACATGAAGGATGTTTATAAACATTATTTTAGTTATTAATTAAGTAATGCCCAACTTAGTATGGCACTGAACTACTAGTACAGAAAACATAGTTTGACCTGATGCACTCATCTCAGCTGATGATACTGTGATAGTAATCCACTTCTTGATAAACCAATAAAAATAAATCCAACAACACAATAATGTTTGAAATGAGAAGGGAAAAAACGTATATTAATATCCATCTGTACCATTGGGTGAACAAGAAAATGGGGCCTGGATGAACACAGCCAACAACTGAATAGTGCATTGACTATGTAGGCATTGGTGAAGCGTGATCATTTGAGAAAGGTACAAGTAAACAGCCTTTGAATGGTGAGTATTGTGAGAAAGATCTAAAAATGATTACAAGTTATCAAATAAAAAGTTTGTAATTGATAGGAATTGTGAATCCAGAAATTATTATTCATATACTTTCCAATCACTCAAGTAATTTCTGAAGATTGAAAGTTAATTTGGTACTAAGAGAATGAAAGAATGTTCTCTTTGTCAATTTACAAAGAAACAAATGCAAAATAATCAAGTTAAGAATATGATAAAAAGATATCATACAGGAGTCACCTTATAACATACGATGAACTCAAAGGAATTGGGATCCTTTATCATTTTTCCGTTGCATTCCTATGATATTCCCAGGGAAAAAAACAATAAGCAAGTGATTCTAAGGCTCATACAGCAAATACCCTTGTGTAATGAGATACTCTGCTACCAGAAAGAAAAAAATTCACAAAAGAGAAAACTTGTTCACTGAAATATTTTTTAAAAAACTGACATCCAACTCGTTGCTTTTAACTTTGAGTAACAGTAAGTAAACTATATTGGCATTGACAAGAACTTCCAATATTTTTAATGGGAACAGGTGTGGCTTGATCAGAGAGGAAAGAGAAAAGCCAAAGATGGTAAAGCCAGAGAATAGCTAAATATTATTTCTTTAGCTCTCCCCAGCATGTCATTTAATTTGCAAAATCAAAATTGCAGTAATATTTGGGGTGCTGTATCTTTTGACCATTTCCTTGGATATATAGCATGAATTAATATGCCACTGCAGGCTATGCAATTTATAGCAAATGCACTGCAGTAACCTTTTGCGTGCATCAAGTGAAGCTTTCACAATCAGATGGGCATTACCTTCCTTAGTAAGACTGAATTTCTTACATTTTGCCAGAGATTAATTTCTACTTCCTATAAGCTGAAAACAAGTAATCAAAAGTATAGAAAAAAAAACATAAATGAGTGACACACACTAAAATGGTCATCAATATTAGAGGCTGGAACTAGTCCATGATATGTGATTTATGTCAAGATAAGGTACACTTGCAATTTTGATTATTTGTACAAATATCATCGATACACATGAGATAATAATATATATTTGACTGAGGTGAGGAATGGGGCCTGTCCCTAGTGGTGTAAAAAGAGGATACAGGCAGTGACAGTTGTAACAAGGACAGATGTTATTTATAAAATTAGTCAAATTGATTTCTGGAAGTACAAAAACAGATGTAGAAATAGTATTGGTGTTTTTACAGTTAACTCAACTATCAAGAGCTTACTTTAACTGAAAATAAAATCAGCAACTGTTGATTAAATGTAAACATCTGTAAAGGATGTTTAATACAATTTGGGACAACCTACATTATTTGCATGTGTGATAAATTCAAAAACAAGTGGGGTTTCCATGACAGCTTGAAAAAATAGAACTTTTGTGTTCTATGACTAATAGAGGCTTCATAGAAGCTGCTGACAGTAAAAATTATGACTAAACATGAGTATGCCAACTCTGCAATAAACTTTTCTGTAATGACCTTAAGAAGGCCCATGAAGTTGGCCTCTTGGAGTATGATACCTCTGATTAAGGTAACGATTCCCTATCCAATCAGGGAATCTTACATGTGTACATTATGAGGAGTGTCAGGTCTACTGACATTATGGATTCTGAATTTGTGCCAGAAGCACTCTTACAAGTGGGGACAAGTGTGTAAATAAAGAGAATCTGGTGAAGGGACACCAGTCTTTGGGGGGTTATTTCAGTTTCCAATTGCCCAGACCACTTGTTTATATTAAGTTTAAAACAGATGTGACTTAAACAAGGAGCCAAACTTTTATAATTACAGGATGTTTGAAACTTTTACCATATAAGAGTGGTCAAGCAATATCATAGTCTATTTTTTCAGGCGCAGTTTTGAATCGATCTTTTCAGTGCTGAAAATAACGTCGTGTTTGTGCATCCACTGTGCAATTCTGTGTGTAGCTGCTGATATTCATTACAAGATAGCTGTGCAGAAGGTTAATGATAATTGAAATTGGCAAGACATACCCAATTTATATGAATCCAAAAGTGGTTTGTGATTTGAAACACAACCCTTCTCTGTTTTGTTCTTAATCATAAATATTATGTTGAATTTTTTTTTTTAACCATTTTTAGTGTTCATAAATATCTAGCTTAGATAGGTGCCTTATGTAGAGGCCATCCTGTGTGGCTGATTGTAGTGATAGATACTGCAATCGTCAGCTACAAGACAGACATTTTGAGTTGGGGTTTGTTGGAGTTGGGAATGTAGCAGTGTACTTTGTTAATTAGGTTTTATCCTACACCTTTGAGTTCAAATTTTGCCCTCTAAGTTGCTGGAAGAGCAAGCTGATAAGGGCATGTTTAAAAAAAAGGTTGTTTGGATCTTGCTGAATAACAGGAAAGGTAAAGTGTCTCATCATTCAATGAAGTTAAGGAACTGGGAAATAAATAGAAGCAGGACTATGAAGTAGAGTTAATTCAATGTCAAATTGGTGGAGTAAAGGGAAAATTGGATACAGGGCAAGAGAAAATAATCAGAAAAAGGAAAAAGAAAGCAACTTCCAACATTTTTAATATCTACATTTCTAAAGGGATATGAATCCACAATTGTTCAAATTTGGGTCCGATATTAATAGTCATGAATAATTATAACATTGTTTAAAAGATACTTATACTATTATAAGTTGATATGATCTTTTAAGACAAGCTTAATGGGCATTTAATCTGGAAATGCAGCAACTTTATGAAACTTAGAGGAAGGTTATAAGTGACCTCCTGTTTTCACAAGGTTAAGTGTAATGTGGCTCAAATTGTTCATCAATTTGTGGCAATCCACAAGCGACAGTACATCTCTAATTCATTGTAAGCCACTCGCTGATTTATACATATACACACTCCCCATTTGGCAGCAAATTCTGGGCTAATAAGAATATTTGAAATAGAAAACAAGTTGTAGAAAAGAAAATGGTGAAAACTTTTTTACCTGTAGGAAGTTCATCTGTTTCAGAACTTTTAATTTATTATGAAAAGGAAGCTGACATATTAACACTTCTATAACTTAAAACTGAAAACTGACAGTGAGGCAGCTTGCCTCTTGGCAGAACTTGTGGATTTTATTTTTATTCAGAAATAGGATGTGTTCATGTGGCACAGCCAGCATTTGTTTCCCATCCTTAATTACCTTTAAGAAGGTGCTGGTGAGCCACCTTTTTGAACCACTGCAGAAGACCTGGTGTTTGTACGCCCAGTGGTGCTATGAAGGGAGTTCCACATTCTCCCAAAGATGATGAAGGAATGGCAATATAGTCTGGAATTCACCGGCTGCTCATGCCAGCAAGATTCTCTGCTCCCACTGGTGGCGCACGCCCTGTCACGAGTTTCCCAGCAGTGTGGGGTGGCTTCAACGGGAATTCCCATTGACAGTGGTAGGATCAGAGGATCTCACCACCAGGAAAAAGTGCACCATCTCTCACTACCGAGGAAAGTGTTGGGGAGGTCAGAGAATCTTGGCCATAGTTTCAAATTAGGGTGGTGTTTGACTTGGAGGGAAACTTGCAGGTTGTAGCACTGTCATGCATCTGTTGGTCGTGTTCTGCTGTGTGGTAGAGATTGCATGTTTGGAAGGTGTGGTCAAAGAATGATTGGTGAGTTGCTGCAGTGCATCTTGTAGCTGGTACACATTCCTGTCAATGCACAGTGATCAAAGGAATGAAAGTTTAAGGTGGTGGATGAGATGCCAATCAAGCAAGCTGCAATGTCCTGGAATGTTGTTAGAACCGCACACATTCAGCTAAATCAAAAATATTCCACCAAACGCCTGACGCGTATCTTGTAAATAATATTATGAAGAGAGAGGTTGATCTCCTCACTGAGAACTAAAACTCAACCATTCAAAAGGAAGTATGTTGCTTCACAATCAGTAAAAGTGTATGTAAGAAGGATAATATCTGTGCTCCAGCAACTTTTAGTGTTAATCAAAAACAACTACCTAAGATTCTCTTTCTAAAAGCAACAAGTAACACTTTATTAATCCAACAGTGAGCTGATTAACTAAACTATTAACAAACTGAATTTTCTAATAGAATGCTATTTAGATAAATATAATTTCCACTTACTAACGAAAAAATAGAATTTGTAGTCACTTTCAAAATATAACCACGTTTCATCTTCTGGAATCTTCTGTCTTCTTTGCTGATCTCTTTTGTCTTCACTATCTTCTGTTGGTACCTTTGTGATTGACATGAGGTTTTCTTTCAAGACATAAATACAGCTATGAGAGATTCAGCAAGTTTCTCTTTCTCTCTGACAGCTGAACTAAGCTGCTACTCAGCAGGTGGCAGGTGTTCTTTTACTGTTTGTGCCACTGCTCCCATCTTTTACACCCCGGATGATATACGAAAATCCCCACAATAGGATTGGTTTACAAGTTACCAAAAGCATCAAATTCAAATCTGATAGGCTGCTGTTATTCAAATACCTAGTTTAAACTGATTGGTTAAAATTCAAAAACGACTTGTTATTTTGGCAGCACTACTGTCTAGCCTCGCAGTACAATGTTTCAGTCTGTGTACTTGCATTTTGCACCTGCATCTCTTAAAAACACCATTTTGTTAACAGAACCATGAAATTTTACAACTCTTAGCATTTTACAATTTTTAAAATAATTTTACAAACACTAATTTCACAACACCTCCCCCTTAAGAAGAAAATGAACCATTATCATGAAAAGATGGCTTTACTTGTTTCTTTTCTTTTAAACTCGTGATAAAGCATCCGCAATAGCATTTTCACGGCCCGCAACATGTATAATCTGTAAATTAAATGCTTGCAACACAAGACTCCAATGAAATAGTCTGGCGTTCTTGTCCTTGAATCTTTCCATCCATGTCAAAGTATTGTGATTGGTATACACAATCGTCTCTGATACATTGTTTGTAATGTGAATATTATAATGTTGTGAGGCCATTACTAAACTCAATAACTTTTCAATTGCAGAATATTTTGTCTGGTGAATATTGAGTTTTTTCAAAAAATAACTGATTGGCCTTTCAATTTCGCAACCTTCCTCCTATAACAACACAGCTCCAACTCCTGCATCACTGTCGACTTTGAAGGGTTTCAAAAAATTTGGTTTGGCTAAAACATGTGCAGTGATTAACACTGCTTTCAAATTCTCAAATGCCTCCTGATGTTCTGCCCATCAAAATTTCATGTTTTTTTTTAATAAATCTGTCAATAGTGCCACTACGCTAAGAAAGTTTGGTACAAATTTTCTGTATAATCCACTCAATCCTAAAACTCAGCATTTTCTTCTTCAATGGTGGTCTTGGAAATTCCTCCATGGCTTTCGTTTTCATGTTTCTCAGTGTCATCTGTCAATATTCAAAGTTGTGTCCGAAGAACGTCATGTCTGCCTTTGCAAATTCTACTCTTGCCAAGTTTATGACCAACTTTGTCTTCCATAGTGTATCAAAGAGCTCTGCCAAATGTACCATGTGATCTTTCCATGAATGACTAAAGATCACTAGGTCATCTATGTAGACAGCACAGTTAGTCAATCCTGCAATAATCCTGTTCATAAGCCTTTAAAAAGTAGCTACTACGCTTTTCATCCCAAAGCACATTACCTTAAATTGATATAGCCAATTTAGGTGACAAGGCAGAAAGTTATTTTGTTCTCTTTGACAAAGATACTTGCCAGTAACTGTGAAGTAAATACAACTTTATGATGTAAGCAACTTGTCTGTAATTTTCCTTACGATCCTCCAATCTTGGAATTGGGTACGAATCAGTTTTAGTCACAGCGTTGATCTTCCAATAATCTATGCAGAATCGTTGAGTACTATCAGGTTTGGGGACCAACATGATCAGCGAACTCCACTCACTTTGACTCAGTTTTACTGTCGTCTTGCAGCATTGCTTCCACTTCTGTCTGAAGCTGCACTGCTTTAAGAGGATTAAGTCAATAGGAGTATTGTTTTATCAGAACAGCATTCTGTACGTCAGTCTCATATACCATATTATTCAGTCCTCTGTTTCTGAGACAGATAGTGCACTCTCCTATTCCATTCCTTTAAGGGCCTCTTCATTATTCAATTTATTCTGAGGCACATCAAAATCCATATCATCTGGATTTGATTCCTCATTCTGAGTTGCAGTAATTAACATCTGTTTCTCTGGTTCCCTTTCCCTGTCATAGAACTGTTTTGGCAAGTTAACTTGACTTACCCTCAACATTTTTTTCCTATCTGGCATCTTTACCAGATAATTCAGCTGACTTAACTTTTTCTCAATATCATACAGACCACTAAACCTTGCTTTCAAAGGATCTCCTACCTCTGGTAACTTTAGATATCTTACCTGCTTCTTGTTTCATTAGGTGCTGGGTCACCTTCAAGTTTGTCAAGCTAATTCACCCAATTATTTTACTTTTCTCTCACCTCAGATATATAATCCAACTGAGAAATCTCTGACTTTGAATCTACAACTTTTCCTCAATTAATTTTAAAGGTCCTCTTACTTCATGTCTGAATATAAACTCAAATGGAGTGAACTGAGTCAATTCGTTTACAGCATCTCAAAGTAGCCAAAAATATAACTCTCACTTTTATTCCAATCATTTGGGTAATCCTGACAATAAGTCTTCAACATGGCCTTTATGGTCTGACGCCATCTTTCCAATGCTCTCTGGGATTCAGAGTGGTATGCTGTTGAGATTAAATGTCTGATCCTAAATTATCCATGAACCACTTAAATAATTTGGCAATAAAACTGGATCCTTGGTCTGACTGAATCTCCCTGAGCAATCCAATAACAAGTAAAGAAAGCTCCTTCACAACTTTTTTGCTTTGATATTCTGTAAAAGAATTGCCTCTGGAAACCTGGTGGATACATCCATTACAGTTAGCAAATATTCGTTCCCACTTTTGGTTTTAGGGAGCAGATCTACACAATCAATTATAACCTGTGTAAAAGGTTCTTCAAATGTGGGAATTGGTATCAAAAGTGGTGATTTTATCATTGCCTATGGCTCTCCTAACATTTTACATCAATGACAGGTATGGCGAAATTCAATCATATCTTTATTTAATCCAGACCAATAAAAATGCTTCTGTATCTTAGCCTGAGCTTTCCTCACTCTGAGATGACCTTCATGTGCTACCCACAATACTTTCTGTCTGTATTTTACCGGGAACACAATCTGGTGAACTTCCGCCCATTTCTCATCACACTAACCTGCCACAGTCTCCATTTCCACTTTAGGATTTTTGTCCTTAAAGTAATAGTATTCTGGAGTAACACTGATTTTTTTTCCATACAGGCTTTATGATATAAATCCTTTATCATCTCATCTTTCTGTTGTAACTCCATTAAGCTTTCAGAACTAAACACCTCTGCCTGATCCTCTACCTGCTTAAGTTTTTCCTTTACCATCTCATCAAACAGAGTGTCAGCTAACTGGACTCTAAATCCTTCATCTTCTTCTTTTGTTCTTCCTTCCCATTTTAACTTCTGGCTGTGGGCTTTGGTCACCAGATAGTCCAGAAAAATTTCAAGATATTTTTCTTCTAACTTCTTAGTTTCCTGGTTTTCTCCTGGCTATTTCACTATGATGAGCATCACTCCCACCTGTGACTTAGCTGTATAATTTCCAAGGATAAACTGTATCCCTGAAATAGCTAGTTTTCCATCACTTCCACCTATGACCCAGTTATATAGTTTCCAAGGAAAAACTGTATTCCTGGAATAGCTATTCTTCTATTACTCCTACTACTCTAGTCTTGACTAGGCTTTCCAGTCTTATTTTACACAAGGGAACCCTACTCCTCTCACCATTTATTCTATAGATCACTACTCCGTAGGGCAATATTTCAGGAGGAGTGCAAATATTTTCATCTTTTGCTATTAGAGACAGATTAGCTCCCATATCTCTCAATATTTTAACTTCTTTATCTATTCCCCCTGCTCTACATGAGTAAACATTACTCACATGAAGTCTTTGAAAAGACTGGGTGCTATCTTACTAGTAAGAATTTAGCAACACCAATTATTAATCCAACCGATTTATTTGATAGTAAAATAGCGAGCTTTCAACACTCCCGTGTCTTCATCAGGCAAGTGCAGTGTTCTGGTCTGCAATAGCACACATCAGCACAGACAGTCAGGAGATCTCTGACTGTCTGTGCTGATGTGTGCTATTGCAGACCAGAACACTGCACTTGCCTGATGAAGACACGGGAGTGTTGAAAGCTCGCTATTTTACTATCAAATAAATCGGTTGGATTAATAATTGGTGTTGCTAAATTCTTACTGAGTTCTCACCACTCCAATCCAACGCCGGCATCTTTACATCATGCTATCTTACTATCCAGCCCATGCCTAAGATGTGCACTCTCCTTCAGCTCCTCCACTTCTTTCAAGATTTCCTTCATTGTTTTAACTAATCCCACTGGTTAAGTATCTTTCATTACATCCTTTTTCCCAACACCTTTCTTAAGTCACAAGCTCTGTGATGTTTTAGGCCCTGTTTTCCCATTTCGATTCTAAATACTGGATGGACTTGAAACTAGGGGGGGTTTCAGATCAGACTTTTTGACCCCATACACACACTGCCTGCAGAAATATCAACAATTTTGAATTGTGCTTTATAAGCCTCTGGGCAGGACTTAACATGCCCAAAACCCTGCAGCTCCAATCAATGCCTCTAACTGAGTATGCGCAAACAAGAAAAAAATGATAAAACGCTGCTCCCCTACCACATGGATCCCGGGCCGGATAATGCCTCCCCATGGCCCCCACAGCCCCACTCCCCAACATTATTGACCCACTTATTCCGCCAACCTGTCACAGGTTCCTGCCCCACTTCAGCCTCACTTATCTTCAGGCAGAGTGGCACTGCACACCCCCCTTCCCGTCATTAATCTCAGGCAGAGTGGCAGCAGATCACTCTCTCTCCACTGATCTCAGGCAGAGTGGCATTGGACTTTCCTTTCTCCCCATTGATCTGAGGCAGAGTGGTGGCAGACCCTTTTTCCTCCCACTGATCTCAGGCAGGGTGGCAGCAGAACCTTCCTTCCCCTCCACTAATCTCAGGCAGATTGGCAGCAGAGCCTCCCCCTCAAGCAGAGGGCCACAGGATGCTAGGCACTACCTCCTCACTAACTGGAGTGCCCGAATCAGAATTTTGTGAAGCATGTCTGTATCGCACTGATTCTGGATGGACAAACATGGTGGTTCAGGGGGAAGTACCGGTAAAGTCGGGCATGCAGCCCATTAAGTCAATTTAAACGCATGCGATGGCCCGATCACAGCCATTCTTGGGCCTTGGTAAAGGGGAAACCGACACAAAGGTGGACACAAATTGTGCTACTTGCCTCATGCCTGACTTTACCAAGTTTTTGCACACGAAAGCCGGCGCAATACAGTGATAAAATCCCCTTTGTGTCCCATCAGCATAGTAAAAACACTGAGCTCTTTCATCTTTTTTTCACCTTCTTGGGTTTCTTTTTCTGCAATTGGCAAACTGTTCGCAGTGTGATCTACTTTTTGCTTTTCATTGAAGGATCTCCCTCTTTCCCAATTTCTATCCCTCACAGAATGAAATTGCTGTTCAAAGCTAGATTTCAATTGATGCACTAATGTGTATTCATCTGCCATCTCTGCAGCTTTTTTCGCTGTTTCAACTTTCTGGTCATCAACGTTAATTCTTATCACTTCTGGAAGTGAGTTTTTAAAACTCTTCCAACAGAATATATCTCTAATAAGCTCATATGTCTTTTCTATCTTTAATGCTTTCACTTATCTATCGAAGTTACTCTGCTTAATTATTTCAAACAATATATGTCCAACCTAAGAACATAAGAACTAGGAGCAGGAGTATGCCACCTGGCTGCTTGAGCCTGTCCACCATTCAGTAATATCATGGCTGATCTTCTCATGGACTCAGCTCCACTTACCCACCTGCTCACCATAATCCTTAATTCCTTTATTGTTCAAAAATTTATTTGTCCTTGTTCCTTCCTTACATTTCTGAAATGCTGTCTATACACTTCTGGTACCAATTTGTAAGCACTCAAATTTCTTCTTCATATTTTCCTGCCACCTCCTCTGACAGCACTGCAAACATCTCAGTAGTCCTGCCTAGCAACTTGGCCTGAATTAACATTACTCATACCTCCAATTGCTGTGGTCCACGTAAGGACCAATGACAAAGGAAGGTACTATTAATAAACAGGAGGGCGCAACTTGAAAAGGAGAGCCACAAAGGTTTATCTCTGGCTAACCTCTGAGTTATTACCCAAACCACAAGCAAATTGGAATGAGCAAATAAGATCACAGAATGCCTGGCTCAAAGGTTTATGTGTGAGAAATGGGTTTCAATTCTCTGAGGAATGGTACCAGTATTGGATTAAGAGGCAAATGTAACATTGCAACTGCCACAACTTAAGCCTCCTGGGACCAGTAATTTGGTGAATCTTATAATTAAGATTGTAGAAAGGGTTTTGAACTGTGGGCCTCATAAGTAGGGAGATTTAGAGAGTTAACAGGAAAGGACAAGGCCACAAGTCTCTACTTTAGTCGGAGTAGAGAAGGAGGTAGAAGGGGGGGAGGAGTGGCATTATTAGTCAAAGACTGTATCACAGTGACAGAAAAGAAGTTTGATGAGGACTTGTCTGTTGAGGTAGCATGGGCTGAGATTAGAAACAGGAGAGGAGAGGTCACCCTGTTGGGAGTCTTTTATAGACCTCCTAAAAGTTCTAGAGAGGTAGAGGAAAGGATTGCAAAGTTGATTCTGGACAGGAATGAAAGTAATAGGGTAATTGTTATGGGGACTTTAACTTTACTAATATTGATTGGAATAGCTATAGCTCTAGCTCGTTAGAGGGTCAGTTTTTATACAAAGTGTGCAGGAAGGTTTTTTGACTCAGTATGTAGATAGGCCAACTAGAGGTGAGGCTACATTGGATTTGGTGCTGGGCAATGAGCCAGACCAGGTGTTAGGCTTGGAAGTTTGTGAACATTTTGGTGATAGTGACCACAATTCGGTTACGTTCACCTTAGTGATGGATAGGGATAGGCATGAAGCTGGGGCAGTAGTTATAGCTGGGGGAATGGTAATTATGAGGCCATAAGGAGGGAATTAGGGTGCATAGGTTGGACTAGGAAACTACAGGGACTGGGAACATCTGAAATGTGGAGCTTATTCAAGGAGCAGCTGCTGCGAGTCCTTGATAAGTATGTCCCTGTCAGGCAAGGAGGAAATGGTCGAGTAAAGGAACCTTGGTGTACGAAAAAAGTTGATTTGCTGGTTAAAAGGAAAAAGGAGGCTTATGTCAGGATGAGGATTGAAGGCTCGGTTAGTGCAATAGATAGCTATAGATTAGCCAGGAGGGAGCTAAAGAGTGAATTGAGGAGAGCGAAGAGAGGACACGAGAAGACTTTGGCTGATAGGATTAGGTAGAATCCTAAAGCTTTCTTTCGATATGTTAAGAATAGAAGATTGGTTAGGGCAAGATTAGGGCCAGTCATAGACAGCAGTGGGAAGTTGTGCGTGGAGCCTGAGGATATTGGAGAGGTACTGAATAAATATTTCTCTTCGGTATTCACGCAGGGTGATGTAAATGTAGTTATGGAGAACACTGAGGTACAGGGTAGCAAACTGGAAGGTATCGAAGTAGATAGGGAGGATGTCCTAGATATTCTCGAGGGTTTGAAGTTGGATAAGTCCCCTGGGCCGGACGGGATTTACCCTAGGATTCTCTGGGAGGCAAGAGAGGAGATTGCAGAGCCTCTGGCTCTGATCTTCAGGTCGTCGTTGGTTACGGGTGTGGTTCCGGAGGACTGGAGGATAGCGAACGTGGTCCCGTTGTTCAAGAAGGGGAAGAGAGACCTTCCAGGGAATTATACGCCAGTGAGTCTTACTTCTGTGGTGGGCAAAGTGTTGGAGAGAATAATTAGGGATAGGATTTATAGTTATTTAGAGAGTAATGAATTGATTGGAGATAGTCAGCATGGTTTTGTGAGGGGTAGGTCGTGCCTTACTAACCTCATTGAGTTTTTTGAAAAAGTGACTAAGGAGGTGGATGGGGGTGAGGCGGTTGATGTGGTATATATGGACTTTAGTAAGGCGTTTGATAAGGTGGCCCATGGAAGACTTCTGCAGAAAATGCAGATGTATGGGAGAGAGGGTGATTTAGCTAATTGGGTTAGGAATTGGCTAGCAGATAGAAGACAGAGGGTGGTGGTTGATGGGAGATATTCATCGTGGAGTTCGGTGACAAGTGGTGTACCTCAGGGTCTGTTTTGGGGCCCCTGCTGTTTGTAATTTTTATAAATGATCTGGATGAGGTTATTGAAGGATGGATTAGTAAATTTGCAGATGACACTAAAGTCGGTGGAGTGGTAGATAGTGAAGAGGGGTGTTATAGTTTGCAGAGGGACGTGGACAAGTTGCAGAGCTGGGCCGAGAGGTGGCAAATGGAGTTTAATGTGGCAAAGTGTGAGGTAATGCACTTTGGCAGGAATAATAAATGTGTAGAGTATAGGGCTAATGGTAGGATTCTTAATAGTGTTGATGAACAGAGGGATCTTGGTGTATTTGTGCATTGATCCCTGAAAGTAAGCAGTCAAGTCGATAAGGTTGTTAAGAAAGCATATGGAGTCTTAGCTTTTATTGGTAGGGGGATTGAATTTCGGAGCCGCAATGTCATGTTGCAACTGTACAAAACTCTAGTGCGGCCGCACTTGGAGTATTGTGTGCAGTTCTGGTCCCCACATTATAAGAAAGATGTGGAGGCATTGAGAGGGTACAGAGGAGGTTTACCAGGATGTTGCCTGGTATGGAGGGCAGGTCTTATGAAGAGAGGCTGAGGGATTTGAGGTTGTTTTCGTTAGAAAGGAGGCGGCTAAGAGGGGACCTAATCAAAACATATAAGATGATTAGAGGTTTAGATAGGGTGGACAGTGATAACCTTTTTCCTAGGATGGAGAAAGCTAGCACGAGGGGACACAGCTTTAAATTAATGGGTGATAGTTATAGGACGGATATCAGAGGTAGGTTCTTTACCCAAAGGGTGGTTCGGGAGTGGAATGCCCTGCCTGCGGCAGTTGTAGATGCGCCAAGTTTGGTGGCGTTTTAAGAGGTTAGTTGATAAGTATATGGAAGAGAAGGGAATGGTTTAGTTTGGAAGGGCATTGCTTTTTATATTGGTCGGCGCAACATCGAAGGCCGAAGGGCCTGTTCTGTGCTGTAATGTTCTATGTTCTAAGTATGGAGTAGTGATTTGGGAAATGATAACCAGAATGTGACAGGAAGGAACTGTGCCTACAAACAAATGAGTGCACAAGCAAATGAGGTAAGATGAGAAAAAATTTTTTAAAAATATGAGTAAACGTTTGTTATTTGAATGCATGCAGCATTCATAACAAGATTGATGATTAATAAGACAAATTGAAATAAATTATGATATGATGACCAGTTCAGAGATATGGGCTGGAATTTTCTTATCCTGCCTGCCATGGATATCATAGCGGGTGGAAGACGACCATGCAAAGGTGTGTTGACTAGAGTGGGAATTTTTGGTCTTAACAAAGGTGACCACTGCACCCCCCCCCCCCCCACTCTCCCCATGTCAGGCTCCCCAGTGGCACTGATGACAAGCAATGCAAATGAATACTGATTCTGGCAGAAGATCCAGTGTGCAGTCAAGAAGGCTGTTGAACGTAGAGGGTGCAAATCCTCATCATAGTTTCAAGGTAACCAAATCCGGGATGTGAGTATTCATGGGTATTTCGCAGTTCAGAAGGTTAAGAACGGAAGAGATAGGATAACTCTGTTGAAGGATAAGATTAACATAGTAGCGTGTACCACATACAATTTTTTTTTATTCGTTCATGGGGCATAGGCATCGATGGCTGGCCATAATTTTTGCCCATCCCTAGTTGCCATTAAGAGCTGCCTTCTTGCATTGCTGGAGCCCACGTGCTGTAGGTTGACCCACAATGCCATTAAGGAGGAAATCCAGGATTTTGACCAGCAATTGCAAAGGAATGGTGATATATTTCCAAGTCAGGATGGTGAATAACATGGAGGGGAACTTGCAGGTGTGGTGTTCCCATTTATCTCATACCCTTGTCCTTCCAGATGGCAGTGCCATGGGTTTGGAAGGTGTTATCTAAGGAACTTTGGTGAATTGTTGCAGTGCATCTTGTAGGTAGTACAGACTGTTGCTATTGAACATCATTCATGGAGGGATTGAATGTTTGTAGATGTGTTGCCAGTCAAGCAGGCTGCTTTGTCCTGGATGGTGTCAAATGTCTTGAGTATTGTTGAAGCTACATCCATCCAGGTAAGTGGGCTGTATTCCATCACACTCCTGACTTATGCCTTGTAGATAGTGGATAGACTCTGGGAGTCAGGAAATGAGTTACTTGTTGCAGTGTTCCAAGCCTCTGATCTGCTCTTGTAGCCATTGTTTATGGCAAGTCCAGTTGAATTTTTAGTTAATGGTAACCCCATTAAATATTAAGGAGCGGTGGTTAAAGTGTCTCTTATCGGTATGGTCATTGCCCGACATTTGTGTAGCATGAATGTTACTTGTCACTTGTCAGCCCAAGTCTGGATATTATCCAGATCTTACTGCATTTGAACATGGACTGCTTCAGTATCTGAGGAGCTGTGAATGGTGCTGAATATTGTGCAATCTTCAGTGAATATCTCCACTTCTGACCTTATGACGAAGGGAAGGTCATTGATGAAGCAGCTAAAGATTGGTGGGCCTGGAATACTACTCTGAGGGACTCCTGCAGTGATGTCCTGGAGCTGAGTGACTGATCTTCCACAATCATAACCATCTTTCCTATGTACCAGGTATGGCTCCAACCAGTGGAGTGTTTGCCGATCCCTATTGATTCCAGTTTTGCCAGAACTCTTGTAGGTGCCATACTCAGTCGAAATGGTCTTAATGTCATTCTCACCTTTCATCCGTGTTTGAACCAAGGCTGTATTGAGCTAAGTGATGCTGGTGAAACCCAAACCGGACATCACCGAGCAGATTATTGCTGAGCAGGTGCTGCTTGATAGCTCTGTCGATGACCCCTTCCAGGGTAATATGCACTGCAAGTCTCCCTAGACAGTGCCTTCCAAACCCATCATCTAGAAGGACAAGAGCAGCAGATAAATGGCAACAGCACCATCAAATGGAAGTCCACTCCAAGCCACACACTATTGTAATTTAGAACCATACTGTCATTCCTTCACCGTTGTTGAGTCAAAATCCTACAACTATCTCCCTACAGCATTATGGATGTACCTACACCACATGGACTGCAGCAGTTCAAGAAGGCAGCTCACCACCCAATCCAGTGGAATTAGAGGTGGGCAAGAAATGTTGGTCTATCCAGAGACACCTACATCTCATAAATAAATGGATAAAAGAAAAAAAACATGGTTGTTCTTGGGCTTCAACTCCACTTTCAGGTCTGTCCCTCATATCCCTTGATTCCCCGAGAGCCCAAAACCCTTTCTCATTCTTAAATGTTTTCAAAGATGGAACATCAAAAATCATCTGGGATAGAGAATTCCAAGGATTCATAATCTTTCAGTAATTTCTTCTCATTTCAGTCCTACATAATGAGCGCTTATCCTGATACTGTATCCCTGTATTTTATGTTCCCTGACCAGCAGAATCTCTCAGCATAGATCCTATCAAACCTTTTCAGAAGCTTGTACATTTGAGATTGTCTATCATTCTTTTAACTGTCACAGAGTAAAGGCTCAATTTATTCAGCCTCTCATCATAAAACATATCTCTCATCCTAAAGACCAGTTTAGTGAACCTTCACTGTATCACCTCCAATACAAATATATCCTTCCTTAAATGTCAAGACAAATTAACAATTCCAGATATGTTCTTACCAAAGTTCTATACAATTGTGTCAAGAATTCTTCAGTCCTGTACTCCATTCTCCTTGCAAGAAAAGTCAACGTGCCTGACTTATAAAGTGCTTGCTGTGTCTGCATACTATCTTTTTATGTTCCCTGCATGAGCACATTCAAATCTCTCTGAACATCAACACTTGCAACTTAAGCATCTTTTAAAAATGTATTCAGCTTTTCTATTCTCACTACTGAAGTGATTAATTTCACACACCCCCAAATTACAATCCGACTGCTATCTTGTTGCCTGCCCATTTAACCTGTTTACATCTCTTTAAAACCTCTCTGTCCCCCAACAGCAAACCTTTCTACCTTTGTATCATCAGCAAAGTTGGATACATTACTCTGTCTCTTCATCTACGTCACTATCTACATTGCAAATTACTCAGGTTTTAGAAATGAATCTTGTGGCATCCCACTATGCTGTTTAGTGTACATATAGTTCTTTGTTAATTTTTAGATATGCTTGGTGCTGTGCATGGCTAGCTCTCTTGCAGTCTTCATTGAACCAGAGTTGATCCCTTTGCTAAAGTGATGGATATAGCAGGCCATGTGAATGCAGATTGTGGCTGAATACAATTTTGCTGCTGCTGACACAGCCTCGTGGATGCCCTGTTGTGAGCTGCTAGATCTGCTCTGAAAATGTCTCATTTAGCTACAGCGAGAACAGCTGGGGATAGTTGGTGAACAGGGACAGCTAAGGGGACAGACGCGTGCTAGGAAGGCAGTGCGTGTATATAATATTGGGAATAGGGTGCAAGTTAAGATGGTGACCAGAATTTTATGGGCAAGTGAGATCCCAATCTAGAAGCATGTGGACTTGTGCGAGATGTGCACTCCAAGGTCATTGCACACATGCAATATTTTGGTCAGAGCGCATGACAGTCAGAAGGAGGCAATTTAGCCCAAAGGGCCAATTTAATACTAAACAAATCTAAGTACCCAACAGGCAGAAAAATGGGAGTCTTTTTCCAGCCATTGTTCGAGTGAGCTGACTTAATTTATGGCGTTCTGCATTACAGAGGCTTCAGGAGAATCACGCCAGTCAGGGGTGGTGGCTAATATCACTTAAGAGGCTGGCAGCAGAGTGTTCAGGGAGTGACTGCACATGTGCTGATCTCTCAGATCAGTCAACAACCCCCCCTCCCCCCAACGCCTAATCATCCTGGCCTCCCAATGGCTGACCCTGACCTCCGATGGCCAGCCCCAATTCCTGGCCCCACATTAGCCTTCATCCCCCTCCCCTCCTACCTTCCCAATCTGGCTCTGCTCCCCTCTGATGTCCTGCCTCATCCCCTTGGCAGTGCCAGTGTGCCAAGCTAGTAATTCCAATGTGTTTTGTGGGCAGTGCCAGAGTGTTGGATGGGCAGTGCCAGAGTGTCAGGCTGGTATTTCCCAAGTGGCACTGCCACCTCCACCCCGACCTCCCATGCAACCTCAATGGCTTCAAGTCCCATTTACCAGTAAGACCATCATGTCAGATTCCTATTGATGGAGACCATCTATGATTCCCTGCTGGCATGGACCTCCAAAAGAGACCAGACAATAATGTCCAGAGCTTGATAAATGTAAATTAAGCAATGAATATTTAAATTAGCCACGCACCATTTCCTGGCATGAGGTTGATCACATTGTAAAAAATAAGCTGGAAGGATTGTGGCCGGCCATACACCAGTCATTATTCCTGTTATTGGCTGACATTTACTACCCCATTAAACTACTCGACCAGCATAGTGGGGCAGGAAAATTGCGCCTGGGGTCTTTGCTCTGTAAATCTTCCTTTCCGTTTTTTATTGTGTGAGTGCACAGGAGGCAATATGGTGACCGTCCACTTGTGATTTGACAGTACGTAAATAAACTAATCTTTTGTAATCATCCTATCTCGAGTTTATCATGGAGTTATTAATAGAAAATTATATCATACCAAAGCTTAGGGATTGGAAAATATTCCACTACTTATAATGGAGGAAGAAATCAAAACATCTTCTTCTTTATGAACAGGCGGGGAGAGGAGAAATTGGGCTGTTTGAAGTAATCCCTCTCCTGACTGTAACAAATTTATATCTGTCTAAATAAACATATATATGTATAATTTAACAAGTTCAACACTTTCCAGTTCTACAACAATGGAATGTAGCCTAGACCATTAAAAGATGAAGGTCTCTCTTTAAGAGCAGCAGCAGATTAAATATTGCTCTGAAAGTGGATGTAGAAGGAATTTAGGTGGTCTTCATCAACGTGTAGCAAACACTGTTCTATAGAACTAGAATGCTTACAGTGACAACCTTCATACAGAGAGGAAATGTAAGTCTCTTGAATGACAATCGACAACTATCAATTGCATAAAATTACTGCAGCCCTTTAAATATTTTACAAATAGCCTAACAAACCAAAGATTTCTGGCACCAAGAAAATCATTAAACAGAACATTAACTTGTATCAAATAATCAACTTGTTGTCACTTACTTAATGAATCAATGTCTACATTCTTTCACACCAAATACTACATGCCCTTTGCCATAGCAGAGTATGAAATGATTGAGCAACTAAGAACTGGAAATTAGGTAACTTACATAAAATTCCCATGAAGCTGACTGAACAATTTATTTCACAATGTCACTCAGTACTAAACTACATAATTCCTAACAATGATTGGGAATTATGTACTTTTGTACTCAGTGAAAATGTGAAATAAATAAAGTGCACAATTTTGATGTGTGAAATAAATGCTACATTGAAATTTAATATGCATGGAAAATTAGAAATTTCTATTCTTTTAAAAACTCCAATATCAGATCTTTTACTAAGCCATAATCTTGGACTTGTAAAAGGAAGAATGATTGAGGGGAGTTCTTTTACTGTCATTCAGGTAGTTGAACACTGTGAAGAGTGAAGGAGGGGACTACAGAAATAGAGTTGGAAGAGCATGCAGGGCAGGAAGAAATTTCAAAAACAGGAAGAGGAGAGTCCATGAGCAGTTTGAAGATAAAGATGAGCTTCTAAAAATATCTATTACTGGATTTTTATGAAGATATAACAAGTGCAGTTGACAGATGGGAACCGGTGGCATTCAATAAGGTGCCTCACAAAAGGTTGCTGTAAAAGATTAAGGTGCACAGAGTTGGGGGTAAAGTGTTAGCGTGGATTGAGGATTGGCTATCTAACAGAAAGCAGAGAGTTGGAATAAATGGGTGCTTTTCCGGTTGGCAGTCAGTGACTAGTGGTGTGCCACAGGGATTAGTGCTGGGGCCTCAACTGTTTACCATATACAAAGACAATCTGGAGGAGGGGCTGAGTGTAGGGTAATAAAGTTTGCTATGATACAAAGATGAGTGGGAAAGCAAATTGTGTGGAGGACACAGAAAGTCTGCAGACAGATTTGGATAGACTAAGTAAGTGGGCAAGGATCTGGCAGATGGAGTATAACATTGGCAAGTGTGAGGATATCCACTTTGGAAAGAATAATAGTAAAATGGGTTATTATTTAAATGGTGAAAGATTACAACATGCTACTGTGCAGAGGGACCTGGGGGTCCTTGTGCATAAATCACAAAAAAATCAGTTTCCAGCTGTAGCAGGTGATAAGAAGGCAAATGGAATGTTGGCCTTTATCACAAGCGAGATGGAGTATAAAAGCAGGGAGGTCTTTCTGCAATTGTACAAGGTACTGGGTGAGGCTGCACCTAGAGTACTGTGTACAATTTTGGTCCCTTTATTTAAGAAAGGATACATTAGCTTTGGAAGTGGGGCACAGAAGGTTCACCAGGTTGATTCCGGAGATGAGGGGGTTAGCTCATAAGGAGAGATTGAGTACACTGGGGTCTGTACTCAGTGGAGTTTAGAAGGCTGAGGGGAGAACTTATAGAGACACACAAGATAATGAAGGGGCTAGACAGGTAGAAGAAGTGAGAATGGAAACAAGAATTAGAAGGCACAGCCTCAAAATACAGGGGAGTCAATTTAGAACAGAGTTGAGGAGGAACGTCTTCTCCCATAGGGTAGTGAATCTTTGGAATTTTCTGCCCATTGAACCAGTGGAGGTTATCTCTTTAAATGCGTTTAAGTCACAGATAGATAGCTTTTTAACCAATAAGGGAATTAAGGGTTATGGGGAACAGGCGGGTAAGTGGAACTGAACCAGTATCAGATCAGCCATGATCTTATCAAATGGCGGGGCAGGCTTGCGGGGCTAGATGGCCTACTCCTGCTCCTATTCCTTATGTTCTTATGCCAGTGGACGTCCACACAAATTGTTCTGATAGGCGATGAGATAAAATTTGAGTGCAAAAGTTTGGTTAAATTAGAGCAATCATTAAATGGATTTCCAAAATAATGTTTCTGTTGTGTGGCATACAGGACAAGCGTGCTCCATCTTGAAAAAAATTGAGTGGAAAATCAAACAATCAATATTGCTCAAGACTCAGAAGTATTCAATCACTTTAACATGCAAGATTCCCTTACTTCTGATCCTGCTGCACCATCTCAAAACAATTTTGTTTGCAAATCAAGCTTGATGAACTCTAAGTTCACAAAAAAAAGCATAATATTATGAAAAATCCTTTCGTTTGGAGGCTCACAAAATGATACGGATATCAGCCTAAGCATATTGATCATTGTCAGAATATCTATAGTTCTATAATTCTTAAATATATCTACATCCAGATGTTTTGTTCTTTGAAATCCAAATGTCAATAAGTGTGCATGTGGTTTTCCAGTTTATTTGTTAGTGTCACAAGAAGGCTTACATTAACATGGCAATGAAGTTACTGTAAAAAATCCTAGTGTTTTGGTAAGCAATTAAAATTAAAGGAAAAACTTAATGGAAGGCCATCTATTACTCTAGAAAAAAATTGTTAATAAGGTTGAATGGGAAAATAAATGGCACCTTTCTGTTGTTAATATATTGTTAGGTGTTTGATTTTGAAATTCAAGAGGCACTTTTCTTTGAACAATCCAACAGGTTATCTGTTGGCACAAGGATTGAACTAATTAAAGAACAACACTGCAGCCAACTACATCAATCAGTTTAGAAGACCCATCAATAAAATGTGGGAGAGACATTGTTTTGCTATTTTTCTAATGTCACATTCATTGACAGAACTGTTGTTTAGGCATTTTCAATTAAACTTCCTCAAAGTAAGTGATTGCTAACCATCCAACAAATCGAAATCAGCAAAGCAATAAGATGGGCATTAAAGTAATCTCCAATAAATTACTGGAGAAATTAAATGAGGTAAGGAATGACACATGGGTTTTAATGTAGTTAAATCACATTTCAAACACATTAGAAACAAAATATGCCCAAACAACAGGTATATTTTATGAAGGAATAGATGACAATGTCTGGATAGCTCACTAAGCATATTTGTTCTCCTACTATTGTGACCACAGAAACAATCCTTGAAATACAATAATCAGGGAATGAATAATATATATTGCAGCATTGAATTGTTATCCTGGAATTTTGCCCCTGGCACTCATCTGTTCCCTGTCTCCCAGTTTGCTGTACTTTTGTTGGCCACTCTTCCAGCCAACATATCCTTACATTTATGAAATACCTTCTAGTCACTTACCTTTCTCTCTTTAAACTTGCTAAAAAATATTATATTTTCTCCTGCTCTTTCAGTGCTGTCCTCTGGTTCCATTCTATCACCATTCAGTTCGTATGCATTCATGTCCACTCTACTGAAGTACTTTGCCTGAACTACTGAAGCCTTTAGCATACTATAGAAATGCAAAGTATTGTTTTATTCATAAAGTTTAAGGAACATATAACAAATTTTTATTCGTCAATATTTCTTTCAGATGATTAAATAAATCAGGCATGATCATGATGAGATTTGATGTAGGAAGTCAACTTCAAGGGCTAAAAATCTTATTATCACACTTTTCCTTCAGTTTTAATGTGTTATTTTGAAATCAGATGCTGAGCCAGTAGCAGGCCTTCAGTTTTATTGGAAGAAAAACCAGATGAGATTTTTGTAAAAATAAATTATTTGATGTAAATCAGAACTTGACTGAAAATTTCAGTTCTATTTTACATTCTGACTTGCATTTCTTTCCTTATAAGAGTTCTGTTGCATAATAGACATCTAGAACACCGAGACTAATATCTCCTAGACTGTGAATAATGATCCATGCTTGTCTTTATATATAGGAATTCCCCAATTCATGCTCCCTAGAGGATCCCACCTGGCAGTGCTCGAACAGGAGGGAGGGTGGGGAACAATGTCCCTCCCCCTCTGGGCCCTTTACTTACCTGTGCACCTGTGGCGGGTTCCCTTCATCTGCTTCGTGTTTTTGAAAAGCAATTGTAAACCCTGCTGATGTGATGACATGTTGGTGAAGGAGAATTCCAATGTTGGGAGATGATATGGCAGGGAAGTCTGCTAATTAAAAATCATTGAAATGAGATTCCCAACATTCCTGGGTGGAAACTTTATTATCTCAATGGTGGGGATGGGGGTGGGGAGAATCAAAAAAAATTAGAACTCATTGGTGAGATTTGTGTTGAGTTGTGTGAGATTTGGCACCACAGAATTAAACTTAGAGGACTAATAGGATCACTCCCTGCCATCTGTATACCGTTGTGCCACCACCTGTGGTGGCTATGTCCTACTGATGGGACAGGGTATACCCAGGGAAGGTCATACAGGAGTTTGTGTTATTGGCTCTAAAAAATGTTTTGAATAGCTATATCAGACTTTGTCTGGTGTTTGGGACAGCTCTCACAATTTTGGCACACCCTGCTAACATTATAGACTTTTCAGGGTTGATTAAGCAAGGTGTGCTCTTTGTTGTTTCTGGTGCATAGATAGTCTTTTCATTTGAATTTTCATGATGGAAATTGTGATCAACAGTCATTCAATTTGAGTTTCACCACTGCTACTCAACTTCTGAGTTCATTAACAGCTTAGATTCAAACATGGAACGAAAGAGCTGAATTCCAGAGGTGAAGTGAGAGTGACTGCTGAAGGTGGGATCAAGGTACCAGAGCAAAACTGGAGTCAATGAGAACGAAAACCTCCTACAGGTTAAAGTCATACCTTGCACGAAGGAAGATGTTGGAGGTAATTCATCCCAGTTCTAGGAAATCACAGCAGAAGTTTCTCAGGGTAGCATACCCTGGGTACAAGAATCTTCAATTGCTTCATCAAAGATATTCCCTCCATCATAAAGTCAGAAGTGGGGATGTTTGCCGATGATCGTATATTGTTTAGTCACTATTTGTGACGCCTCAAACATTGAAGCAGTCTATGTCCATATGCAGCAAGATCTAGACTACATTCAGTCTTGAGCTGGTGTGGCAACATTTATATAACACAAGTGTGGGCATTGTCCATCTCCAATAAGTGCGAATTCTATGATGATTTTGATGGCATTATTATTGCTGAATCCCCAGTGTCAATACCCTGTATAAATAATGTGGATACAAGATATAGAAATCATAGAAACTCTACAAAACAGAGAGAGACCATTCGGCCCATCAAGTCTGCATCAATCATAATCTCACCCAGGCCCTACCCCCATATCCTGAACATTTACCCCCTAATCCCTCTAACCTACACATCTCAAGACATTAAGGGACAATTTTAGCATGGCCATTCAACCTAACTAGCACATCTTTGGACTACGGGAGGAAACTGGAGCACCCGAAGGAAACCCCTGCAGACACGAGAAGAATATGCAAACTCCAGACAGACAGTGACCTGAGCCGGGAATTGGCTTATCTACCTGCTCTCCTCCCGCTACCCAGACTGATTGCGAACATCTGCCTCCTCTCCCTCCCTCACCATCAATCGTCCGCAGAGTGGCAACGGTCTCTCCTTCCCATGTCCCCACTAATCACCTGCAGAGTGGCAGCATACTTCCCTGCACCTGCCCCCCCAACCCCCCACCATCCATCTGGTCTCCCATCTCCCACCTCCCCCAAATAGAGAATGATCGGCTTCCCTCCTCTTAACCCCCACCAACAGAGAGCAATCTAGCCCTCCTCCTCTCTTCTCTCCCCACCAGAGAATAATTGGGTCTCCCTCCTTCCCCCTCACCAATAATACATCTGACCCACTTGCCCCCTTCCCCATCACAGAATGATCTGGCCCCTCCCCACCACCAATCTGAGTTAGAGAGCTGCTGGAATCTCTGAATTATCGCTTCAGAAGCTGGAGTGCTCATACAAGGCCATTGGCGAGCATGTCTGTTTCGTGTTGAATTCAGATGGACAAACGCGATGGTAAAGGTGGAAGTGCAGGTAAGATTGAGTGTCCAGCTCATTGAGTAAATTTAAATGTATGCAAATGCATTTAAATTGACATTGCACCAGTTTTTGGTGCGGTTCCAATCGTGGCCGTTTTCTGGTCCTGGTAAAGCAGGCATCTGCGTGGACACAGGCAGATCACACTACTTACATCACGTCCAACTTTACTGAGTTTGTGTGCCCATTTTTGGGCACGAAGCAATGGTAAAATTGATTAATTGCATTTTCTTTCAAATTGACACTCTCCTTTATTTGCCTAGATATCCATGGCTGATTATCTCTTTTTATGATGTGGCATCTCCACATCATATCTCTTTTTCTACAATCCTTCTTATCACTGGTATATACTTTTGCTGAGCACTGTGAAACATCACTTTGAAAATTCTCCAGTGTTCCTCAATTGTCTCACTATAAAGTTTTTGCTCCCAGTCTACCTTAGCTAACTCTTCCTTTACCCTTTTGTGGTCTTCTTTGTTTTGGATTTTACCTGCTCACACTCCATCTGTATTTTAAATTTAACCATACTATGATCGTTGCTTCTGTGTGGATCCCTAACTGCAAGATTATTAATTATTCCTGTCTCATTACACAGGACCTGATCTAGGATACTCGCTCCCTCGTAGAATCCTTTACATACCATTCAATGAAGCTACTGCAGGTACATTCTACAAACTCCTTTGACCTGGGTTGACCAATTGACATCTAGATTAAAATCCCCCATGATAATTGTTGTACCATCTTTACATGCAACAGTTATTTATTTATTTTTGTTAATTTTTCGGCCCTCTGTGATATTATTTGGTGGCCTATAAAGTATGCTAATCAATGATTTTTTCTCCTTACTATTTATAATTTCCACCCAAATGGAAATCAACATTTTTTCTATCGAACCTATATGGTCTCTCACTACTGCCCTGATGCCATTCCCCCAATGAAGGGGCAGTGCTCCGAAAGCTTGTGGCTTGTACTACCAAATAAACCTGTTGGACTTTAACCTGGTGTTGTGAGACTTCTTACTGTGTTTATCCCAGTCCCATGCCAGCATCTCCACATCATGTCATTCTTAAATATCAGAGCTATACCGTCTCCCTTATTCCTGTCAGTCCTTCCGAACAGTTTGATATCCTGGATATTTAAATTCCAATAAGATTTCTACTTCTGCATCCACATTCTGACCTTGGCCTTCTCCAGCTTCTCCTCAATCCAACCATTTGAATCATCCTCTGTGGAGCTGCCTCACTGTCTTCATCCTCCAATGGTTCCCCTCTTGACAGAGTGAAATTGTGCAATGCTCAGCAGACCACCAACAGATAGAAATGCACCAACAGATAAAGCTAGAGATTACAAAAAAGGTAAAAAGACAGGACTAAACGCTCTGAGCGTGAATACATTTCACATTTAAAAAAAAACAGGTGAACTAACATCCCAAATAGAAATAAACCTATATGCTCTGATAGCCATTATAGAGACATGATTACCGGATGACAAAGACTCTAACCATACTGTAGGACAGGGTATACTTGAAAACATAATGGGGACTTGTGAGAAATGTATGGTAATACTCATAGGTGATATTAATGTACATATAGATTGGAATAATTAGATGGATAAAGTCAGCTTTGACGCTAAAAATCTTTTGGCATATTTCTTAAAACAACACATTCTAACACCAACCAGAGAGCAGGCTATACCAGATCTGGTAACGTGCAATTAGACAGGATTAATTGATGACCCCTAGGTGCCCCAGGTAACTGTAATCATGATTGAATTTTACATTCAGATTGTGGGAGAGGGGGATGGATCTAAGACAAGTATTTTAACCTTAAATAAGGGCAAATGGGATCAAAACTTATGGGGAAAAGGCAGGATTAGGCTATTGAGTTAGATGATCAGCCATGATTGTAATGAATGGCGGAGCAGACTCAAAGGGCCAGATGGCCTCCTGTTGCTCCTATCTGGCATGTTTCGATGTAATTATGAAGACACAAAGGCACAGCTAGCTCATGTGAAGTGGAAAATTAAGTTAAGGGATATTTGAGTAGAGATGCAATGGCAGACATCTGAGATATTTCAGAATACTAATAAAAAAAAATATTTCAATGAGAAACAGACTCTAAGATAAAGACATGGTGGGTGGGATTTGACAGCCTTGCTTATCCTGAAACTGTAAAATTCAGCCCGAGATCAACAGACTTTTCCATGTTCCACCCCTTGCCCACTCTGAATCCTGTGGCTGATAAAATTCCGGCCACCATCTGTGATTATCTAATGAAGTTAATGTGGGGTGTTTTCCATTAATGCACATTGTCTTGTATTGTGCTCCTAGCTGTTCCAGTTCTTCTACAACACTGGCACCTGCCCTACAATGTGGAAAATTGCCAATTTCCAGCCCAAGAATCTGCTCTCGATCATCAGTAAAAGTGATGAAATGTTTCATTAATAATGCTATCAAGCAGCACATATACAGCAATAACCAGCTCACTGGCACTCAGTTTGTAAACCAGTGCTATTTGGTTCCTGATTTCATTTTTTATATTCTGGGAATCTTGCAGCAGTTCCCCAAAGCATATAGTTCATCATCTACAAAATACAAGTCAGCAGTGTGATGGAATACTCACGTATTGGCTGGATGACCATTTTTCAACAACACTTAAGAAGCTTGACATCATTCAGCGCAAAACAGACTGCTTGGCAGGTACCCCAGCCACTACCTTCAACATTCATTCCTTGTATGACTGATGCACAATTGCAGAAGCATGTATTATCTTGTGGATGAATTTCGGCAACTCATCAAAACTCCTTCGACAGCACCTTCCAAACCTGTAGTCCCTATCAGCTAGGTACAAGGGCAGCAGATGAATGGGAACATGAGCACTTGCAAGTTCCTCTCCAAGTTATACACCATCCTGATTTGGAACTATATTGTTTTCTCACTGTCACTGGATCAAAATCCTGGAACTCCCTTCTGAACAGCACTGTGGTTGTACCCACATTATATGGCTTGCAGCTCTTTATAACAGTAGCTTGTCACTTCCTTTTCAAGGGTAATTAGGGATGAACAATAAATATTGGATTAGCTGGCAACATGAAAATCCCATGAAAGAATATCAAAAATGAAATCAGGAACCAAGTAACACTGGTGGATTGCAAACTGAGTGCCCGTGAACAGGTTATTGCTGTATATGCGCTGTTTGATAACACTGTTAATGAAACATTTCATCACTTTTACTGATGATCGAGAGCAGATTCTTGGGCTGGAAATTGGCAATTTTCCACATTGTAAGGTAGATGCCAATGTTGTAGAAGAACTGGAACAGCTTAGCCAGGCACACAAATACAGGACAATATGCTTTAATAGAAAACATATTAATCCAGATCTTCCAGTCAGTGGCAGATTAGGAGCACACGCCACTGACTACATTTAAAATTCACAGCCCCTATAACTTTTTACAAGAATCTTAGGAAATTGCTACCTGGCCCCAGCTTGAATCCAATGGTGCTGGAAGGGTGAAGGCCTAATAGCACAGCGCAGTTACAGTAAACCAACAACCCTTTTTCTTCTTAAGCTTAAGACCCTCCTCTAAGTGTGTCTTCAGTTCATTGAATTGAGAGTTTTTAAATGGACATGTTTATTCCTGACACTGTTATGTAAATAATATAGCTAATATATAGCTAATACACTAATATAAATTGCAATTATAGCACTATTGATGTCTCCACACCACTGATTACTATTCACACACCTCCTGAATCATCCTGACATGCTCACCCACCTCCTGCATATCCCAACAATGTCACTACCCCTCCTGCAGCAACTGTAATGCTCAACCTCCCTGACAATGCTCATGCTGCTTCCCTATCATCTCCCCCTCCTGACAATGCACATACTCAACTTCACATTCCTGACAATGCTTAGCAATACTTGCCACATCCTGCCCGCTCCCCTGCCACCACAGTTCTAGCATAAATTGCTCCCTCAAGTTTGCTGCTATTGCGATTAGAAGATCTGGTCCATTGAATGAGCAATTGTGTAACACATTCTCAATTTGCAGGGTTCAGACAAACCCTGGTCCTGGTGCAAAAATGCATCTTTTTGTATTGTGAGGCTGGTCTTTTTGAGAGCTGTTAGTGCATGTTTATTGAAAAGAAACTGAAAGGCTAAGCAACGAAAATGTGAAAAGGCAGAAAAAAAAATTTGTATGAAGATGGACAAAGAGGAAAGAATCACAGAGCAAGTTTGAGCCTTAGTTCAATGGTAGCACCTTAGACCAGAAATTGCGGTTTCAAAATTTTCTTTAAATGCTTAATCTCCCTACCTAAGCTGACATTGTCATGCCTAAAAGTCCCCTTACCATGCAAGCAATCACTCCACTTCATGAAAGAAACAAAGAAATGGCATGTATTTAGTAGCTTTTATGACGTCAGGATGTCCCAAAGCACTTACTTTCAACCAATCCTTGAAAGTACTGTCACAACCCAAATCTATGTCCATCACTCCTGCAATTACTATGTTCATCTCTCCAACTATAATTTCATTCTCAGAATTAAAATGGCCTAAGGAAAGTCCTTCCTCAACTTTTCTATTCCTTTTGACATTATTGGAAACATCTTTGGCAAATGGCTCTCCTCTGTTGTTCAGCTTAGTGGCACTACTCCTGTTTGATTCTACTCTTGCCTACCTGACTGTGGTCAGAGCACCTCCAACAAAGGGTCACAGTTATTATTTTCAAATTTTCCACAATTCCTTCCTTGCCTCCTCTTCCTCCTTGTAGAGCTGTATCAAACAAACAGCAGGGTACTATTTGGGTCAGACTGGAAAAGAAACAATGGTGTAAAATTGGGCATAGAAGACAAGCAACAGGGGATAATATTGGCCAATGAAGTTAGTAGGGTGGCAGCAAAGTAAAAAGATGAAGCAATATTGCACTGAGGCTTGGGCAACAGGGAAAAAAATCTGAAAAGCAGCATTATCTATTTGGCATCAATGACACTTGTGACAAACTTTTACTGACATGAAAGAAACAAAGAAATAGCATGCATTTAAAAAGAAGCTTTTATGACATCAGGATATCCCAAAGCACCTTACAGTCAGTTCTTAGGACTGAAGTATTCTTGACATTTGGCATTTTTGTAATGTAGAAAATAAAATTTAGATACAAGTTGTTTTTACATGTTTAACAGAAATAAGAAATTGTAGAAAAACGTATTGATGGCAGGTCTTAATGGGGCCCACAGAGCTGGGGATGAGAGCAAAGTGAAGTAAGTAGCAATTTAGTTGGGGAGGCAAATTAAAAATAAGTAGAAACTGAAAGCAGAGGTTTATGATTAACTCATGTATTTACAGATTTTATACATGATATGAGAAAGCTATTAATTCATTTCAGTAGAGGCTTAATTTAATTTGTGAAGTAGAGTTGGAGCTAGAGTTAGGTAAAAGATTGAAGACAGCAGCACCATAGTGCTATCTGAGTAAGCTGCCTAAGGCAAGGTGGCAAATCTTCAAATACAAAAAGCGCATTTTCCCATTATAATATTTTGAAAAGAATTTGGACTGTGTTTACAACTTTTTGATGCAAGAAATTTAAATTATTAGAAAAATAGGGGATTTCTTTGATTGAAAAAGCACTTTGTGTGATTGATGTGTCACAGAGCTCGTGTAGATAATTTCACATCTGAATTCTCAACAGAAAATGCTTACATAGTAGCAACCAAATCGTTATTTAGGGATTTTTATTGAAGCATTGTTAAAACAATTTCAAGTACTTCAGTGAAGGAAAGTACCTTGCACCTTGGTCTTGCAACTTAGCACAAATAATGACACATACTGCAATGGTGGTATCATCTTTAAAAGATGAAAAGGTATCATTCTCAAGACATACTCTCAACTATTTTGACTCCAGTGATTGAAAACAGAAGTAGGATCTCACAAGGTTTCCTGAACTAAATCATTAACTATCTTAGAACCATACAATGATGAATTAATTTCTTATCCAATGCCCTGTCATCCATAGTTTTGGGATACTAATATTTGAGTTTCAATGAACAAGGTTGGAAATATTTTGTTTTGCAAACAGCTTCCTCTTACACTAGCGTTTGTACTCTGCTTCACTACATAAGTGAAATATTTTCATTTAATCAAAACTCTTATCTCTTGTTTTCCATATCATGAATGATGTCCGTCATGACTACTTTTATGGGCAGCCAGAATAAATATCCATCAGAACAAATCAGAACTAATTTCAATGTCTGCTCCAAATCAATAGCCTAGCTTAGAACAAACATAACCTTACTTGCAATTGTCAAACTTTGGTGTAGGAATCCTTCATGTATAGAAACAACAACAAAATAAAAATGAATGAAACCAAAGCCAACTTATTTTTGCATTACTTACTTGAGCATGATTCTTGATGTCCGTCGTTTGCTGACTTATTCTTGAAGAAAAAAGTAGCAATTTTTGACCAGAGCCTTTAATTTTCCTGGTTAGCAGGACATTTGCTTTCCATGATTCTTTGGAGAAATGTATGTGTAATTTTCATTACCCATGTAGGGGACAATGTTCATTGAAGTTTTCCAGTTATAGGACTGAGATGAAGAACTCGACAAGCTGACTCAGAAATAAAAATCTGCTGGCGTTCTTTAACAAATCGTTCCCAATATAATACATTAATATAATGCCTAACTAAAGCCATATATTTGTCAGACCATTAATAATTACCAAAATGATCATCTCAACTGCAGAACTGTGAGATATTGATTTCAGCATGTAAACTCCAGGGTTGGGAGTTCCTGAATGACAAGTGGTAAAATATCTGGGTTACAGCCTACAAACATGGCTTCAATTAGTATTTTTAATCTGCATTCAAATGATACAAAACTAATTTAAAATGACATGCAGCAGTGCAAACCTGCAATTCAGATTTCTATAGGAACTATGCATTTACAAAAGATTAGGGTCTCACTATTACATATAACACAAGATGGCACAGTGGCTTGCACCACTGCCTCACAGCACTAGGAACCTGGGTTCAATTTTGGCTTTGGCTGATTGTCTGTGTGGAATTTGTACATTCTCCATGTCTGTGTGGGTTTCCTCCGGGTGTTCTGGTTTCCTTCCACACTCTAAAGACATCAGGTTAGGTTGATCGGCAATGCTAAATTGTCCCTTAGTGTCAGGGTGATTAGCAGGGTTACTACTTAGGGATAAGAAAATAGGACCTGGGTAAGACTTAATTACCTATAAAGACTCACATTCCAACCGTTATTTTGTAAATTGACTTTGTATCTTTATATGCCCTCTTTGTGAATAGGACTTCGAAGGAATAGCATTCTGAAAGCTAGTAGCTTGAGCTACCAAATCAACTTGTTGGACTTTAACATGGTGTTATGAGACTTTTTATTGGGATTGTTGTCAGTGCAGGCTGGATGGACCAAACAGTCTCTTTTTGCACTGTAGGGTTCTATGATTTTATTAACACATTATGCAGTATCAGGTTTTGCTACCAATCCATTGGGAATAAGGGTGTGTTTTGGTTTGATTGCAGCAGGAAATAGGCAGAAGAGATAAAATAACAAGTTTTCATGCAGGACCATCACAGGTAATCAGATATTTGAGGATGTGGAAACTTAACCCTTTAGTAATTTTGGGATGGCTGTATGAAAATGATTTAAAATTATTTTTGCAATAATATTCATTTGGTGGAAACAGCATATACGCTGCATCAGCTGTTTGCATTTCCAAGACATGTTTGAGTAGGAAAACTTTCTTTAATATGTACCTAAAGGATTTTTAAACTTGCTTGTGCAAACACACATACACACACTATATCCAGAATCGTGGAAAACACACCAGTCACACAAAATTAGAACATTACTGTCAGATTCAGTAGTACTTCAAGGGTTAGTTAATAGAATACAGACTGTGCGTTAGCAGAATGTGAGAGATTCAAAGCAAGCTGTATACATTAGTGTAGAGATTGAGAAAAATATACAAGAGTCAAATGGGATGTTAAATGTTCATAGTACAAAGTTACCACAGGTAGTTTCTTTCATTCAAGATTGCAGCAGATAAAGTCCACAGAAAAAATGTTCACATTGTAAAAATTAAAAAAAAAGGAAATTACGCTGGGTACAAAACAGTTCAGTTAAAAAACACTTTTTCAAACAAAATAAAATATTTTAGGTATTAAAAACCTATGGATGTGCAATTATTCTACACAATAATACTGATGACTACACAGATAGCTCATTCTGTTTTCACACCCAACATGGGTTAACTAGACTAGAGCATTTTAGCAGAACGAATGCTGAAGGAAAATGAAACACAAAAAAAAGCTAAGAAAGCTCTCCCAAAACTGTTAACTACAATAACTGTAATCTAGCTGGATTTTCTGTATCAAAAGCCCAGCATTACTGGATATAACGTGTACACTATTTGGTGTAACAAATCTCTTGCTTAAGGCAGTGGTTCCAAGGGCAGTCAGTGCATTTGGGAGTGCACAGTCCATGGAAGTTCAGATCAATTGTCCAATGCTTCTCAGCTACTCCAGGGTTGCCGCATTGTTCCCATTTAGTCCTAGCGATTAGTGCTATGTAGTCAGTACTTGAATACGAAGACATTAAGCACGTTCCTGGATTCAATTCTGGCACAGAAAGAACAAAATGCTGGAACTCTTCCACAATGTCCTTTCATGAACAGCACATACTTATCAAGCTTGCATCCAGGTCAATTTTTGAATTATATCAGAGTTACAGTGGCTCAAAAGACATTAAGTTTGCAGGAACCTGTGGAGATAACATTGCAAATTATTAGACAAAACAATTACTTGACTGAAGGTTTTGAACTCATCATCCCCCGTAGTACTGAACCTCCTACTTCAGTAAAATTCAAGGGCATGGATATGTTCTTTTCTCTCACAAAGTGACCCATATTCTAACCACCATTTAGTATGCTCCAACAATGTAGATTGATAAAACCATTTGAAATCTCAACATTTGTATAGGCATTACACTACTTCATGCTATTATGGACATATTTTACCATTTCTTTTTCTTATTCATGCCCTTGAAAAATCGCATATTATGGTTGGTGATCTTCAATTTTGGTTTCAAACAAATTGGTATTTTGACAATTAAAAGCAAGATATCTGTACTATGAATAGTGTGTGTCAGTTAACTACTGCAATCATAAGAATTACAATGAAAATGTGGTAGTTATACCTCAAGTTTGAATTCAATCAAATGCTAATTGAAAAACTTCTGAGACATTACAGTGGTACAAGAGATAGACTATGACACCAGAGCTTTATCACTGCAAATTCCACATTGAGGCTTAACTTATAAAAGAACGTATAAAAAATAATAACGTCCATCTGATAGTGTTCTCAGGACAACAGAAGGGAAACGTTTCTATCAATAATTTCAGCTAATGGATTGATTCTGTGATTTTAAAAGGAATTTTATTTTGTTTTCACTAAGTGGCAGAGCAATACAATCTAAAACATTGGGGAAGAGGAATTTTCAATCCCCGTATTTTGCAGACAAAAACTGGTGGAGGGGGCTGAAAATCCATTGCAAGTTTCAAAATGACTTTTATGGCAGCAGAATTTCCTGTTGAGATTGCCCCTGCCCATCGCTAATGACATACTGGGGTTTTGCATGAAAGGTCAATAACTTCATTAGCATGTATTATCATATATCTGGCAGACCTCTCCAATGTATCATCCCTCATCCCTTCTATTTTCTTTTCAAAATTTAAAAATACAGCAGGAAAACCTGGGAAGTCAACTGGCAGACTGCCCTCTGCCTTCTCCTGCCAGAGACAACATTTGAAAATCAATTTAAAAATTCCACCCATTGCTTTTGATTTTTGACTAACGTATTGAACACAAGCTAATACATGTATCAAAAGCAGGCATCCTTCTATCTTGAGAGATTATGGACTGTGTTCGATAGCGATGATCGAATTGGGTGTCAAGCAAGTCCAAGTACCAAATGGCCTACATGCTTCTATTTCCGAAATTCATTCCACAGTTGGCATAGAAGAATAGCATTGGTCCAAGGTTGACTGATTTTTTTCCCCTCTGGTAGGCTCTCTTTCCCACCATCTCCTAGTTTCTCTTCTCGACTTCTTGCATGCTCTTTTTGACTGCTTGTCTCCAGGCACTCCATTTAGCAGCAAGGACTTCCCATGCATCAACTCCAATACCAATATCACAATATTGTTCACAAACATCCTGATGTTCACAGACATCCTGCTGATCTCATGCAGATAGCAAGCTTGTCACAAAAGCAAGTCTTCTGGGATGCAGTCATTATCTTTCAATGCACATGACCTAGCCAACACAGTCACAGAGGGCAAACAAGCTGAGGATCCTGGCACACTGGCTTACTTCCATATTTGCCATTCTGTCCTGTCTGGAGATTCCCAATATTTATCTGAGGCAGCAGAGATGCAAGTTGTTCATCTCTTTTTATTGGTTCGCTTGAGTTGTCCATGTTTCACGACTTCCAAGGAGTGTGGTGGGAACATATGTGGTACATATGGTCCATACTTACCTTCTTAATTTTGACATGACAACCGTGACCTTGACAATACAAGTCCTGACTTTGGCATTAAGAGATAGATTGCTGTTGATGTTGATCCAAGCTGTGTGAAGTTGGTAAGGACCTCCAGGGTGAGGTTGTTGATGTTGATAGAACATGGGGTTATTACGTCTGGCCCATAACTTTGGTCTTCCTGAAGCTGACTGCCAGTCCAAGCCCATGCAGGACTGCTAGAACCTACCTACAAGCACTGCAAGTGAACTTCAGTATTGGATGCCAGCACATTAGCAAACAAAAAATTACCGACCAAAACTTATGCACTTTCGTTTTGGTGTGCAGTCTTGCCAACTTGAACAGCTTGCTGTCAATTCTGACATGCAGATAGGTACCCTCATTTGAATTGCCAGTTGCGTACATTAGCAGCTTGGAAAAGAATATGACAAAGAGAGTTGACATGAAGATGTAGCCCTGCTTTGTCATTTTGTAGGTCTTGAACGTGATTTTGTTCTGTAACTAAAGGAAATGTACATGTGCGCTGAGAAGGAAAAAATGACAGCCAAAATCCAACAGGGAGGCCTCTTTTTTGCAACAGTTCGAAAATTCTGCAGTTACTGATGAGACTGAAGGTCCTGGGGAAGTCTATGAAGGAAATGTTGTGTGGTCTGCACTGTTAATATCATTTATGTAACTGCCAAAGTGAACAAATATTCAATTGTTGATCTACCAACTTTGAAGTCACACTGAAATTCAGCAAAGGTATGTGGTACCATCTAATGAGATCAATGTGAGCAAAACCTTTTACCATAATACTAAACAACAAAACATCTCTATAATTGTTGCAGTCCCTGTGATCGGTGTACAGGATGACCATGTCTGCATCACCTGTGTTTTGAAGTACAGATCTTTCCTTCCAACAAAGACACAAGGTTCATGGAGCAGCATCAGTTTTCCACTTCAGATAATTTTAAGTGGAATGCCATCATTTCCTGGGCTTTACCACTGGCAAGACAGTCAATAGCCTTCCTGAATTGTACAGTGGTGAGCTCACTGTCCAACTGTTCATGACAAGAAAATCTGAAATGATGCTGAGGGACTCTTTAATGATAACATTTTTTGTTGCATGGAATTTGAGGTAATGCTTTATCCACCTTTCATCTGTTTGTTAGTTCAGTGATAATCACCCCTGTCTCTGTCTTCATAGCAGCTGATTTGGGCCTGTTGCTCTCTTAGCTCCTTCATAGATCCCTCTGGCATGCCCAGATTTAGCAATAGAAATATGCTGTTGCAGCATTTTAACCAAAAATTGATTGGCACAATACTGAGCAGTCTACTGAGGCTTGACTCTGGCAGCTGAAATCATTTAGCTTTCGTTTGCTGGAGATTAGTTTGTAGTTCACAATGGTTCTCCTCTTGGTTTCAGCAACATGGTCTATTTCAGTCCAATAAACCTCAAATGAGTCAACATTTCCTTGTTTTTTTTCCCCATGTGCAGTGAATGCAGAGTGAGAGATGTTGACAAGATGATGATTCCATTTTGGCCATGAGCTCTGGAATTGGACATTATTGCCTGAAAATGCCCAATTAAGGAACTTAATATATGTATTGTTATGTCCAATAAAAGCATGTCATATTCATAACTATGGACAATATTATTTTAAAACGGGCATCAAAAAGCTGAGGAGATGGCTACTAAGGGTCAGGATAATTTATGTAATTTCTGCATCGACTCATAAGTATTTAAAGTCTCCAGAAAAGTCTTAACTAAATTGCCTTGGGTGGAGCAGCTCCCTAGAATAAACATACCAAGATTTAAAAAAAAGCATGGAATTCACACATCCCACTGTTTGCAGAATTATCCAAAATTCAATCGATGGACTCTGAAACCCAATCTTTCTGAGTCTGATACTTAACAGGAGATAGTTGAAGAAACCAGTCATCCATATGTATGTATGAATAGCCAACATCAATGCACAGCAATTGTCTTGAAGTTTAAATCGTTCTGGGAGGACAACTGATCAGAAACTGGCCACAGATCACAAATCTGATTATCCTAGGACACAGAGAGAAACCAGTCTGTAGAAAACACAGCATGAGACAGTAGCAAAGGCAGCAACATCCATGCCTCAAGACTTTACTCTACAACATTGTAAGGTTTCCCAACCTGTTCCTTTTCAAGCTTACCAGTATAGAAACATGACTTCTTAGTTACTTGTGGGTTTTTTTTACTAGCTTTGAGACCTGCTAAAAATATATCGTGGAGGGAATCCTTAAATAATCCTGATCCGCTATTGAATCCACTGAAACTGCTCTTCAAGAATGAAAACACCTTCTTCACTGAGTTTTGAAAAAATATTTCTGTCTAAGATGAACCAAACATGTGAATTACAAACTATTCTTTCATTTATGACTTGTAAAAGTGCACCATTCTGTTTAACTATATTTTTTCTTCTTTTTTTTTGTTGGTGCGTGAGTGCCAAGTGAGTGGCATAGATGGAACTTTCAGGATGAATGCATTAAGAAATTATCTTCATTTAAATCCAGAAAAGATTGCTGCTTGTTATTCAAATCAACCACATACTTAAAGTTAAAAAGCAGGTCCATCTTCATTTTCAAAAATATACTGATTATAGACAGTATGCTCAGAGAAAATGAGATTTCAGTTCTTTATCATCCCTGTCAGTAACATCATTGTGATATATTTACAGTTGATATCACACCAACTCCTCAAATGGAAAACACAATGTCATAATCTAAAAACGAAAATGTCATTGACAGCTTTTATATAGGCTTAACTGATGTTCTATTAAGACTAACCTACCTTTCTTTCAAGGTTCCAAGTTACCTTAAAGTAACAACTTCATCAGATATCCCTGAATATATGCTGTGGTTTCATGGTGTTACAAATAACTAGCATCACATATAGATTATAGATCACACAGCATGTACTTGCTTGGGTCCAGCTTATCTTTTCCTATCAGTTTATTAGAACTGTGCTGAGGCTCTTCCAGGGACAACACACCTTTCGAGAGGTTCTCAAATCTGAACATTATAGATCAGATGGGATCACACAAAGGCTAGAGCCGAATGAAACACAGCTTGCTCACTTGAATGTCAATGCACTTGGGATAAACAACAACTTGCACTTGTACAGCACCTTTAATGTAGCACAACATCCCATGGTAATTTATAAGAGTGTAATCAAATAAAATTTGACATCAAACCACTTAAGATATTAAATCAGGTGATCAAAAGCTTGGTTAGAAAGGAATAGTTTAAAAGAAGAGAGGAACATTAAGGGATGTTTTAAATGAAGAGAAAGATAAAAATGTAGTTTGGAGATACAGGGAAAGAATTTCAGAACTTGAGCCTAGGAAGCTGAACACATTACAGTTTTGATTGCTAAGTGCAAAGAACTCTCCGTCAACTGAAACATGGCAGAAATACAGGATTTTTGTTTGACTGTTTTATCTCAGCAATATTTGTTATCATTTCACGTTTAAATGAAATCTGGTTGCTACTTGTTTCTCTAATTTTTCTCCTGGCTGAGGAACTCAGGAACTAAAAGTTTGTTACAACCTTAGAATATAGGGTCAGCCATTTAGTGCTGAATCTTTGGAATTTTCCACCCGAGATCTGCAGGCGTTCAGCTGTTGAGTATATCCAGGGCAGAAGTTGATAGATTTTTGGGACAGTGTGGAAAGGTGGAATGGAAGTATAAGTTCAGCTATGATCTTACTGAATGGTGCAGCAGGTCTGAAAGGCCAAAAGATTTACACTTGCTTGTATTTTTTATTTTTCTAAAGAATCTGAATAGCATATGAAATAGACCAGAAGTAGAGATTTTGCTCAACAGGAGGGTGAGGAAAAATCAATGTTGATAAACTTGAAATAAAAATATGCTTTTTTGGTAAATAAATATTTTGTATATTATAAATGCAAGTCCACAGGGGAGAAGGATAGGAAACCTACAGCTAATTTTGCTTAAAGAATATATTTGTGAGAGAGTTACATACTTTTGCAGCCATTCTCTCCCTTGCAGTATTAGGGAAACAAGTTCCAATGCACACACAAAAAATATAGCTCTGCCAAATAACATAATAGGGAATCTATGTTCGATATAAATCTGTGTTAAATTACTGGTTATAATTTGCATTCAGACTGAGATACTCAGCAGACACAAAAAAGTTAAAAAATTAAAAAAAACAAATTCAAAACTAATTAAATAACAATGGAAGGTCATCGTTCCTGCAGTGTTGCTCCTGCATGATGTAGGACCCCATTTGGTTTCCAGTAACCACGTCTGTAGTAAATGTTGGTTGCTTGAGGAACTCTGACTCAGGGTTGATGAGCTAGATTCTGAGCTCTAAACATTACAACACATCAGGGAGGGAAAGGATTACCTGGATGCTGTGTTTCAGGACTAACTAACTTAAATTTGGTCAGTGGTCAGGAACAGGAGGGCGTGGCAGGTAGAGAGATCCAGGAGGTAGGGTTGCAGGAACCTCGGCCCTTGTCCTTGTCTATGGGAAAGGAGACTGCGGGAAGGATGAGCCAATTAACTGCAGCACAATGGTGCAGGGAGCCATTCAAGTGGGAGGAGAAGAAAGAAATATCGTTGCAATTGGGGATAATATAGTTAGGGGCATAGACACTGTTCTCGTAACTAGGATTGAAAGTCCCGAAGGTTGTATTGCCTACTTAGTGCTTGGGTTTTCAGGCTGCAGGCAAGCTTGAAATGGGAGAATGGACCAATTGTTGTGGTCCACATTAGGTACCAATGACAGATAAACAAGGATAGAGGTTTTGCTAAGGGAGTATAAATTAATTTAGCTCGGAGCTAAATTAAAAAGCAGAACGAAAAAGATAATAATTTCTGGATTACTACCTGAGCCACTAGCTAATTGGCACAGGGTCAATAAGATTAAGCAAGTAAATGCATGGCTTAAAGATTGGTGTTGGAGAAATGGATCTGAATTCATGGGACATTGGTACTAGGACTGGGGAAGAAGGGACTTCTTCTGATGGGAAGATCTTCATCTGAATTGTGCTGGGACCAGAGTCCTCATGAATTGCACAACCAGGGCTGTAGATAGGGCTTTAAACTGAATGCAGAATTCAGTTATAGGGGAAATTAGAAAATCCAAATTAAAGGAGGAGCTAAGAGTGCAGGTTAGTGATGTGGCGGATAGTTACTAGACACTAAAACGGTGAGTGCTGTCTGACTGAGAGGAGTGCTTTTGGAGTTGGTTGACAGGGAATTATAAGGAGCTAAGTAGTCATTAAACTTACTTTCAGGGTGAGCTTAATTATTTCTTATATGGAAAGTTAAAAGCTGTACTTTAGTGCATTCATCAACAGGAATCAGCTGAGTCAGCTCTCAACTCAATTTGGCTGGTTGTTTGTACAACTAGTTAAGAACAATTCCAGGGCTTTGTAAGTTGTGCCTATAAAAACAGAGGCCTCAGCATGCAGCTCTGCTAAGAGGAGGGAGTACCTTTGTTGTTGGATGAACATGGATTTAGGTGAAACAGGCAGCAGAGGCTACAAATGAGGGTACTGATTGGTATGTGTTTTCTTGGCATTGTAACTGTTGAACACTATTAAAGTATTTCTGTGGCTTATGCTTTGAAAAGGTAATACTTGGTAGTAACAAGAAGCAGGAAAGAAGGGCCCTAGGAAATTGTATATATCTGAAACAAAACATCTTCCAAGGTTATAAGACATGATAGGGGAGCTCCAAGCTGTGGTTTGCTCCTCTTGCTCCCTGTGGCAGGCTAGGGACAGTTCCAGTCCCCTAGATCCACACACATGGGGGCATGTGTATAGAAGTGTCTCCACCTACAGCTCCTGGAAGCTCAACTTTCAGAGCTGGAGTAGTGGCTGGAGGTACTATGGAGCATCCATGAGTCAGAAAATATCATATGAATAGCACATATAGAGAGTTGGTCACACTGTAAGCTCAGACTCTGCAGGCAGGAAGAGAATAGGTGACCACCAGACAGAGCAAGAGGGATAGGCAGATAGTGTAGAAATCTCCTGTGACCATTCCTCTGCAAAACAGATATATGATATTGGATACTGTTGAGGAATGATCTCTCTAGGGAAAGCAGCAGCAGCCAAACTTGTTGCATCACAGTTGATTCTGCTGCAGAGGGCAGGGGTAAAAATTGTGCCAAAGCAATAGTTATAGGGGATTCAATTGTAAGGGGAATAGACAGGTGTTCCTGTGGCTGCAAATGAGACTCCAGGATGGTATGTTGCTTCCCTGGTGCTAGGACCAAAGACGTCTTGGGGCAGCTGCAGGACATTCCAAAGGGGGAGAGTGAGCAGCCGGTAGTTGTACTATATGTTGGTACAAATGACATAGGTAAAGAAAGGATTAGATTTTAAAAGCAGAATTCAGGGAGCTAGGAAGAAAGTTAAGAAATTGGGTCTCAAAGGCAGTGATTTCAGGATTACTACCAGTATCACTACCAGAGTAGAAAATGAGAGGATATATCAGATAAAGATCATGTCAGGAGGAGGGTTTCAGATTTCTGGGGGAGATGGGACCTGTACAAATTGGATGGGTTACCCCAGGGGAAGTATTTGATAGTGTTTTGGGGAGCATTTAAACTAATATGCTTGGGGATGGGAACCTATATAAGGAGTCTGAAAAAGAGGGAGCAAGGACAAAATGTGGGAAGAAGGTTCCAACTACATCAAAAATTGTAAAAAAAGTTAAAAGGAAGGAGAAATCAGCAGATGTTGTTAATGTAAGTGTTAGAATTCAGAAGGTACACAAATTAGCTTAAGGGCACTTTATATGAATATTCTTGTCATTCAAAACAAAGTAAGAGTTGATGGCACAAATCATTGCAAGCGAGCATGATTTGGTGGCCATTACAGAGACATGGTTGCAGGATGGTCACGACTGGGAGTTGAATATCCAAGGGTATCAAACTGTTTGGAGGGACTGACAAGAAGGTAAGGGAGATGGTGTAGCTTTGATATTTAAGAATGATATCAGGGTGGTAGTGAGATGATACAGGTTTTATGGGGGAAAAAAGTTGAATCCATCTGGGTGGAAATTAGAAATAGGAGAAAATGTCACTGATAGGCTTGGTCTGTAGGCCACCAAATGACATTATGTTGGGATGAGAAATAAACGAAAAGCATGTAAAGATGGTGTAGCAATTATTACACGGTATTTTAATCTACATATCAACTGGTTGAACCAGGTTGGTCAAGGTAGCCTTGAGAAGAGTTCATAGAATGTATCCACAATAGCTTCCTTGAATAGCTTGCTCCCTTGTCAGTTCCATTACATACTATCTGAGATCTGGTCCTGTGTAATGAGATGGGAATAATTAATTTTGCAGTTAGGGCTCCTCTTGGAAGAAGCAATCACAGTGTGGTTGAATTTAAAACATAGATGGAGTGTGAGAAGATACAAATTAGTGTCTTCTGCTTAAACAAAGGAGACTATAAAGGGATGAGGGAGGAGTTGGCTAAGGCAGACTGGGAACAAAAACTTTATGGTGGGACAATTGAGGAATACTGGAGTACTTTCAAAGCAATCTTTCAGTGCTCAGCCAGAGTAAATACCAGAGGTAAGGAAGACTGTAGAAAAAGAAATAATCAGCTACGGATATCGAAGGAACTAAAGGAGGATATCAAATTCAAAGAGAAGGCTTATGAAGTGGCAAAGATTAGTGGGAACCTAGAGGATTGGGAAATCTTTAAAGGACAGCAGAAAGCCATGAAACAAAGCTATAAAGAAAGTTAAGATGGATTATGAGAGTAAACTAACTCAGAATACAAAAACAGCAGAAGTTTCTACAAATATATAAAAGTGGTGAAAATAAATATTCATTCTTTAGAAGGGGGATATAATAACTGGAAATGAGAAAGTGGCTGAAGCATTGACCAAGTATTTTGTGTTGGTCTTCAGGGGAAGACACAAATAACACAGCCTATCATCAATTTTTGACATGTTATGGCAGGTGAGAACCTAGGAACTATCATTCCAACGAAAGAGATAATATTGGACAAGCTAATGGGGCTAAAGGTAGACAAGTCTTTGGTCCTGATGGAATGCATCCCAGAGTATTAAAAGAGATAGTGGGCAAAATAGCAAATGCACTAGTGGTAATTCACCAAAATTCGCTGGACTCTGGGGTGGTTGCCACAGATTGGGAAACAACAAAATGTGACACTACTGTTTAAAAAAAGAGGTAGACAAAAGACTGGTAACTATAGGCTGGTTAGCTTATTTTGTGTAGTAGGGAAAATGCTTGAATCTATTGTTAAGGAAGAAATAGTGAGCTATCTGGATATAAATTGCCCCATTGGTAAGACGCAACATGGGTTCATACAGAGCAGATCATGGTTGACTAATTTGGTGGAATTCTTTGAGAACATTACATGTGCAGTAGAAAATGGGGAATTTGTGGATGTGGAGTATCTGGATTTCCAGAAGGCGTCTGACAAGGTGTCGCACCAAAGACTGCTATATAAGATAAAGGTACAAAGCTTTTTTGGGTAACATATTAGCATGGATAGGGGATTAGTTAACTAACAGAAAGCAAAGAGTAGAAGTAAATGGGTGTTTTCCTGGTTGGAGATCAGTGATTAGTGGTGTGCCTCAGGGATCAGGTGTTGGATTGCAATTGTTTACGATTCACATAGATGATTTGCAGTTGGAGACCAAGTATAGTGTGTCAAAATTCAAAATGATGCTAAGATGTGTGGAAGAGCAAAGTGCAGAGGACAATGAAAGTCTGCAAAGGGATACAGATAATCTAAGTGAGTGGGCAAAGGACTGGCAGATGGAGTATAATGTTGGTAAATGTGAGGTCATCCATTGTGGTAGGAATAACAACAAAATGGACTATTTAAATGGTACCAAATTGCAGCATGCTGCAGTGAAGAGGAACCTGGGTGTCCTTGTGCAGGAATCTCAAGGAGTTGGTTTGCAGGTGCAGCAGGTAATTAAAAAGGCAAATGGAATTTTGTCCTTTATTGCTAGAGGAATGGAGTTTAAAACCTTTGAGATTATGTTGCAACTGTATAAGGTACTGGTGAGGCCACACCTGGAGTACAGTTTTGGTCTCCTTATTTGAGAAAGGCTAAAGTGGCACTGGAGGAGATTCAGTATGTTGATTACATTGATTCCAGAGTTGAGGGTTGGCTTATGAGGAGAGACCGAGTAAACTGGGAATTCAGAAGAATGAGGGGAGATCTCTTCAAAACAAATGATGAAAGGAATAGATAAGAGAAGCAGGGAAGTTGTTTCCACTACAACTAGGGAGCATAGCATCAAAATAAGTGGATTTAGGACAGAGTTGAGGAGAAACTGCTTCACACAAAGGGTTGTGAATCTGTGGAATTCCCTGCCCAATGAAGCAGTTGAAGCTACTTCATTGAATGTTTTTAAGACAAGGATGGATATATTTTTGAACAGTAAAGGAATTGAGGGTTATAGTGAGCAGGTGGATAAGTGGAGCTGAGTCCAGAGATCAGTTATGATCTAACTGGTGGAGCAGGCTCAAGAGGCCAGATGGCCTATTTCTGTTCCTAATTCTTATGTTTTTAATAAAGGTGAGGGACAGAATGGCTGAATGTCTTTATGTACCAAAGAATTGTAAAAAAGTAGGGAAATTTACAAAAGAATAAATTTAAAAGCTTTGTATCTAAATGCACAAAGCATTTGGAACAAAATAAATTATGGCACAAATAGAACAAAAAGGATATGATTTGGTGGCAATTACTGATCCATGATTACAAAGAGACCAAGTCTGGGAATTGAATATCCAAGGGTGCAGACTTGGGTTTTTAACAGGGTATTGTTTGTGGCCTATTAGAGATTGTAGCCTACCAAAGAGAAATCACCCAATGTACAATGGCAGCTTTATGCCAAACAACATTTGACATTTAGAAATTTAATAGATTATTCAATTGGGTTTGTTCTCTGTGCCAAGTTTAAAACAATTGTTTCCATATAATTTTTGAAATTTACTTCAATCAGAAAAATCAGTAACTTCTTGAACCAGATGTAATAGTGTTCAATGCTCTTTCAACCGTAAATCTAATGACTTAGTGTTAAAGGACTAAGTAAACAATTAACTCGTAGTCCTGGGGTGTCCAATCTCTAAGAATTTCAGTATTCAATGAAGGAATACATAAAATAAATGCAGCACTGGGAGGATACTTGGTTTGTGAAATGTTGCAAAAAAGATTGACAAATTTAGGGTTTGATCATTAGTTCTATCTTTCATGTGTCTCTCTTTAAAGCTGGCATTCTGTGATCCCAAAATGTATCATTAAATGACAAGTATTTTTCTTTAGCTGTTTCACAGATTCTGAGTGTAAAGTTCTGGAAATCTTAATGTCAAATAATAGCAATAAATACTGCTGTCTTTTTTAAGCATCAGTAAACACTTCCTTATATTGGAGCAGATGCCAAACCACAGATGGCTTCAAAAGGCAGACAGAGCCATGTTTTCTTGGTCAATATGAAACAAGCATGTAGTTTTCATTTCCCTTATTTTTGCAAATATCCAGGAAGATAGAAAATTACACAAACATATCTCAACACTTCATATCATTAGGATCATAATGATAAGAAAGGGACAAGATCTAGACTAGAATTTTACCATCCCACCCATCATGAGAATCAGAGCGGATGAGGAACGGACAATGGGAAGATCTACCAGGCTTGGGTGGGATTTCTCAGTTTGGGACGAATGAGGTCATAAAATCAGGCCCTTAATGTTTTCTAAGGTCAATCGTGGTATTAGTTTAAATTACTAAACTTGTGCAAGTTGCGAGTTTCCCAAGAAGGAAAATGATTTCCATAAGTATCATCTCCAGGAACTCCAGTTCAATGAATCCATTTTCAAGCAGAAGGAAAGTTGTACTGTGGGAAAGTCATTTGCTCCAGGAGATTGCCACTGAGTGAATATGAAAATTATTGCTTATAGGTTTAAAGTGCTGGATCCAGAGGTATTTCATGCAATGAGATTATCCAGGAAATATTTTCTAAATTAGGTAAATTTGTTGTCTTTCTTATAGCTTAGCAATTGGAGAAGATGAACTACTACGTGAAATAGGCATTCTTAATAAAGTGAACTGGTTTTCATCATTTTTATCACCTCCAATCTCAGAAATTGGGACCTGTTTTTCCTGTAGCCTCTCGATCAGTGCTGCAACATTCTACCATAGATTATTACAAACATTTGGGAAAACAGAAGCTACTGATTCAACAAACTGTTATGAAGATTCCTACATTTGCATCAATTTTTCTGTATTCTTTATAAGTAGCCAAGTGTAAGTCAAATGTAATTAGATGACAGTACTGGACTTCCAGTACTTCACAATGCAGATATATGATCTTGGCCAAGATTACAGTTCAAGTATAAAACAGAACTTCTGTGACACTACCTATGTTGATAATATTCCACATGTAGAAAATCTGAAATTGTCCAAGCAAATCTAGTCTCAGCCTGATTCTGCAAATCAACTGTTAACAGTCAATGTTAAAGTTCTGAATTATTCTTTTTCCAAACTCACATGGCACCTTACATGATCTCAGGAACATCATAAAATGCTTTACAACCAATGAAGTGGAGAAACTGCTGTAATGGAGGAAATGTGGCAGTCAATTTATTCACAGTAAGGGCCCACAAACCAACAGTGTGATAACAAATAAACAATCTGTTTCAGTGATGTTTGTTAAAGGATAAATATGGGCAAGGAAATCAGGAAGATCACCCCATATTTCTTTAAAATAATGCAACAAAACTTTTATATGCATGCTCAACATGGGATGTTGATGGCTCCCCTGACAGTGAAGCACTCCTGATGTACAGATGCCAGCATTGGACTGGGGTAAACACTAAGGTGTTAAGAGACTTCTTACAGTGAAGCACTCCCTCAATATTTATTACGCTGGACTGCCAGCCCAGATTTTGTGGTCTGAAGTGAGAATTACACCTAAAATGTCTGACTGAGCCATAACTGACATCCATCTGACATTATAGCAACTGAGAATGTGTTACATATAAATGACTTAACCACCCCAAAAAAGCTGTTGTCAGAACCCTATTTGGACTTAAAGCCACTGAAGTAGCCTTTTTACTTGAAAACAAAGGCCCAGGAACTATAGGGGATGGCAGGCAATAACGTCTTCCAATTAGGTGGGGGATGGGGGAGGACCTCATGTAATCAATGGAGTGCTTGTGTAAGTCAGGTGTTAAAGGCCCCTTTTGATACGGGAACCCTAATTGTGCCATGATTGTCATGGAAAGACACTAAAGACCTCAAGAATATTAGAGACTTACTTCAGGAAGGTGCAGTTGCCAGAAGATGGATTATTGCAAACACTGTCAAATGACACAGCCAAGGCAAAGTTCCAGGAACAGGCAAAATGCATGATGCTTTAAAAAGCTGAGGTTGGTACCTGACTTTACCATGCAGGTGTCCCCTCTTTAGTTTTAATGTCACAAAACATTTAAAACTGAATCGTATCAATGCTAGAATCATTGGTGAATGTCCATTCCTTGAAATTGGAGATGGGCCAGAGAGCAGTTTTTGATATGGGAGAACAAATATAAGCATCTCCAATCTGAGATTAAACTCTTGAGATTTAAAGGCCAGACAAGGCACTTTCATGGGGGAACCTTTACAAATACTGGGGCCCTTTAACGTACAGGCAACAATCAGCTCATCTCTCTCGCGTTTTGTACAGGAACAGAGACCAAGCCTTCTGGAGATAGACTGGCTTCAGTAGAGCTGGCTGAACTGGATGGAGATCTGTGTTCTTAAGTTTGACAAATCAGTTTGTCTTTGTGGGGACTATAAACTAACAGTCAATTGGATCTCCAAACTCGATAGGTATCTCATTCTCCAAATCGAAGATTTGTGCACTAAGTTAAAAGGCAATAAGACATTTTCCAATTTGGATATGAAACATATCTATCTTTAGTTTGAATCGCAAGAGTCCTCCTGGAAATGTATGATGACCATCATACAAAAGGGATTCTGAGTATCCTCACTTACTCTTCGTGCTTTTGTCAATGTGTGCCATTTTAAAGAATTATGGAGAACATCCTTCAAGGACTATCAAAGGTAGCAGTACATTCAGATGACACCTTGGTCACAGTGGCTTCGGAACAGGAACAACTCGGAAGTCATCTTGCAGAGATTTTTCTTGTGGAAATTTGTTTGAAGAGGGAGAAAGTCATTTTCCAAGTGACTGAAGTAACCTCTTCAGGCATCAATTAGATGGCAAGGGGTCACTTCCAGGAGCGGATAAGGTAAAAGTACCAATCCTGAGGAAAACCATGGAGTTGAAATCTTTCCTAGGATGAGTAAATTCTTGTGGAAAACTTATCCTGAATTTGACTTCCATGCTAGTTCCCTTGCACACCCTACAATGAAAATAGTAGGGATGATCCTGGGTAGCTCCATGAACAGAAGCCTTTTCTAAAATCAAACATCAGCTAATGTCATCTAACCTACTGGCATATTTTGTCACTGAACTCGTATTAACTTGTGACATTTCCTGTCACATTGCTGGAAAGATTGAATGGAAAAACTTGTTGCAAATGCCTCCAGGATCCTTGAGGACATGGAGGGAAAGTATTTTCAGATTGGAAAAAGAGTTGGTGGTCACGTTGGTATGAAAAAGTCACAAAGACGCAGATGGTAGACTTCTTTTATAATGGCTGACCATAAACCTGTATTGGATCTTTTTAAAGTAGACAAAGCAATTCCCCTCCCTCATTGCTTCCACTTGGATATAGTGCTGAATGTTGTTATTGGTGGCCTATGAGTATCTTCTAGAACACCACCCAGATAGCCAATACTGATGTGCTGGACTGCCTCCTCTTGTCCACAAATCTATTTCCTTACTAGTACTGGAAGAGGCTGTGATGACTCTGAATTTTCTGGAGATCTTGCCATTGTCACCAAGACAGATTAAGGTCTGGACCCAAAAAGATCCAATCTTCTCTAAAATGATGCTACATCATGGATCCTAAGGAGACCTTCCCAAAGCAATGAAACACTATTAAGATGAATTTAGTGTTGAGGATGGATCATTCTTTGGGGTCCCGAGTAATTATTCCCTGCCTCCCAGGATCACGTCCAATATTAACAGCACTACATAATGGTCACCATAGGGTATCAAAAATGAAAATGCTGGCCAGAATTTACATCTGGTGGCCTAGTCTTGACTCTGACATCACAGACTTGGTCTATGCCAGGAAAATCAAAAATTCCTTCCCTCAGCCTTCTTGCACTCACGTGAGGGACCTTGCAGGCCATAGGTGTGGGTTAATGTGAACTTTGCAGTGGCCTTTATGGGTTCCATGTTTTTAATCAATGTGAATTTACATTCCATGTGCTTGGAGGTGCACTGTAACATCTACAACTACTCGAGTTACGATTGAGAAATTATGACAAAACCACAGTACACATGGAATACAGGAAGTCTTCATTTCTGATTAATGGCAGCAATTTCCAGAACTTTGTGCTCTCTAATGGTATTTGACATGTCCGAACAGCACCTTATATTTGCCGTCAAATGATCTGGCAGAACAGGCAGTTCAAACATTCAAAAATGGAATGAAGAGAAAACCCGCAGCATCCAAGTAGACTAAACTAGCATGATTTCTGCTTGATTATAGGACCATACTACAGAAAATAATGGGCGTTGTTCTGCTGGGACAATCATGGAGCGCAGAGTCCCAACAAGAAAACCAAGAAATAAGTTATGATTCTGCAAGCACAAAAATTTTGCAACAGGTTATCTGGCCCATGTGAGAAACTTTGGGGATGGCCTTAGTTGGGTCCCTAGGAGCGTTGTGGAGTAAACAGGACCAATATCTTACAACGTCAAAATGCAGAGGAAGGCCTTAAAGGAACATTTGGACTATCTCAATCAGGGAGTCCATTCTCATGCAGACCTCACTACCGGCCATGAAGATGATCACTCGACGTCAACCCTCAGTCTGAAACTGATGCCACATTAGCCCCTCTAAATAGTGAAGGTCCAAACTTAGAGATGGAGGCTGAAGAAGCGGGCCTCTGGACTAAGCAGAACCTGAGAAGGAACCCATATTGGTGACTCTGTGACAGTCCCTCCAGAAGTGAAGGTCTCCTGTTTGATTTACACAGCCTGTTACAGCCTCGCTTTTGGTAGACTTCAGACCAATCGTTAAATGGCCAAAAGGACCTTTGCGCAGTGGGAGTTCTGGGAAAAATACAGGTCCAAAGAGGGAGGGATGTTATGAAGGCCACAGGATCATCAATAGATCTCCTTGTGAGTTTCATAGAATGAGTTCCTTATTGGTGAGCCTCCATTTGCTCAATGAGAAGAAAACTGCAGAGGCTTTTAAACATGCTGCTCAACCCCAACTAGTATTGTAGGTCCCAAGATGTAGACTCTCTAGCTGTAAGCCATACGCATGGCCCTTCTTGGTGTACAATAAGGGGTGTTTGGTGATAGGAAAATAAGCATTTAGCTGACTTACTACAAGGAGGTAACAAATTAACATGGATAAAGCATCGATTCACTAACACGAAACAAATTAGGCATAAATAAGTCACTTTTGGATTGGCAAGATGTTGAGCAGAATGTCACAGATCAGTGCTGCGGCCTCAAATACCTAGAATCTATATTCATGATTTGAATGATGGGACTGAATGCATAATTGATGACACAAAGATAAGTAAGGAAGTAAGCTATGACGTGAACATGAGTTTGCAAAGGAATAGATCAGTTAAATGTGCAAACATCTGGTGGATGGAAAAAACATCTGGTGGATCTGGTATAATATGGAAAAATGTGAAAGTGTCCATTTGACAGAAAAACTAAACTTAAATGGAGAGAGATTGCAGAACTCTGGGGTAGAGAGGGATCTGAACATTCTGGTACATGAATCACAAAGTTGATATCCAGATATAGCAAGTGATTAGGAAGGCAAATTGAATGTTGCTGTTTACTGCAAGGGCATTGGAATATAAAAGGTGGGATATTTCATTGCAGTTATATAGGATATTGGTGAGATCACATTTAGATAACTTGATACAATTTTGGTCTCTTTATTTAAGAAAGGACATAATGCACTAGAAAAGTTCAAATGTTCCTGGGATGGAGAGGCTTACCTTTTGGGGAAAAAAGATTATACGGCTGTATCAGTGCCACTTCATGCTGTTGTCTGAGCCTGGAAAACTTGTCAATTTTACTTCCTTTTTCCATTCCACATCTTCACATGTCTAACTGACACTTCTCTTCACCTCCTTGATCTTGTAGTCTCCATTTTTGGCAAGAGAACCACCAATATTTATTATAAACCCATGACTTCCACAGCTACCCAACTACAGATCCTCACGCCCATTTTCCTAGTTTTTCTGCCACTGCCACATCTGTTCCAATGATATCACCTTCAAACAGTGCTTTGGACATGTTTGTTCTTTTCCTCAACCAAGAATTCCCCACACTGTGGTTGGCAGTGCACTCAAATATGTCTGACCAATCACCTGCACCTTTGCTCTCATCTCTTTCCTTCTTCCCAGAACAATGATGGCAACCCTCTTGATCTCAGTTTTTATCCCATCATCCTCCATTTCCATCAACTCAAGCAATGATGCCACCACTAAATACATTTTCACCTCACCTATCTCCTCCCCCAACCCTCCTTCCTTTAGCATTCTGCAGGGACAATTCCTTCTGTGATACCCTGGTCTACGCTTGCTATCAACTGTTCATACCCTGTCCATGGCATCTTGCCTTGCAATTGCAGAAATTGTAATTCCTGCCCTTTACCCCACCTCTTCACTGTCCAAGGGCTCAAACACTCCTTTCAAGTGATGCAGCATTTCGCTTGCACCTCCTTCAATTTCTGTATTTGTTGTTCCCAATGCAGTCTCCTGTATGCTGGGAAACTAAATGCAGACTGGATAACTGCTTTGCAGAACACCTTTATTCCAAGCATGATTTCCAATTTTTTAAAATTTATTTATTATTGTCACAAGTAAGCTTACATTAACACTGCAATGTTAATGTGGAAAACCCCTAGTCACCACACACTGGCTCTTCACCTTTTTGAGTACACTAAGGGAGAATTTAGCATGGCCAATGCACCTAACCAGCATGTCTTTCGGAAACCCATGTAGACATGGGAGAACAAACAGAGTCTGCAAAATGCTGCAAGCTGGGAATCGAACCCTGATCTCTGGCACTGAGGCAGCAGTGATAACCACTGTGCTACCACACTATCCTTCTAGTCACTTGCCATTTTAACTCAGCATCTTGTTCTAATGCCCATATATCCATCCTAAGTCTGCTGCAACACCCCTGTGATGCCCAATGTAAACTGGAAGAACAACACACCATCTTCCATTTAGATGCAGTACAACCTTCTGGACTCAATACTGAGTGCAATAGCTTTAGACTGTATTTTCTCCTCTGTCTTGACCCCCATCCCTTTTTGTTATTTGGTTCCCTTGGCTTGCCCCAACATGATCTCTCCCCCACATGTCCATTTGTTCTATGTTGCTCAGATTTGGTCCCACTGTGCATTGGCCTTTGTTCTCCGATTAACAGATCCTTCTATTATACCTTTTTGCCACAAACTGCCACCATTAACCCCTTTGTCTATGATGTGCCTCTGTTAATCTCCTTTGCTCTGACCTAACCCTATCTTCTATTTTGTCTTTGCTATAATTCATTACTTTTTCGTCCCTCTTCACTGTTAACTGTTTCTTCACACATGCTGCAGGACCTAAGTTTATCCACTTTCTGTTTTTATTTCATTTCCAGTATTGTCAGTACTTTTATTTCAGCCAAAAGATCTTTGGGTTCAAGCCCCATTCCAGGCTGTTAATGTGTTGTACTGAGGGAAGGCTGCACTGTCAGACTACTGGAGATGGTGCATTTCAGACTAAACTGAAATTCCATTAGCCCCCTCAGGTGGAAGCAAAAGATCCCATGGCACTATGCTAGAAAAAAAAGCAGGAAGCTCCCCCATCCCATTGTCCTGGTTGAACATGAGGCTCTCCCATCCTCCCATCATTGTCCAGGCCAATATTTATTCCTTCCTCAATATGACAGAAGCAGATCATTCATCTGGTCATTAACACATTGTGGTTTTTAGGAGTTTGCTGTGTACAAACTGTCATATTTTGCACATTAGAATAGTGACAAGACATCAAAAGTATTTGATTTCGAGGCAACTGTAATTATGAAAGGCAATATATAAATGCAAATTTTTTTCAGAGGCAATTAAACTTGTTCTCATTTTTTCTCATCATTTTTAACTGTCAGAGATAATATCTGATGCCAGGCAAATGAGTGGAAGCTTTTATGGAGTGGGTGCTCAATAGCCCCAGCTAAGGGAATCTCCTTTTTTGCACTTGTACAAGCAATTCCACACCAACATTGCAAAGTGGCGATGTCCTGCATCCTTGAACTGCTTGTGGTTAGTTCCCAGCAAGCTACAAAGGAACAATTTTAAATAACAGATATACTATTTTCTACCTCAAGTTGTTGGCAAACTTTTGTCAGCAGTCCTAGTCCAGGCTGACAGTTCTTAACATGAGGCCACGTTTATAAAATCCTGAGAGTTTGGGCCACAATAACTTCAGGAAGTACAAGCATGTCAGTCCTACTGTTTCTACACCCAAAAGTATAAAGTTACTTCTGTAAACTGTGCAAAATCATGAATAGGAAGGAGAGATTTATGAACATTAAAACTTTCAAAAGATATCTACAGGGAACACAAGCAAATCTGAATTAATTTGATATATGCATATCTTCCACAAATAAAGTAAAATTATGCTGAAGGCAAATTACAACATTGCAATTCAATCGAGCAGCAGATTCTTCTAACTGCAAGACTGAATAATTGCAGAAACTGCAAATTGGTTGTCTCAAGCTCTCTGCAATCTTCTGCTTTTCATTCTAATAAAGGCTGAACTTTATTTTGTAAAATCTTGTCAGAATAATAATCATCTTGAGTGGTAAACTATCTATGGAATTTTGGTTATGGAAAAACACTAATGTTTTGGAGGTGAACATCAAGACAGTATGTCCCAAGTCCAAAATGGCAGTAGTACCAATAAGAAAACAAAAATGGTACAATGCTACACACCTACTTTAAGATGATACAGGATTATTCAACAGCTACTTGAATTTATACAGAACCTTTAGTAAAACAATTCATGACACTTTACATGATATTCTCAATTTTGATACTGAGCCATGCTGTTAGAGCAATTAGAGCTGTTGACTGATGATTTGTTCAAAGAGATTTTAAGGAGTGTTAAAGGGAAAGGGAGGAAAAGAAGCAGAGATTTGGCAAGGAAATTCCAGAGCTTCTGGCCTTAACAGCTGCTGAGGGTGGAGTGCTTAAAGTTGGGGAAATTCAACAGAATTGAAGGAGTGCAGTAATTCAGTTCATTGGCTGGAGGAGATTCATAACTCTATGCACAGATGGCCTGGGTAGAAGTGTCTTGAAAGCTGGATTACAATTTGTGGGTACAGAAAATGTTAACCTCTGTGAATGAAATTTGAACTGATCATTAGATCTTCTGTATGTCTTAACATAAGAACATATGAAACAAATAGAAGTGGGCTATGTAGATCCTTGAGTCTGCCACAGCCACTTATCGAAAATTATAACTGATTCTTGACCTCTATTTCACTTTCCTGCCTTATGCCCATATCCTTTGATTCACTTAACATCAAACCTCAGCCTTGAATATACGCTACGACTGAGACGCTATTACTTTCTGGAATACAGAATTCCAATGATTCTCAAATTTGAGTTAAAATATTTCTCAATGGCAGTACAAATTGGTCAACCCCTTATCCTGAAACTATGGACATTATCTTACTACCCATTCATGCCATGTTCCACTGCAGTGATGTTGGAGAATTTGGCACCCTACCAAATTTGTTCACCACAGCCAGATGTGAAAATTCCTCTGGCATGAACAACAATAACATTCTGACCAACATCCCTAGTTCTAGACTCTAGCCAGGGGAAGGAGCTCTTAGTAACTACCTCTCAAAGGCTTATGGTTTAATGAGATCATCTCTCATTTTTTAAACTCCAGAGGGTATTGTCCATTCTATTCAATCTTACAAGACTTCTCTCTCACCTCAGGAATCAATTTGTGATGAAAAATCATTGACCTGAAATGTTAATTCTATTTCTCTTTCCATAGGTACTGCTAGATTTGTTGAATATTTTTAGCAGTTTCTACTTTTTTTATGAATCTAGTGAACTTTTGCAGCATCTCTCAAGGCAAGTACATATATCTACGATTATGGGTGACTAAAATCTGCATATAGATTGGGTAAGTCAAATTAATCACAGTACAATAGAGGAGGAATTTCTGGAGTATATACAAGATGATATTTTTGAACCAATACATTGAAGAACAAACAAAAACAGAATTCTGTAAATCTCAACAGGTCTGACAGCATCTGTGGAGAGAGAATAGAGCCAACATTTCGAGACTGGATGATTCTTCATCAGAGCTATAGAGAATTGGATAAGATTAATACTGCAAGGAGAAGGGAGGGAGCTGTAATTAATAGGAACAGTATGGACAAAGGGAATGTGAATGATGGTGATAAAAGCTGAGAATGGTACTAAGACTGGCCATTAAAAGATTGGAAAGTCTAACAGTAGAAAGGTGCAGAGTGTAAAAGGAAACCTGAGTAACATAACAGTTGGCCACAGTTTGAGAATGGTGGCGGTGGGTAGGGATGTCAAAGACAAGATGAGTGAGATTTTAGAAAAGGAAAACTGAAAATAAGAATATAAAGTAATAACAATGGATGAATAAGGTGAAAAGAAATAAAACAAATGGAAATGGGGTGAAGATGGAGGAGACAGTCCATGCTCTGAAGTTGTTGAACTTTATGTTCAGTCTGAAAAGCTGTGAAGAGCTAAATCGGAAGATGAACTGCTGTTCTTCCAGCTAACATTGGGCTTCACTTGAATATTGTAAAAGGCCAAGGATGGATATGGGAAGGAGAGCACGATGGTGTGTTGAAATAGCAAGCAACAGGAAGGTCTGGGTCCTGCTTGCAGACGGACCAAAGATGTTCTGCAATGCAGTCACCTAATCTGCATTTGGTCTTTTCTGATTGTTGAGTGGACTGCATTGGAAGCAGTGAATACAATAAACTAGATTAAAGGAATGCCCATGAACTGATGCTTCATTTGAAAGGGGTGTTTGGGTCTTGATGGTAAGCAAGGTGGAGGTGAAGGGGCAAGTGTTTCACGTACTATGATTACATGAGAAGGTATCACTGGCATGGGTGAGGTATTGGGTGTGATGGAGGAGTGGACTGGGGTGTCCTGGAGAGAACAGTCCCTGCAGAATGCTGACTGGAAGAGTGAGGAGAAGATGTGTTGAGTGGTGACACCGTGCTGGAGTTGGTGTAAATGGCAGAGGATGATCACTGAATACAGAGGAGAAGGAAGAGGCCACCTTGAACTGGGTACAATGTAATGAGAAAGGATTAATTGGCAATGTGAGAATTCTTGGGAATGAGTGACCATAATAGAATTATTTATCAAGGTGGATAGTAAGGTAATTGATTCTAAAACCTGGTTGCTGAATCTCAATAAAGATAACAATGGTGGTATGAGGCAGGAGTTGGTTATGATGGACTGGGAAATATTACTGAAAGGAAGAACATTCAATAGACAATAGTAGGAATGAATTCCAAGTTATTTATTCCTATTTGGCACATAGGTGGAAAGGGAACTGTGGCCAAATCATGGCTTATGTGGGAAATTAGAAATTGTATTAAGAAACATACAAATTGGCAAAAAAAAAGCAATAAACCTGAGGATTGCGAGCAGATTAAAATTCAGCAAGGTAGTCCAAAGGTTTGAGTAAGAAGAGAAAAATAGAGTGCTAAAATTAGTGGGGAATATAAAAACTGATTATAAAGAGAAAAAGATTGACCAAAACAAATGTAAGCCTCTTACGGTGAAAAACTGGGGAATTTGTGATGGGGAGCAAAGAAATAGCTGAGGAATTAAATTTGTTTTTTGCTTCTGTCTTCACAAAGGAAGACATGAATAATGTATTGGAAACTCTGAGAAATACAAGCTTTTTTGTGAGGAGCAAAAGGAAATCCGTATTAGTGTAGAAATGGTTTTGGGGAAATTAATGAGATTGAAGATGAATAATTCCAGGGCCTTATAATCTTCATCCCAGAATATTTAAGGAAGTGGTCCTACAAACAGTAGATCCATAGATGGCAATTGTCCAAACTTTTTTGGACTCTGGAGTTGTTCCTACAGGTTGGAGGTAGCTAATGTAAACTTGCTCTTCAAAAAGGGAGGTACAGAGAAAACTGGGAACTATAGACCAGTAAACCAATTGGTAGGGAAGTTATTAGAGTCCATTATCAAGGATTTTGTAGCACTTGGACAGCAGTGGTAAAATCATATAAAGTTATCATGGACTTGTGAAAGAGAAATCATGCTTGACAAATCTACTGAATTCTTTGAGGGTGTAACCGGATCATGGAGAACCAGTGAATGTGGTTTATTTAGATTTTCAGAAGGCTTTCAAGATCTCACAAAACAGATTACAATTTAAAGTGCATGGGATTGTGGGTAATGTTTTGAAATGGACAGAAAAATGGCTCTCAAACAGGAAGCAAAGAGTTGGAATGAACCAATCTTTTATCGATTGGCAGGCACTGACTAGCAGGAATCTGTGATACGAAGCCAACTGTTTACATTATTGTATTAAAAGTTTGGATGAGAGAACTAAATGGATTTTTCCAAATTTGCAGATGATACAAAATTGTATGGGACAGTGAGCTGTGAGGAGAATGCAGAGACATTTTGGCATGATTTGAACAGGCTGAGTAAGTGGGCATATATATGGCAGATGCAATATAATGTGGATCAACGTGAAGATATCCACTTTGGTAGCAATAATAGGAAGGCAGATTATTATTTGGGTGCCAATAGAAAGAGATGGATACTCAGTGAGACCCTGGTGTCTCCATGCATCAGTTGCTGCAAGTAAGCATGCAGATACAGCAGGCAGCAAAAAATGCAATTGGTATGTTGGCCTTTATATTGAAAGGATTTCAGTACAGGAATAGAGATATTAAACTGCAATTGTACAGGGCATTCGTGAAGCTACACCTGGAGAAATGTGGGCAGTTTTATCTGGGAAAAGATGTTCTTATTACTGAGCGAATGCATTGAAGATTTACCTGGCCAATATCTGGCACGACAGGATGTCATATGAGGAGAGACTAAATTGGTTAGGATTATCTTCATTGAAGTTTAGAGTGAGAGGGGATCTAGAAACTTGTAAAGTTCTAACAGATAAGACAGGGTAGATTCAGAACAAATGTTTCAGTTGGTAGGGGAGCCCAGAACTGAGTATCATTGTTTGAGGATAAGGGGCAAATCTTTTAGGACTGAGGTGAGGAGAAATTTCTTCACCTAGAGAATGGTGAATCTGTGGAATTCAGTACCACAAAGTAGTTGATGTCAAAATGTGTGATTTCAAAAAGGAATTAGATATAGCTCTTTGGGCTAAGGGGAGATCAAGGGATATTGGGAGCAGGGGGAGAAGGTGAAATCGGAGTATTGAATTTGATGATCGCACCTTTCCCCTCCCACCCCAAAACCCTTGACCATAATGAATTGCAGAGCAGGGTTGAAGGTCTGAATGGTATATTGCTGCTTCTATTTTCTACATGTATCCTTCCTTGGGTAAGAAAGCCAGAAGTGTACATAGTCCTTCAGGTAGTCTCACCAAAGCTCTGTACAACTGCAGCAAAGCTGAGTGGAATTCCCGCTTTTGAGACTAAATGCTGTGGCCAGGGCAAAACATGGAGTATTTGTATATGGGAAAATGCATCAAATCTTCCAGCCCTGACATTATAAATTCTGTATCCAAGTGTTCTAAGCCAATTTCAGTGGCCTGACATTGTGTCCAGGTGCAATAATGAAAAGATGTCCAACAGCATTAACCCACCAATGAAAAAAACAGATGGACATCCGAAAATAAAGGTAGATCTCTGGGAGCACTCGAGACTGAAAACTGAATCTCATGACAATTAAGATGGATTCCCTGGAACATTCTGAAGCTCTAAGATTCTTCCAAAACACCCAATCTGGAAGATTACTTGCGGATGTTCCCCAACCTAGTGCTATGGTGTTCCAGAGTGTGGGGTTGCAGGCAGCCTCCGTCACAAATTCTGAAAGCAGTCTCAGGCATTGTTCAGATGAATCTTGACAACTGCACACCACTGTTCTAAACATGTTTCATGCTTATGTATTTGCCCACTGGCATTGCAGAGAATGTGGCGTGGGGCAGGGTGTCAGGGATTGGGGGTTGGGCCTTCATCTGCGTTCAATTAACAGGGTGTAAATGAGTTTCACAATGGCCTCTGATGTCCCACCATGGCAGATATCAACTGAAGATTCTGCTGTGAATTCATGCTGGCACGAAATCTACTTCTAGGCCTCCTGCCATATTTCCCGCCCCCCCTTCCTGCCATCAAACGTGCCATCAGAGACTTGGGAGAAATTTGCCCAAGATTACTTTTAAACTCTGGCCTCCTTAATTCACCTCCCTAATTGTACTCTGTACCTGCAAGTTCTCATTACATTTTTCCAAATCACTTACAATGTATTCCATCTTTGAAAGAACAGTTTTCTTTTGCCCTATTAAGATTTTATGAGCCACCTAAAATTTGTAATCAAGGTATTTTTCTATAGTACATTTCAGATCTGGCACTCTTCCAGCAGTTGTGCTTCTAAATTAGAGTCTCGAAATATCATTGTGCAATATGAAGAAAAATTATTTATTTTGAGACCAAAATCAGGATATTCAATTTACATACTTCATTTTAAAAATCTTCTTCAAAAGCTATTGTTACATATCAATTTTAAGATCCTGGAGATGATTCTCCCATCCCGCTGCATTACAAAAGCAGAACAATGGGCCTGGAGATTCAAGCAGAGACCCTTTTGCAGGCTCCTCCTGGGTGCCACAGCTTCCATGAGTGTCTGGCAAGCGGATTTCCAGTGCTGTCAGCTCTGCACCGATTTCTGGCATGGTACTACATAATTTATGTAGATATTTCCATCTCTTTTGAATCCCATTAGCAGGCTCTGGGCCAGCTAGCCTCTTTGCTCCCTGCACCCGTCAGCAGTGGTTCATTCATGCGGGGTTTAGTATAGCTCCTCACTTGAGGAGTTAGTGGTCTGACCCCACTGGAGTGAAGGGAGGCCACCCATAGGATTGGAGGGGCTGGGCAATGCCAGCTTGGATCCCCTGACACTGCCCAAGGGGCAAAGTACCAATGCCCAAGGAACATTGGAATGGCCCACCAGGCATTGAGCAGTATCAAGTGGGTGGGATCTACTGAGGCCTGATGCAGGTGGGGTCTCTGGGGACAATTGGCATCAGTGGGGTATTCCTCTGCCACTCTGCACTCAGGCTAGGTACCAGTGATCAGGGCTCCCTGAGTGTCTGGATGTGTCAAGCCATGGCATGCCAGCGATATGAAAATGATCAAGAGGCCAGCAATGCAGGGCCTTGGCACATGTGCAGTGGCCCGCTCAGCACTGTGCTGCTTGTCTCTCCAGCGGGATTAGGCCCTGCCACAGGTTTTTGGATTGATTCATGCGGTGTATTTGCAGTGCACAGACTGTGGGAGATTCATTTTGAAACTCCCACTTGAAAAACCAATGTGATTTACTCCAGTTTTCACACAAATTCTGCACTTTGGGAGAATTACCCCCCGCCCCACTTCTTGATATTCATATACTGCTACAGATGGACAGCGCAATATGGTAATATTTGTACCTGTTGTTTATTGCTTTGGCAAGCAGAACTCAAATGTTTAAACCAGAGCATCGCATTCCCTCTATTACCAGCCTGGAATTTGTAAGAATTTCCTAAAAATGAATGAGAAAAAATATTGTCCCTGTATTAAAATCAACTTTGAAATGTTTTTTTCTGTAGTTAAAAAAAATTGATTCTAACATTATGAATCAGAAATAACTTGTATAATTCATAAATTAAAAATACAATCTATTTGCCAATATTTAGTTTATTTATCCATTCAAAGATTGAAACAGATCCAAAATGAGTGAATCAGACCTTTTTCAATTCATTACTCACCCCGTTCAGAGTCTGTAAGCTGGAAAACATCTGGATGCTCTGGATCATCAGCCATCATCACCATCCAACCCACAACAGACACGCTCTTACTCAAACTTGATTTGAACTGCAAAATAGAAAACTTAAGACCTATCAGTTGGACTTTGGATTTCTTCAGATTCGGTTAATTAAAGGGGCTGCACTGCAGTACAAGAGAGTATATTATTTGAAATACAAAATTTGAAATAACAAGAAAAAGACTAACTTTGGACTCATTACGCTGTATTAATGGCTTGTTGCACCAGTAGAGCACAGCTCCTGACAATTTGCTTTTATACAATGCTTTAAATATAAAAGAATAAATAAGCATGCTTATTTATTGGGTGGTAAAATGGGTGCTGGAGAACTGACTGAAGGTTTGGTTTAAAAGATGAATATCAAGGAGGCTCTTAAAAGTATATGATAGAAGACTAAAGGCTCAATAATAGTTAAGTTTAATTTGCATAAAAATTGCATACCACTAGTATTGGTCCTAATTAGGAACCTGAGCAAAATAATATTAAGTGACACATTTTAAATGTAGATTTTCAAACTATGGTCCCTGGTTCCTAGAAATTGTCCACGATAATCCAAACTTAAATCAATCTATAAGATTTCTTCCATCTACTTATTAGCCTGTTATTTCTATTTGTCTACAACATAAATGTAGATGTTGAGAAGATAGTTTTCCTTATAGGGGAATCTAGAACTTGGAACAACTTAATAGTGAGGCATTTCTGATTTAAGATGGAGATGAGGAGACAATACTTCTCAGAGCGTTGTTAGTCTTTCTGCAGTGCACTGAAGGCCAGGTTATTGTCAAAATTCAAGGCTGTGATTTTTGACTACAAGGGAGTCGAGGGTTATGCAGAAAAGTGAAGCTATAGCCACAATCAGATCAGTCATAATCTTTTGAATAGTGGGATAGGTTCAAGGGTTGTATGACCTACGTGCACTTCAATTATTTAACATGTCAATGATCTTACTGTTGGACATTCATATAAGTCATCATTCCTTGGAAGACTAATTCTTCTGTCATTCTATCATTCCTGTCTTGCATCTTCCTTTTATCCTTGTCCCATCTATTCACTGCTCAAAACCAATTTCATTTCTAACCTTCCCCACTCTAATGAAAGATCACAGCCCTAAAATGTTAACTCCATCTCTCCACAGATGCTGCCTGACCTGCTGAGTATTTTTTATTTAGATCTCTAATAATCAGGGTATTCTGTTTTTGATGAGAAATCTCAAGACTGTTGTGCTGTGCAAATATAACATGAAATGTAGATGTCCTCCCTTAAGGGCCATCACATAAAACTTTCCAATGGGAGTGTCTACTGCCATTGTCTATTACTGATTATTTTTAATGTAGCAGGTTGCTTTCATTTTTCCAGTTTTTGGGAACAGTTGTACTTACATGCTTTCTTTCTGTTGGTTTTAAAGACTTGGCTGAGTAATAATAGAGTTTTGTTCCACAAAGTGCCACCCAGTACTTGGTCCATGATGCAACCTACAGAAAAAAAACACAACTGGTAACTGATCTGATACTGTACCCAAATCTGGAGGAAAATAATACATGAGATGGATGATGATGTGTCAACTAACTTTGCTTTCAATATGAACACCATAATTTTTAAAAGAAGACATGCATTGGTGTATCACAGAAAGATTTAGGTATGTGAAATCTGGAGGGCCCTTTTTATTCATTTAAACTACAGCTGGAATGTTGTGGCCATTCATCTCCATGGGATTTTCCCATCTTGCTACAGTGAACAGAGATTTGGCTGGATGCCAAATTCGGTGACCTCGCTGCAGCAGGAGCATGGCATGAATGGCTGGAAAGATAGTGCTCTATGTATATACAATCCCCAGCAATATTACATGCTTGGGCTTTTATTTTTCCATTTGAATTTCAGGACATAGGTCAATCTTCTAAAATTCATGTTGGTCCATTTAAGGTTATCCTTTGGTACCTTTCATTGCACTGAATTTGTTTGAAATTACTTACTGTTTGCCTCAAATTGATTAACCTTAGCAAATTTAAAGATAGGATAGCATTTCTGTGATATTAACAAATCAGTATTAAATTTAAAAGCAATACATATGAAAAATAAACTCAATTTTTAAAGATTGCACTGGAGGGAAAAAACCTATTATTGGCAAATAGTTGTACCAATATTGCCTCGTGCCCATTTTGATTAAGTGACATCATCCTGATGACAATCTCTTGGTTCTTTCTTCACAAGAAATGCCTCCATTTTGCAACACCTTATATGAGTATAACTTAGATAGGAATCTTACTGGCATAGCAAGATTAAACAGTACTCCTTATCATCACATGAAATGTGTTTTAAATATTGTGAACAGGAACAACAGTCCAAAAACAGGATTGTTGTATTTAATGATAATGGTAGTGTCTTGGGATCAGGACAGCTACTTTCCATTTAAGCCAGATAATGCAATTCATATACTTAATGCAAGGGAGAAATATAAACCAAATAAAAAATTAATTGAGGCAAACTGGAATGCTTTTCTCTTTTACACAAAAATAGAGTAGATTAAACAGGTGACCTCTCACAGAGTGACTTGGCTCATGCTGTTTCTTTTTTCAAAGATTAATTTGCATCAGTGACTGATCGACACAAAATTATATTTCTCAAACGTGCTCATAAAAACATTTTATCTGGCTATCAACTGCTAAAAGATTGTTGCCCACATATCCTGAGGGAAGTATTTCATGAAGACTTTTTGGACAACTTTCAAATCAATTATATAGGTTGATATAGGCTATAAATGAAATCTTGTACCACTTAATGCAAATAATAACACACAATCTGATTCCCATCAGTAGAGGAAGGGGTCTAAGCTCACCAGAAAGCTAGCTGCTCACACTAGAGGGTGCAATTGTGCATGTGCAGATCTCTCAGTTCAGTGCAACAGAACAGAGGATAAAAGCAAATTATTGCAGAAGCTGGAATCTGAAACCAAAAGAGAAAATGCTAGAAAATTTCAAAAGATCTAGCAACATCTGTAAGGAGAGAAAAGAGCTGACCCATTGTGGGATCTGTCATATATCTCCATACATCCCTTCCCAATTGCTGCTAAACCGCATGGATATTGCCCAGATACTTTTTGGGGAACCAAACATTCCCCAATCCTCTGACCCAGGCAATCAACCACTCCACCTGCTTCCAGCTCATCCGATTGCCAGCTGCACATTGTGTAGCTCCCCTCCAACAGTCGACTGCCAGTTGCAAATGTGCAGCTCCTCCACCTGCCTGCCTTCTTTTAAGCCTTGCCCCATCATGGACCCATCCTTCTTTTAGGCCCTGTTATATCATGGCCCCACTCCTGGCTTTGCCGGTGCCTGGTCCTTGATGTCAAGTGATGCTGTATTGGTGTCAAGGGCAGTCACTCTAACCTCACCTCCTAAGTTCAGCTTTTAGGTCCATATTTGGACCAACGCTGTAATGAGGTCAGAAATTGAATGGCTCTGGCAGAACCCAAACTGAATGAATGTCAATGAGAAGGTTATTGCTGAATAACTGCCACTTGGTAGCATAGTCAATAACCTCTTCCATCCATTTGCTGATATTCGAGTGTAGATTGATAGATGGTAATTGGCAAAGTTGGATTTGTCCTCTTTTCTATGAACAGAATGTTCGTGAATAGGTCCCAGTACAAGTGTAGCTTGCACTTGAACAGCTTGGCTTGGGTTGTGTCTGGTTCTGGAGCAGAAGTCTTCAATATTTGTATGTTGTCAGGGCCTATGGCTTTTACTGTATCCAGTAAGTTCAGTTATTTGTTGAATTGAAGAGTGAATCGAATTGGCTAAAGACTGGCATCTGAAATAGGGTAGATTATCCACTTGCATTTTTGGCTAAAATGTTCATTAACACCTTTGTATTTTGCTCCTCACTATTGAAGATGGACCTATTTGTGGAGCCTCCTCCTCTGATTAGTTATTTAATTGTCCACTACCATTTACAAGAGGATTTGGCAGGACTGCAGAGTTTTGACCCGATTCGTTAATTGTGGAATTGCTTAGTTATGCTTGTTGTATGCGTTTCCACTGTCTGGCATACATGTAGCTTTATCAGGTTAGCACTTAATCTTTAGCTCTGTCTGGTGCTGCTTTGAGAATGTTCTCTTATACTCCTCCTTAAATATGGATTTGATGGTAATGTTCCTGAGCATATGTTGGCCTAAGAGATTACAGATTGTTACTGATGTACAATTATTTCACCATTGAAGTCCATGGCATCTTAAGAATGGCCAGTTTGAGCTGCTAAATCTGTTCCGAATCAAACACAATTAGTGTAGTGGTAGTAGTGCACGTCACAATGGATGGAAGATTTAGTAAGAAGGTGCGATTTTTGTCTTCACAAGGATTGTCCAGTGGTCATTCCCACCAACGCTGATGGATAGATGCATTTGTAATAAGGATATAAATAAGGATGAGATCATATATGCTTTTCTGTGACATTGCTTCTTTCACCATTGCTGCAGGCTGATATGTCCTTTAGGACTTAGCCAGCTCTGTTAGGAGTGGCGCCATGGAGTAACTAATGATTTCAAGTACCGAGAATATATTCTATGCTCTTGCTGCCCACAGTGATCAACAGAGAGGGATTTGATTAATTAATTAATGGAGGTGGGTAGGTGGCAATCAGTAGCAAGTTTCCATGCCAATGTCTGATCTGACATCATGTGACTTCATGAAATCTGGTATCAATATTGGGGATTTCTAGGGAAACTTTCTCCTGACCATGTAACACTGAGCTGCCACCATTAGCAGTGAGACAGAACATGACCAGAGATGGTATTGGCAGTATCTAGGGCACTCTGACTATAATGTATGATTCTTTACAATGAGTATATTTGGTTGTTGCTCAATGAATCCATGAGACAGCTCTCTTAATTTTGGCATATATAGCCAGCTGCTAATAAGAAGGATTTTGCAGAATTAACTGGCCACAGCGTGCTGCAATCATTTCCAGTGCTTAGTCTGATGCTGGGCAGTTCATTCGGTTTCATTCCTTTTTGATTTTTCTGCAGCAGTTTGGCACAATTGTAACAGCTTGACCTATTTAGTTATTTCAAGAGTTAAGAGTCAACCAATGATCAGGACTCTTGGCCAGACCAGGGAAAAATGGCAGATAGCCACTGTATGGTTTCTGCAACAATCCGGTAGTTTCATAGTCACCTTTATATTTTTTTTTAGCAATTTGGTACAACTGAGTGATTTGCTAGGCCAAGCTAAGGACTTTTTATGATCTATATGGCTGGGAAATGGCATGTTGATCCAGATTTTGTAGTTCCTTTGCAACTGATAGAAATCCAGAATCTCTAGAGTGTATATTGTTAATGTTAATGGTACAGTGGCTGAAAAATATAGGGACAGAATTTTAGAACTTAGGGCCTTGACAGCTGCAGGTAGAGCTGCCAATGGAGGAGTGACTGAAATCAGTTATTAGATCTTTGTGCAGCTTTCTTGATGCAGCATAGATACAGCAAGCAATAAAGAAGGCAAATGTATGTTGGCCTTCATAGTGAGAGGACTTGAGTGTAAGAATAGTGATATTTCACTGCAATTGTACATGATATTGGTGAGGTCATGCCTTGAGTATCATGTGAAGTTTTTGCGTTCTTTCCTGAGGAATGATGTTTTTGCTATTGAGGGAGTGCAACAAAGGTTTACCGGGCTGACTCCTAAAATGGCAGGATTATCATATGAGAGGAGACTAAGTTCTGTTAGGATTATATTCATTGGAGTTTAGAAGAATGAGAGGGGATCTCCTAGAAACTTTTAAAACATTAACAGGATTTGACAGGGCAGATTCAGAAAGAATGTTTCCAGAACTAAGGGTCATAGTTTGAGGATAAGGAGTAAAACTTTTAGGGACTGAGATGTGGAAAAATTTCTTCACCCAGAGATTGGTGAATCTGTGGAATTCAGTACCACAGAAATTGTTGAAACCAAAACATTGTGTGATCTCAAGAAGGAATTAGATCCAACTCTTTGGGGCTAAAATGAATCAGGGATATGGGAGGGAAGGTGGGATTATGGTATTGAATTTGATGATCAGCCATGATCATTAAGAATGGCGGTGCAGGCTTGAAGGGTGAAATAGCCTACTCCAGCTTTTATATATATATGTTTGTGTCTTCAAGGACAGCTGTGAACACCATTGATTTTGTAGTTAGTGGCAAAACAATTTCATATTTTTGGAATAAACTTCGGAAAACAAAAATGTTATTTGTGATGTACTTCTCTTCTTCAACTGCAGTTCTGTGGAATCAGGATATCTTCCAAAGGCGCTCACTGTATTAATGTTCTACTCTCAGGGAGATAGTAAGCTCAATCACAGGTCCTTGCAAAATTGAAAGAGTGCAATAGTTGAGCTTAATGTGCTTGTTTGGATGAGAAAGAAGATAATTATTCACTTTTATTTTACTACTCAACTTCTGTTAAGGATTTATATGTGGATTTTGGATAAGAATAGAACTAGGTTCAGCTATGATGTCTGACACATTGAGTATTGGAAGGTCATTTTGACTCAACATGCCAAGATTGACCATTGGGCTAAGTGTTGTTGCAGTACTATCTTTAGATAAAAAAAGAAAACTGGACCAAAGAAGTCAAGCTCAGTAAATAAATTATCAAGAAAAATTGAACAAATATACAGCAGTGCAAGTTTTGCAAAATGCTATCAAAATCAGCTTAGAAGGCTATTTGTAAGGATGCACTTTCGATCTATAGTACATCTGTTTTTTTGTTCCCTGCAGACGAGGAATTTTTTTTTCCACTGCAGTCGGGGGGGAAAAAAGAATCAGAACAAAGGACAGAAGCCAGCACAACTGTGTGCACTTTTACTCAACTTCACAAACTGCAAAAACAGTTTCTTGTAAAGTCAATATATTTCAGTTAAGGTGTGCTCAAAAGTTCCCATTATCACTTCCATATGAACTTTCCTGAATTCCTGCAGTAGAATTTTGGGCATACTATAAATCATTGAACTATCACTTGAGAATGCATCACATCAGGTTTACTGCAGTTTGAGTTGTGCATCAGAATGAATGCACTTCAACTTTTACAACCACAACACTCAGCAACAACTTGTATTTATATAATGCCTTTAACATAATAAAATGTCCCAAAATGTTTCTCAGGAACATTTTCAAACAAAATTGGACACCAAGCTGCAGAAGGAAATATTAGAATAAGTGACAAAAGACTGAATCAAACAAGTTAGTTTTAAACAGCATCATCAAGAAAGGTACAGTGGCTGAAAAATATAGGGACAGAATTTTAGAACTTAGGGCCTTGACAGCTGCAGATAGAGCTGCCAATGGAGGAGTGACTAAATTTGGCTCAAGATGTGAAGACTGGAGAAGTGCAGGTATTTTGGAACTCTGTATACCTGAGATACAGGGAGGACTGAGGCCAGGAAGGATTTGAAAACAATAATGGTGTGTTTTAAAATAGAGATGTTGATTAACTGGGAACCAATTGGTCAGTACAAAGTTGGCGAGTGAATAGAATTTGTTGCAAGTTAGGATACGATTTACAGAGAGTAGAAAATGACAGGTTAGTAAGGGATACACTAGGAATGAGGAAACAAAGCCATGAATGAGGGTTTCAGTTGAACAGCTAAGGCGAACGCAAAGTTGAGTGTTGTAGCAGAGATAAAAATAGGTAATCTTCATGGTGTGATTGCAAGCTTATTTCAGGGCAAATATGACACCAAGTTTGTGGGTGATCTGGTTCGGCATCAAACAATTGTCAGCATGAAGTTGGTGGTAAGGAAATGGTGTTTGTGCAAGGACTAATGACAATGGCTTGGGTCTTTCCAATTTTTAGTTGGATGAAAAACCTACTTAACTGTTACTACATGCTGGATCAGTAAACTGACAATTTAGAGTTAGTGGAGGGGTTGGGAGAGATGGTGCTGAGGTTGAGCTGAGTATTGTCAGAACACATGTGGAAACCGTGTTTTTGGATGATGTCAAGGGGCAGCATGTAGATAAAAGAAAGACGGGCCACAGATTCTTGAGGGTATGAAAGGGAATGGTGCAGGGAGTGGGAAGATAAACCATTTTAAGTAATTCCTTAGTTCAGATTAAGAATGGAATCAGGCAAGTCCCTTCACACCCTGTGGATAACAGAATCTTTGGAAAAGAACAGGTCATCTGTGTTATAGGTTGTAAACAGGTTGAGAAGAGAGAAGAAAGAGGAACAGTTAACCCTTTTCACAGTAATATTAAGAAGCAATTTTTTACTTCTAAAAGGGCCATTTCAGGTTTGCCAGGGAAGAATCCTGATTGGAGGATAAAACAGTTCTGGGAAAGATTAAACTGATACGGAAAGGATCAACATCTTCAATGACTTTAGAGAGCCCTATATTCAGACATTTTCCCACAGCCTGAGGGGCAAGATGGGCCAATTTGGGTTTTAAACACTTCCTGTAGAAAATGACAGGTTAGTAAGGGATACACTAGGAATGAGGAAACAAAGCCATGAATGAGGGTTTCAGTTGAACAGCTAAGGCGAACGCAAAGTTGAGTGTTGTAGCAGAGATAAAAATAGGTAATCTTCATGGTGTGATTGCAAGCTTATTTCAGGGCAAATATGACACCAAGTTTGTGGGTGATCTGGTTTGGCATCAAACAATTGTCAGCATGAAGTTGGTGGTAAGGAAATGGTGTTTGTGCAAGGACTAATGACAATGGCTTGGGTCTTTCCAATTTTTAGTTGGATGAAAAACCTACTTAACTGTTACTACATGTACTACTCAATGTTTCTGAATAGTTTCTAATTCTTCCACGAAATGAGACCAGTGATTCATCCCTCATCTTCCATGAGGAGGTGATGGTGAATAGTTAAAGGCTGTTCTGTTTATTGCTATTTATGAATTTCATTTTTACCTCTTCATTTTTCTCTTCCTAAAGTTCATGGGTTGGACAGCTGTTTAAACGTTGTGCTTTACTGGCCCTATATAAGTGAACCTGGACGTTATAGCTGAGCCTACCCTTGTTCCATTGGTGGTTATTTTCTTAATGATCAGCATTGGGATCTCTGACTTTTATGCCCCAGCTTGCAGTTCCTGTTGACTGACTTTCACTCTTGCTGAGACTACTTGACTCAACAGAGACTAGCTGTTGAAATTGGGGTCTTCCTGATTTCTACATGTTTCTACATGTAGAAACATTGAGAATTTGGAACGCCAATCGTGTGATGTAAAGAAACAATTTAATTGTGGCACTCCGTAACATTAGTCTTCATAATATAGAGATCAGAAATGAAGTATACTGAAGCAGCCGAATCCAGTTGGTTAAGCTTTGCATATATAACCACATCCCCCCTGGGGCAAGCAGGTCGGCAGTGGGCAGGCCATGCATTGTATTTTATGGCTTCTCAGTCATCAAATTGCCCAGAACATAGATAAGTATTTGAAGCAATAAATAAAAATATTCTTAAATTTTCGTGATTTTCACTCTCCACATAGGCTTTGATTTTTCAAATGAGAGGATGGGTATACAGTTCACATTGAGGCCCCTGGCAATGACTTTTAGCCAGATTAATATAGCTGATGTGACAAATTCAAAAATCCTAATTAACTGCCAGTCACTACCTCCCTTCTACTCATTCCATCTACAGCAGTGCAATGGATACACGCTCAAGGACTTCATCAGAAACACAAAAAGGTTTTTATTAATATGGAAAAGCTATACAGATGCTAGCAGCTCAGCTGCCCTAGGGCAGCCCACTTACTGTACATATACATTTCACAAATGGAATCCTCATTCCTACTTAACTCCAACTAATTCCTTTTTGATTTCAAGTCTGTCCCTGACAAAGTGTTGACTTGTTTCCATTCTGCAATTCTCTTGTCTTTTATTTGGTCTGTTAATCTGTTTTGGTGGCTGCCTTCTGAAGTCTTTTGGTGCCCTTCTTTTGGGCTTTTCAATGTCCACCTTCTGGATTTTTTTGGTATCCTCTTTTCTGGGGTTTTTCAGTGACCTCCTTCTGGAGTCTTTCCGTGCATTGCTCACAGAGGTCTTCTGTTGCCTCCTCTGAAAAATTTATTACTTATGCATCTTTTTCGAGAGTTGCCCTCTTTTGGGGTCTTCTCCAATTCTCCTGTGCATTGTCCATTGTTTGTTTTTGTAGTTGCATTTAATACACTACCAATTTAAGACAGTCATTTTTAAAAACTTAGCAGTTGCTGGTTCTTTCTCTGGGCTTCCCTGTGCTTTGGAAACTTTGGCAGAAACTTGCTGCTCTTCTCTTGAACCTTTTTAAAACCTTTCTTCACTCCTTTTTTACTAAGGAAAAGTTCCCAGCAATCTCCAAAGCTTTTTGCTTTCTTCTTCTGGCCAATTGAAGAGCCTGTTTACCCTCTATGATATGCCCATTTCTGTCAATTTCACTGCAGGCTTGATCCATGAGGCCTTCTTAAAAACTTTCTTCAATTTTTTTAAGCAATGGAGCTCTTCTCTTTCAAAAATTTTTTTGCCTAGAGTCCTCATTGTAGGGACCACTACTCAGACACCTCCCCTTGCAGGCTCCACTCAGATCAGGAGCCTGGCAATTTTAGCCTCTTCATTTTCTCATGCTTCTGCAACAGTGCCTGAACCTCCTTAAGGTATTTTTCCCTTTTTCACCAAAAACACTGCTGTGTTCTCTTTGCTTTCTCCCTTCAACAAATTCTGCAGCAATTGTCTTTTTCTTTAAGTTCCATTTTTCCTTAAAGGCAAAATCACACAGCATTTGCTTCCAAAACCACAGAATCACTACAGTGCAGAAGGAGGCTATTCAGGCCACTAAGTCTGTGCTGACTCTCCAAAAGAATATTTTACTCAGGCCCAATTCCTGCCACCCTATCCCTGCAACTCTGCACAGTTACCACAATCCACCTAACCTACACATCTTGAGGCATTAAGGAGCAATTTAGAATGGCCAATCCATCTAACTTACGTATTTTTGGCATGTGGGAGAAAACTGGAGCACCCGGAAGAAATCCATGTGGACGTGGGGAGAACGTGCAAACTCCACTCAGTCACCCAAGGCATGAATCAAACATGGGTCCCTGCCTTTGTGAGGCAGCAGTCCTAACTGCTGTGCCAAGTTACTTTCTCTTCAACTTTTTCTTATAGATTCTCGACTATACCGGCCAATCCAGTCTCACTCTGCATTTGTCGCACAGGGTCTGGCAATATCTCATTATCTCAGGTGGGTTTATTCATCCAGAGACAGGCACCTGTGTGAATATTTTTTCTCTCTGAAGTCTACTTTTTTTATTGATAAGGTAGATATTCAGCAATTAACTAACTTCATGGAGAATTAGCCACAGTCCAAGTTTTTATGATTCATTTTGGTATAACACGAGATGCCACATAGAAAATGTAAACCAAAGGTTCCACAAATTTGCATATATCTCAAGCTGTGCATTGGAAAAGAGTTTGGTATCATGATTTACCATTGAGACAACAATATTGAAATTCATAAAAAGCCACTGAGGAGCCTATAATTGTTGGTCTAGGTTAATTATGGCCTATGAACATCTTTTTGCACACTCAAGTACTAGTAAGTACATGTCAAAACAAAATTATTACATGTTTATGGCTCAAAGCTTGTCTGATTGAACTAATAGTCAATCTAGCAGCATATTTGACCAGAGCCCCAAATACAAACAAAATATGCTTTATTCTCCATGTGTTTTATGTAGAGATGCATAGAAATTGCAGATAAGCACTTTCCCATAAAGGCCAAGAAGAAATGACCAAAATTCTGACATTTGCAATGGTCTGGGTGTACATCGCTTATACAAATTCTTGGCTGGACAATCGCAATTGCTCTGAGACACAATTCTGCAAAATAAAAAGTTGCTCAAGTTCAGCCGTTGCAGAGTTAAGTTTCGCAATCAATAGATCACATCTGTAGGAAATTCAGAATTGATTTTGGGAGCTCTGTGGATTGAACAATGTATTGTAAATTATTATTCTGCAAATGAAACAAGAGGCAATTAAGGTTTTAAACTCTCCCAAGAGATAGTTATAAAGCCTAAATCTCGGCGTAAAGAAATAATTTAAAGTGATACAGCACAACCTTGGTTTCCATAATGTAAAAGTCAGAAATGAAGCCTATTAAAGCTGCTGAATTTGGTTAAATTTTTATAGGGCGAGAAGTACATGAGACTGAAGTGTAAACATCATCCCTTAACTTCCTGACACTCCAGGGTTGGATTTGGGGATGTCCCAAATTCTGAGGTAAGGGTTTATGTGGCAATTGTCCAAAAGCATGAACTGCCTCAGAACACCACCATTGGGAACCATCCACAAAGCAATTTAAACCACTAACTTCAGATTGTTCGCAGTTTTTCACCAATAGTTATTCTGAAAGAATTTGAAGAAATAAAGACAAAGTTCAGTTTAAATATGCAGACCAAGCGCCACCTTCCATCTCCATCCACTCCACCTCCCAACTCCACCCCTTCCACCCTTCACTCCATTTGCCCCACTTGGCCTTCTAAATCTGTTTTCCAGTAGCCAATGAGTAAAAAAAAGGGGTAAGGCCTCCCTAAGTCCATTGGAGTTGTGCCACATTGCGGTCTTCAGGGACTCTTTCACTGAAGGCTCCAAGTACTCCAGCCAAAAACGATTTCAATGAAGTTTTCCAGAGCAGCTAAGTGTGCTTTAAACTGTTGCAATTCTGGTGGGCGATGAATTTATGCTGCTGGCTACAATTTATGGCTCACTGACACAAGAACTTCATGGGACTGAAGAATACAATTAATATCAACTCGCTAAGTCAAACTGTTTTTATAAATTAGTTTTCTGCTGGTCTTTTTTTCCAACTCTGTCCCCAAATCATTTAGGTTACGAAGAGGTAACCTGTCATTTTCTGTATATATATTTGCCTATTCTCATTGGCCAGAACAGACAACTTTTCTTTCCGTTTCACTATTTTCCTGCCCCCACATTTTGCTTTGTCATCTGGAACTAGAACATCAGCCACATTGGGGATTCAGAGACAGGTTTCCAAAAGTATGTCGCAGTTGATTGATATGTTGTGCAGCTGGATTCTATAAAAGCTACTTTCAAACAATTCATATTTGCAAGGCCTGAAACTTTTCATATTGTCAAGCGATTTGGTACAATTTCATTAATCTTCTCCTGTTAAACCACTAAACAACCATTGCATAATTCCTGAGAGAGAATGCAGACTGAATGCCTGCAGTCTCATAACTTGATTTTCTGATGTTTAAAATCAGTTGCCAAATGGTTTCAACTTGGATTACAAGGAGCAGCTTTGCTGTTAATGATTGTAATCAAGTATCTGGACTGTTTTTATTCCCTCACTATTGGCAGAATCTGGAGATCTTGATTAAACTCAATGTTGGACACTTCACTGGAATAAAAAAATCACTAAATCGGAATTGTTAGACAAAATTGCATTACAAAAGATGTTCGAAAAGATTTAAATAGACAGGGCAATCTGAGAATTCGGATCTCTGCTCATAGGAATGATACTGCTGACCACTTCTTTAATTCCAACAGCAGCTGAGAATCTGAGGAAGCTCACACAGTTAGTTGTTCTGAAATGTAGAAAATTACACATCTTTCAAGGTCTACTTTTCAAACAACTAGTGCACTACATATATGGGAATGGTTTGGGCATTTGATGCTAATAGCAAGTGGCAGAAGTGGCAGAACATTCTATTCCCAAGCAATGATCAACAACCCCACTTTGGTCAGTACAACATGACCTTATTTTACAGCTGTGTGTGAGTGGAAATCTTTTTGATCATTAGCTTCTTAAATGTACAAATAAAAATGAGACATCTATTAATTGTTCCTGAATCCTTGATCAGCTTATCACTTGTTTGAGTGATTTTCAACTGTTGCACAAAGTTATCTTGAAGTCTTCAATCTCTATCCTTTCCAAGCTGAGGTAAAGAAGGGTAGAGTGAGCTGGCATGAAGACAGACAAATAACTTGCATCACATTCTGTGATACTCCAAAAAGTTATGTGAAAATCTTGAGACTAATGGTGAAAAAACTAAAAAGTGTCAAAAAGGTTTCCATTTGTGAATACCATAATACAGTATTTAAATAGCACTGACGAGCAAACCTCTTATTCCCCAGTAAGTAGGAAAAATTCAATTTGAGTTTGAAGTATTTCACCATGCAAGATGCTTTTTAAACTGTTGAAAGGAACATATGAAGTCTGAGTACATATAAAAAGGACTCCTCCTGTTTTGTGTGCCATTTAAGTGGATTTTATCTGTAAACAGGTAAAATACACAGAAGTGTCATGAACCCACAACTAATTACTATTAGGCAGGAGATGTTCTCAGGTCAGTAATAGAACTTGATGTATAATTAGTGTTTCCAAGTTTCTCATTTTAGTACAAACAAAAATATCTCAAACAGGTGACTAAATAAATAACAATACAGAATCTTTAATAAAAAAGAATAATCCTATAAGTAAATTCAGTGTCAGCAGCTAATCATGATCATCAACATTGTTAATTATCTGCAAATATTTTCTCATGAGTTGGGAAACCAGTTGGACTCTGAGCTTTGGTTCAGATCTGCAGCAAATGGGCCACAGATTCGGGTCTGGGGACCAGAAAGAGTTGTTACGGCTAGCAGCACTCAGGTAATGCACCATTGTATTCAGGTCCCTTATCTGTGTGGTTAAAAATGCCTGGCTACATACTTGAACAGCCGAAATGGTTCCTCTCATTAAACAATTACTGCCAGTCTTCTGCTACCTGTTATAGCAGTGATTTATTTCTGTAAGTAGTCTGTTTCTTAGAACTATAGTTTCCCTTGAGGGTTAAAACTGCTTTGATACTAATGTAATAAACAAACCCTGTTTTATTATCTTCATGCAGTCTGTGTGATTAAATCACATGTTACATCTTGCCATAATCAAGATTCCACCGTATCGGCATCCAGTCAGGGTGGACAAAATGGAAAGATGTCTGATCGAGAGAGTGGATGATGAAAGAACTGGAACTGGCACTGTCAGCAGGGAAAACTGAAAGACCTGATGCTCAACAGATGTGCAAGCTTCATAGTATGAAATTGAGAGTAAAGCAGTAACCAGAAAGTCATTTGCCTTCTTTTAACGCAGCAAGGGATGGATGGAATATTCTGTCACAAGGTATTTTACCTGCTACAGGATAGAAAGCTGGATGGATTGGGCATCTCCAGTCTTCAGCCAAATGATTTGGTGGTTAAGGATTGAACTGAGAACGTACAGTGGCCTCAATGAGAGGGAGCAGGCAGTGCTCATGATGGAACATCTGTGTTGGAATGTTCACTGGAAGATACTGGACAGGATGTGCATGTTCAAAGAAATACATGGACACTCTTTGAAATCCTGGCACGAGTTCTTAGGAAGAACAGTAACCTTTCATTGATGCAGTGAGAAGATTCACACCATTAAAGTCCAACAGATTTATTTGGTAGCATGAGCTTTTGGAGCACTGAGTTAGGTGAAGCTAGGATTATTGATGAGCAGTGGTTTCATGAGCAGAAAGGAGCCACAAGACAAAGACAGTCTTCATATCCTTGCAGCTGGTGAAGTTGTTCAACTCATTATCCTTCTGGATATCTTATTTGGGTCAACCAGGACACGTAGCTGAAAACTGCTTCACTACAGAGGCGAAGATGTCCAGAAGGCGTGATTTAAAAAGTGACAAACTCTGAATATCTTTTTTTGACACATAACATCATCAGGATCATGGGGCAAGATTGGATTCCTAAGATCCAGTCACCAGAGAGGTGACTATTGACATGGGCAGCAGAAATGTAGACCTAAGGCTGAAGAGACAGGCAAATGGCTGCACAGCAAACACAAATCCAATCCCTGTTGGTCCTCCCTTTACAGTAAGCCTGATGATCAAGCATATCCATGGGATACTCCAAATAAGTGTTGGAATTGTAATAGGGTTGGGTTCTTCCAATGGATTACCCTCAACAACCACAAGCACCAGCGATGCCAGGCATGGTTACTCCATTCAGCATAAATAGTCTTTCACCAAAAAAGTTATAGATCTGAGAAAGAAAATACCTCAGCCAAAAAACTGAACGTGGAAAGCTGATATACTGCCAGGGTCATGCCCAAGACTCAGGCAAATGACAGCATTTACATCCCAATCCACTCTGGAATCCAGACAGGGTGTTGTCAAAGTATTACTGATGTGTTTATGATAGAGGTCCAAACCTGATCTAGACGTTTAGAGCTATGTACAGTTTCAAGTTTGCCATCCATTGTAAAATAGGACCTCAAGCTGCTTCAACTAGTTAGGAAACATTGGTAGATTTTACTTTACTGGAAAAGGTTGGTGGTGTCTAGCAGCAGTTTACTTGTAATCCAAGTCACACTTGCAAATGTCCAAACTATTCCAGCCAATGTTCCCTGGATTGTATCAAATCTGTGTGTTTTTGAAATTGGGATTAAATATAAATACCTCAATGTTAATGAGAAAACAGAGGTTGCTGCAGTAAGATGGTCCATCAACTGCATGCTGTGAGCTTGTGCTATCCATAGTGCATGGCCGAAAGAATCTTGCCAATTACTGGGGTAAAGTTATCCAGACAAATGCCCTCATATACGCATTGCAAATTATTCCAGACAATCAAGTTTCCAGATCTTATAAAAATGGTCTGCCTGCAGGAGAAATGGAAGCCATTACTTCTTTTAAAACATGCATTATCTTAGGCGGCATTAGGAAATGGCATCCCTGGACAATGGCGAGGGGATTTTTCTACACTTCAGCCAGCAGCTGGGATCTTGGCAGCAGCAGACCACAGAAATCACCTGGCTCACTACAGGAATGGGAATGATAGCAATGAGCTTCAGGAAGTCTGGAATGACAATCCTGTTTGATCAACTTCCTTTTACCAAACATTTGGAGATTGCTTCAAGTGTTCTCAATAAAACTAGCTGAGATACCTACTTCAGAACAACCAAGCGTTGATTTTTGAAACTGCCTGGCTTGTAAACCTTAGAAATCTACTAGCCAATCCACTGACCCATTTGAGAACAAGTAAATAACGTTAATTTGAAATATATTCATGTTGCAGGCTCCCTCAATTTAAGAACAGGAATAGACAATTCAGCTCCTTGAGCCTGCTCTGCTATTCAATACATCATGGTTGATCTCATCTAGGCCTTCCTACCCAATCTCCAAAACCTTTCATCCCACCACTAATTAAAAAAAATTTACCTTTTTGTTTAGTGTTCTGGTGTTCACTGCAATTGGGTTGCAAATTCCACAGATTCCTGACCTTTGAGTGAAGTAATTCCTCCTCATTTCTGTTTTAAATCTGCCACCATTTAGCTTAAAACTATGACTTCTTGTTCTAGACTATCTTACAAGATAAAATATCCACGTCTCTACGTCTACCCCATCAATCTCCTTTAGCATCTTATATATCTCAAATAGATCTTACATGCTCCAGTGAACATAAGCCTAAACTGTTCAATCTTTCTTCATACGATAAGTCCTTCATCCCAGGAATCAATCTATAGATCTTATCTGAACCGCCTCTAATGCATTTACATCCTTTCTCAAGTAAGGGGATGAAAACTGTGTATAGTACTCCAGATGCGGTTTCATCAATGCCCTATACAGTTGCAAGAGCACTTCCCTATTTTTATACTCTATTCCATTAGCAACGAATTCCACTTGCCTTCCTTATTAACTGCTGTATTGTGTTTGGGTGTGGAAAAGAAATCGCAAAGTACGTTATGAAGTCTGACTAGATCCCAACAGTTTTTCTATTTGGGCATTAGTGATAGAATAAGGTGTTTCACTCCAGGTATGACTCTGTTGACATACTAGGAAGCTTTTATCAAAACAAACTTTATTTAACAATAAAGTGTAACTACAACAAATTAATTAGCTTAACTTTTACCAACTGAAATATTTAAACATGATAATTATTAACTGCAAATTTGTCTCCTTGAGTTCAAATTCAAGCAATATTCCTCTTATACACTTAAACTCCTCTTCAAAATCAGTCAGCAACACGTATGTCTGAGAAAGAGAGAGACTTCTCACTTTCAAACCTGGCAGTGAGTGCCTGCTTTTCCCCGTAAGTTTAGTTCCTCCTCTTAAGTATATGACTCCTTCAATCAACCTAATCATAACTCTACTCTGAAACCCTCAGGAGAAAAACAAAATAAAAATGCATTAACTTAAAACAAACGCATCCCTTGCTAAAATCAATCATTAGCTTGCATTCTGAGCATTTGAATTGCCTGTTTTGTGGACAAATCAGCAGAGTGTAAACAGAGTTGAATTTCAAACATACCCCTTGCAAGAAACATGATATGAATACATTCCTTAAAGGCACAGTATTATCATAACCTATATAGTAACTTTGTGATTTACACACAAGGGCACGTACTTCCCTCTGCACCAAAGTATTTTGAAGTTTCTCTCCATTTAGATAAGTTGCACTTTTATTCCTCCAACCAAAGTGGATATCATCACATTTATCCATGTCAAATTCCAACTGCCAAATTTTGGCCCACTCACTTGACCTATCCCTATCCATTTCTAAATTTCTTATTTTCTCAATGCTACTTACCTTCCCACCCATTATAGTGTCATCTACAAAGTGGCTATAATACATTCCATCCTTACAACCAGGTCATTAACATAGGCTAGAAATATTTGGGGCTTGAGGAGTGAACCCTGTGGAACACTATTAGTTACAGCTTGCCAACACAAAAAAACATTTATCCCCACTCTCTGCTTTTCGTTGGTTAGCCAATCCTCTAACCAAGATAATATATTACCCCCAATCTCATGAAATCTTATCGCATGTATCAACCTTTTGTACAGCACTTTATCAAATGCGTTCGGGAAATCCAGATATATATCTACAAAACCTCATTATCCACTTTCTTTGTTACATCTTTGGAGAACTCTGGCAAATTAATCAAATACCATTTACCCTCCATAGAAATATGCTGACTCTGATGGCTTCGTTTTGACTTTCCAAATGTTCCATTACTACATCCACAATAATGGATTTCAACAATTTCCCACCGACAGAAGTTAAACTAACTGGTCTATAGTTTCCCACTTGATGCCTTTCTCCCTCGTTGAACTGAGACAATGCATTAGCCTTTTTCCAATCCACTGAGATCTTTCTGGAATCCCCTGAATTTTGGAATATTGTAACCAATGCCTTTAATATCTCTGCTGCCACTTCCTTTAAGATCTTAGGATATAGGCCATCAGGCCCTAGGAAACTGACTGCCTTTAATCCTAATACTCTAGTTTATTGCCGTCAAACTGAATTTGAAATTCAAATGTGCAATGGTCACTTTTCCCTGGACAATCCTTTACTACAAGATCATTAATTAATTTCTTCTCACATAATACAAAATTCAAAATAACCTGCTCCCTGATTGGTTTGACAATATATTGATCCAAGAAACAAGCTCTAAAATAACTTATGAACTCTCTCGTGATTACCCTTGTTCAATTTGATTAATTCAGTCTATATGCATATTAAAATTACCAATGATTATTGTTGTACCTTTCTTACAATCCCCAGTATTTCCTAGTTTATACTATGCCCTACTGTGAAACTACTATTAATGGGACTTATGATTACTCCCACCAGGGATTTCCTTCCTTTGTTATTTCTTATTTCTACCAGATTGATTTCATATCTTGATCTCCAATGCCAATATAATTTCTCACTACAGCACTGATCCCATCTTTTGCCAACAAACTGACTCCACCTTTTCCTTTCTATTATTTGGAAACATTAAGTGCCCTTGAATAGTCAATTCCCAGATCTGGTCTCCTGGTAATGATTCTCAGTAATCACCAACAAATTATGCCGTTTTGTCTCTATTTGCCCTGTTAACTCACTTATTTTATTCCAAATGCTGCATGAATTTAAATACCGTGGGTGGAATTTTCTCGTCCTGTTCACCATTGGAATCATAACAGACGGGAGGAGGAGAATGCAAACATCCGTTGACTTTGGGTGAGATTTTCTGGTTTTGGAGTGAGTACTGTCAGAAAATCCTATTTAAAGCCTTTAAATTTGTTGTATTATTAATTCTCCTTATTCTTGTACATTTTCCTGGTGTAACTACATGCTCTTTCCCTTTCTTTCATGAACTAGTAACAATTAACTTCATCATTAACCTGTACTCCTTCCTTCTCCTTACTTTAATCTTTTAAATTTCCAGGTAACTGAAACCTTCTCCTATACATTATTTAGTTTAAAGCCCTATTGACAGCCCTAATTATTCAATTTGCCAGGACACTGATCTCAATATGATTGAAATGAAACCCATCACAGCCTTCTTTGGGCATGTTATAAGCCCCTAAGATATATGAGCAGACTTAGGCCATTTGGCCCATCAAGTCTGCTCCTCCATTCAATCATGGCTGATATGATTCTCATCTCCATTCTCCTGGTTTCTTCTAGTAATCCTTGATTCCCATATTGATCAAGAACCTACCTACCTCTAAAAGACAGTCAATAACTTGGCCATCTGGCTTTCATAGCACTCTGTGATAATGAGTTTCACAGATTCATCACTCTCTAGCTGAAGAAATTCCTCCTCATCTCAGTTTTAAAATGGCACCCCTTCACTCTGAGGTTTGCCCTTGAGTTGTTATCTTTCCCACTAGTTGAAACAACCTCTTCACATCCATTCCATCTAGGCCTCTCAGTATTCTGTAAGTTTCCATTAAATCCCCCTCATCCTTCTAAACTTCACTGAATATAGACCTAGACTCTTCAACCATTCCTTATATGACAAATCCTTCATTCCTGGGATCATTCTTGTGAACTTTCTCTGGACCACTACAAGGCCTTCCTTAGGTACGGGGCCCAAAATTGCCCACAATGTTTCAAATGGGGTCTACCAGAGCCTTCTACGGCCACAGCAGTATATCCCCGCTCTTGTATTCTAGCTCTCTAGAAATGAATGTTAACATTGAACTTGCCTTCCTAACTGCATGTTAATCTTAAGAGAGCCCTGAACCAGGATTCCCAAGTCCCTTTGTGCTTCAGATTTCCAAAACTTTCCCAATTTAGAAAATAGTATATGCCTTATTCTCTCAACCAAACTGCATAATCTTGCACTTCCTCATCTTGCATTCCATCTGCCATTACTTTTCCTATTCTCTTATCCAACTCATTCTGGAGGCTCTCCACTTTCTCAACATTATCTGATCCTCTACATGCAACTCCTGTACTAGATCATATATTTTGTTGTACAAATCAGGTTATCAGTGATTAGATAACATACCGTCCATTTCAGACTCCTATCATCAGCTCAGCCTTCAAAGCCATTACTCCTACGAACTTATTTCCAAACTCCATGGCCTGGAGCTCCCACCAGGATCCTGAATTTCCTAACCCACAAACCACAATCAGTAAGGATAGGTGACAACACCTCCTCCATGATCACTGGTGGCCAAATTCCTCTCCAACTCGATTTTCAAGTCTGCTGATGACACCATCGTGGTGGGTCATATCTCAAACAATGACAAGACGGAGTACAGGAAAGAGATAAAGAATCCTGTGAACTGGTAAGATGACAATAATTTCTTCCTCAATGTCAACAAAACAAAGAAGATATTCATTGACTTCAGAAAGCGTAGTGGAAGACATGCCCCTGTCTACATCAATGGGTATGAAATGGAAATGGTCGAGAACTTCAAGTTTTTAGGTGTCCAGAGCACTAACAACCTATCTTGGTTCCCCCCATGCTGACACTACCATTAAGAAAGTCCATCAACACCTCTACTTTCTCAGAAGACTAAGGAAATTTAGTATGTCCACACTCACTCACTTTTGAAGGTACACCATACAAAAGCAAATTACTCAGATGCTGGAATCTGAAACCAAAAGAAAAATGCTGGAAAATCTTAGTAGGTCTGACAGTATCTACAGGAAAGAAAACAGCTGATGTGTACAGTCCAGATGACCCTTTGTCAAAGCATTCTTTCTGGTTATACTGCAGGTTGGTATGACTCTGCACTATCCAATACTGCAAGAAACTACAAAGAGTCCATCATTCAAACCAGCCTTCACCCATTGACATTACATGTTGCCTCAGAAAAGCAACCAACATAATGAAGGACTGCATACCCTGAACATACTCTCTTCCACCTTCTTCAGTTGGGAAAAAGATACTGAAATCTGAGGACATGTACCAATCAACTCAAAAACAGCTTCTTCTCTGCTGCCATGAGACTTTTGAATGGACCTACCTTGCATTAAACTGATCTTTCTCGATATTCTAGTTATGACTGTAACACTACATTCTGCACTCTCTCCTTTCCTTTTCCATAAATGATATGTTTTGTCTTTATAGTGTACAAGAAACATTACTTTTCACTGTATGCTGATACATGTGACAATAATAAATCAAATCAAATCAGTATTGCTCTTTTGTTGCCACCAAACAACTTCATTGAAATCATTCCCTACCGTAGGCTTTTTGCCTTCTTTCAGTAGTGTCTTTCTTCTCAGAACTCCTTGAATTGTAACAGTACCAGGGAAGAGGTTCACTGCCAGCTCTTCAGATTCCACAGAACTAAAAATAAAGATAAAGGCAAGGTGATAAACAATACCGGGATGCAGCAAATCCTAGTGGTTTAAAGATACTCAACTGAATTGAACCTAGACGCCATATTTGCACAGCTTAATTATATGTAAAATCAAGAAAATTTCAATGTACTGTGTTGCTTTTCTCCACAGTTGACAGCATAAGACGTTTTTAATCAGAAAAATCTGTCTTTGAATTGAGCCATTGACATTTTACATCACCTGTCCCAGTAAATCAAAGAGACATTCTGGTTTGTTAAAGAATACCTGCTAATTTGAAAGTCATATTTTCAGTCTTCAATGTATGCTGTGTGTTTAAACAAGACTTTGGACAGCACTGGAATTTAAAATATTTTCCTTTGAAAGTAAGTCTAACGGAACTATTAAGTCACCACTAATTTTCTTATGAAACAAAAAGTGTGGAAATTGTTATATGTAAAATAGGTATTTTAAAATTTGCTAGGGCTCTTTAAGGAACATTTTAGTTCAATAAAAATGAATCAGGGCCCATGTCAAAAAACAACTATATGACTGCTTGATTATTTGGAAGTTACAAGAATTTTTTTAGAAACAAAGTAAATGTAGTAATTTGAATCTATAAATAAGATAGACAAATACATTGTTAAAAGAAGAATCTTCGTTATATAAATAAATAATGAAGTTTAACAAAACAGAAGTAAACAAAAGAAAACAGGAGCATAAACAGATCTGGATTTAGAGGACTCTGGCAGATTGAAGTCATGCCCAAAGTCCGCATATGCTCAGAAAGGAGAAAAGCTTATAAGAATACCTTCTAACACTTCTCCATCCTTAAACATCAACTTTTTAACATAATCTATATATTAAGTACACAAAAGTCTACCAGGAACTTTCGGGTTGTGTTGCGACCTATGTAATACCACTGGTGAATCTTGTAATGATGAATCTGAAATTGCAGATGAAGAGGTAGATTGAGATTCTGTACATGAACATGCCTCTTTCCCTCCCAAAGCACAATCAACTGGCAAATACAGGAATCACTTCTTGGTGAACATCCACAGCAGCATCATCTTCTGCCATATTATTAGTAAGCGTTGTTGACTCTGAACCTTTCCTGACTTGGAATCATATCACAAGCGAATATGGTCTTGGTATCTGCGAATAACTGTACCATTTTGAAATATCACGACCCAAGATACTGGTCCACTTTGGTTCAAAGTTACTCTTGGTAAAGACCTCTGGTTACTACCAAAATTTCTGATGTAGACCTGATTATCTGCCTGTCTTTGGAATGGAAATCCTGCCACTCTTTCTGCTTCTTTTGTGCCCTGCTCACTTTCGCTCTGTGATCTGGATAAAGCAGATCCAGATGAGACTTCAGCTTTCTACCTAACAACAATTCCACAGGAGAGAGGTTTGTATGTGACACTGGGATAAAAATCTTGAGAGCTTTGCTCTTAAAGTATCACCTGCTATTTTCTTCAATCCCCCCTTCTAATTTTGCACAGCTCTCTTAGCCAAACTATTTGCATTAATTTCTGAAACACCTCACTTGTAAATGTAGTGCCATTATCTGAAACAAACAAATTTGGTAACCCACTGGTTGTGAAAATTTGATGTAGCTCGGAAGGCCACAATACCTTAGTGGCAAATCCTGTGAAGGGAGACAACTGAGCATGTCTGCATTAGCAGTGTTCTTCCCTGCCATGTACACATTACTATACTGATACACTGAAAAGACTCATCAAAGGCTTGTAGTCAATACATATGTGGTGATCTCATTTGCTGAGGCAGTTATGCCCTAGCAAATTTGGTCCCTTCCCTTTGGCCACAAGGAGATGTAGTTTGGCCTTTTTCTTGTTAACCATATTAACAACTTCAACACCATCCTCTGGCCCAGCAAAGGTATGGACTCTCCAATGTATGCCTGAAGACTAGTCTTTACTGGAGTAAGAGTTGACTTTTGGTTAGAATCCCATAGCGATTTGTTTGTTTCCTTACTAATTACGGATGCAGAGGCTCTTGCGTCTACCTCCATTTTAATCTGCTCACTATTGACGACTGTCAGAAAAATAGGTTCTTCTCATGCCTCAATTAATATTAAACATGTTGTAAGTATGCTTCTCTGCCTGTCCCGAGCTTTCCATGCAGTGCACAGCTGATTGAGGCTTCTTTAAATTAAAATGTTCTTATTCAGCTTTCACCTTTCCTCTGCATTTCTTCACTAAATGCCCCATCTTCCTGCATTAGGTATCAGTGAAGTGCTGCAGCTTCTTCACATATTCTGCCCACTCCTCACTTCATTCATTAAACTCTCTACTCACTCCAAACATTTGCCATGGTTTTGCCAACTTGAAGTTCCATTCAATAAATTCACAAAAAACCAGTTACTCACTGTATGCAACCTTGTGTTGCCATTCTGAATAAATAAAAACTTTGCTTTATTTTTCCTTTCATTTCTTTCTTATTGCCAAAAATGTGAGAACTTGAGTCCATAAATATGATAGTCGAATGCATTGTTAAAAGTAGAATCTTCTTTATATAAATAAATCAGGTTAAAAAATAGTTGTAAACAATGGAAAACAGAAGCATGAGAGAAAGGATCTGGATTTGCAGGTCCAGGACTCTCTTGCACACTGAAGACTGCCTAAAGCCCTCATGTGCTCAGGAAGGTGAAAGGCTTACAAGAACACTCTGTAACAGAAGAATTAGTTCCAGAATAATGCATTTTGTTTGCCTTTCCAATTCAGTTTTGTTCTTTCTTGATGGCATAGACCCTGGCTGGGATACCATTTTGTGGGCAATGGAGTTCTTAAGTAGCTTGCCCAAATGACCCAAGCTGGTGGGTGCCTCCACATTATTCTACTTTCGGACCACTTTTTCAAGTCTATATTCCTGTTTTCTGAACCCACGTATATGTTTTTTTCCAGTTGGAATCACTGGAAAGTGGCCAGGAGAAGAACGTTAACTAGGTATATAGAAGGTGTTTGCAACACCCCCCCTGCCAAGATCAACTGTCTCAACACAATCGAAGAACTGAAGCTGGGATCTTCTCAGTCCGTATGACCCAACTGCACTCATTGCATGGACTTTCCACAACCTCCAATGATGGGCATTGTTGCAGGCTGGACAGGAAAATTTGGAGAATAATAAAAATTTTATATCCCGCCCACAATGATGCTCACTGTTGGGGCCAATCTTGTAACAGATTGTCCGTCATCCTTCTGAAGATAGTTAGACTGAATAATGCATTAAAAACCAACAGTTCACGCATTTTGATGGTCATATACTGCTTTGAATCTTGCAATAAATAGATAATAAGTAGTTTTAGTGAATTATTTTCTGTTCCTTATTCAGTGACCTCTGCTGCAAAATGTGCTTCAAACTGGGGGAGCAAGGAGGTTTTCTCTGTCTCGGTACAATCAAATAAACATTTTGTTAATTCAGCACCAATGCAAAATTTGAATCAAGTAATTTTACATGAAAATGTTTCTTATATTTCATATTGTTTGTTTCATTATTGTAGAACCCACAATAACAATTTCTTACATTAAATGCCTTTGAAGCAATTGCTGATACTCTTTAACAATAACATATAATTCTTTTCAGCACAAGAAATAAATCAGTATGTGAGGCAAATCATAAACAATCAAAGCCTTGGGATCAGAATTAAATTGTTAAAGTGAAACAAGACACCACAAATTTTAAAACCATCTCCTCATTAGTAAACTGATTTGAGATAGAAAGCAATCAATGATCTGGGTTAGTGTTGTCCCCTTCACCTGATTATACACCTTGGAAGAGAGAGGTGCCATCTGACTCCTTTATAAAAGAGATTACTACCTGGTGGCCTTCATGTGATTTCGATAACCATTCCTTCCAACCCGTGGTACTGGACAGAGAGTAAAATAAAGCCGAGTCCTGCAGAATTTTTTCAATTTGAAAAAAGTAGCAATGTTCAAAATATTCCTTAGTTTTCAAAATCTTTACATTTGAATTGCAAGAAACCACTCCAGTATTTGGAGTAATCTATAGATTCTTAAAGTGAGGCTCTTCTCCATTTGCCACTATTTTATTCTGGGAGGTGGAATGAAAGGGATGGAAATTAGAGAGACTCAATGTTCCCAATACGTTCTCCTTCATCTACACTGGGGAGACACTTCTGTCTCATGTCCACTACATCTCTGGCAATCTCTCCTTAGTTCCAACCTATTACTGACCTTCCATTTTGCCCCACATCCCTCTCCCAGTATTTAATTCCCTTTTTCAGCTCTGTGAAAGGGTCAGTAGTCTCGAAACATTAATTTATGTTTGTCTCTCCACAGATGTTGCTAGATCTCCTCAGTTAATCCAGCATTTTTTGCTTGTATTTATATTTTCAGCATCTGCAGCATATTGCTTTTTTTAAAATCAACCAAATGGCTCAGTGTACTCCAATTTTCTATCAAAAGAGTCCTGCAACATGCATTTGGCATTTTTCACCAGATTTGATTGGGTAACTTTCAGAGATTCAGTTCATATCCTACCGCTTTATGGTACAATTGCATACATGTGCAACCTTCCAAAATTATCACAAAAAGTTGCTGATTAGTGTGCACATATACTGCCTCTTAAAAGGCCATTCTAAAGTAGTAAACAACAGGAACATCAGTCAAATAATACTGGAAACAAGCTAGTGAGCATTGAAAAAAACACAATGATATGCAGTTTTCTTTGAAGTCACCAGACACAAATCTCTAGTTTTGAAACTTACCTTGATTTTCTGATAAATATCAATTTAAGGAACACGATTGTTACAGTGGAAGGGTCAGCACTATTCTTTCCCCTTTGATCAAATGTAACCTATGCACATGGGTTAAAACTGTGTACAAATTTTGCTGACGCCAGAAGTTCCATCTGATTAGTATTTAGAAGTGTCAGTCTAATTCCTGGTGCAGAGCAACAAGCAGAAACATACTCAAATTAAAAGCATTTTTTATTATTCATTCATAGGATATAACCAATCATAGATGTTGCATGGCCAGCTTTTGTTGACCATCCCTAATTAGCCATGAGAAGGTGAAGATTTGTTGCTTCCTTTAACTGCTTTAGTTCACTTGATTCAGGCACTCCTATAGTTCTGTTAAGGAGGGAGTTCCAGGATTTCGACTGAGCAATGATGAAGGAGTAATGACATTGTTCCAATTCGGAATGGTGTACAGCTTGGGGTGATGGTGTTCCCATAGGCCAACTGCCCTGATCCTTTAGAGATTGTGGGTTTGGCATGGTGCTGTCAAGGGAGCCTTGGGGAGCTGCTGCAGGGCAACTTATAGATGATACACAACGCAGCCACTGTGCACCAATGGTGAAAGGAATTAATGTTTAAGGTGATGGATAGGACGCTCAGCAAATTTTGTTCATAAATGGCCTCAAGCTTCCTCAGCAACTGCAGTCATCCAGGCAAGAGAACAGAATTCCACAGGATCCTGCTTGCACCTTGATGGTGAACACATTTTGGAAGTCAGGGTGAGATGCTCACCGCAACATTCCAACTGACCTATAGTTACAACATTTACATGATTGGTCTAGTTAAGTTTCTCATCATAATAACGTGATAGTCATTGATACCAGCAAGGTAGCACAGTGGTTGTTGCCCATAGTGCCTCATAGCACCTGGAACCTGGGTTCAATTCCGTGCTTGGTGTGGAGTTTGCACGTTCTTCCTGTGTCTGCATGGGTTTCCTCTGAGTTCTTTGGTTTCTGTCTACACGCTAAAGGTGTGCAAGTTAAATTAATTGGCCATGCTAAATTGACCTTTAGTGTGAGGAGGATCAGCAGGATAAATATGTGGGATCGCAGGGTAAGGGGGATTAGGTGGGATTGTCGTTGGTGCAGCCTCAATGGTTTGAAAGGCCTCCTCTTGCATTGTAGGTATTCTGTGATTCTATGATTCAAATTTCCTCTTAGCCTCCTTCTCTCCAAGAGCAGTACCAACTTCTCTAATCTATCCTCATCATTGAAGTTTCTCTTTCCTGGAACCATTCTTGTCAATCTTTTCTGCACCCTTTTGAAGTGTGGCACCATAACTGTACACAATACTCAAGCTGAGGTATAACTAGTGTTATGTGCAAGTTCAGCATAACCTCCTTACTCGTGAACTCTATGTCCCTTTTATTAACTCTCTCCATCTATCCTGCCACCTTCAAATGATCTGTACACATATAGGTCTACACACACTAGGTCCCTCTGCTCCTGCACCCCTTAGAAATTATACCCCTTGTTTTATACTGTTTCTCCATGTTCTACTTAACAAAATACATCACATCATGCTTCCCCATAAGGAACTTCATCTGCCACCTATTTGATTACTCCACCAATTTGTCTATGTTCTTTTGAAGTTCTACACCATCCTCCTCAAAATTTATAATACTTCTAAGTTTCATATTGTCTGCAAACTTTGAAATTGTCCATTGCACACCAAAATCTAAATCATTAATATATATATCAGGAAAAACAACAGTCCCAAGACCAACACCTGGGAAATTCCATTACAAACTTTCATCCAGTCCAAAAAAATCTATTGATCATTCCTTCCTGTTCTTCACCTAATTTTGTTTCCATGTTGTTACTGTCTCTTTTATTCCATGAGCTATAATTCTTCTGTTGTGTGGCACCGTACTAAATACTTTTGAAAGTCCATGAACATCACATCAATAGCATTGTCCTCATCAACCTCTTTGTTACCTTTTCAAAATACTCTAGCAAGTTAGTTAAACATGAATAACCCTTCAGAAATCCATGCTGGTCCTTACTAATTAACCCACATTTTCAATATGGCCACTAATTCTATCCTGTATAATTGTTTCTGGAAATTTTCCTACCACTGAAGTTAAAGTATAGTTGTTGGGTTTATCCTTACAAGCCTTTTTGAACAAGAGTGTAATGTTTTCATTTCTCCAGTCTTCTGCCGCCCATCACAACCCCCCTTCAGTCTAGGGAAGATTGAAAAATTAGATTATGGCCTGAGCCCCTGCAATTTTCATTCTCACTTCCTTCAATATCTTTAGATGCATGCCTCTCCAGTGCCTTGTCAATTTTAAGTACCAACATTCTATTCAACAATTCCTCATTATCAATTTTAAACCTAATTGGGACAGTTTCCTCACCTGTCACCAAGGCCTGGATAGCATCTACCTTCTTGGTAAAGATGGATGCAAAGTCATGTCCCCAGTCTCTCTGTGTAAATTCCTTCTAAGGTTCCTAATCGACTCCACTCCAGCTTTTACCAAATTTTTATTATTATTATTTATGCCTTTAGACATCTTTGGGATTTCTCTTTATGTTCGCTGCCAGTCTTTTCTCATAATCCATCTTTATCTCTGTGGTTTTTGACCTCCCTTCTGAATCTTTTGTATTCCTCTTGATCAATTGTATTTTCTATCTGCCATAGACACACTTTTCCTTTGTTATCTTAATTTCTATCTTCTTTTTCATTTAGGGAGTTCTGGTTTTGCTTATCCTACTTCTTCCTTGTGCCAAAATCATTCTTTCTTTGAGGGGAGCTCATTGTTCAACGCTAATTTTTCTTCATAACCTTTTGTTCCAATCTATCTAGCTCAGCTTCATTCTTGCTTTACTGAAGTTGGCACTCTTTCAGTTAAATATCTTACTCAAAATTGCCTACTATCCATTTCTATCATCATATTAAATTTTAGGTACAATAATCACTGTCTCCTAAATATTACCTCATTGACACATGACCTACTTGGCCGACCTCATTTCTAAGGATCAATTCCAAAAGCGCATCCTTTCTTGTTAAACTGGACACATGCTGCTATAGAAAATTTTCCTGACCCCAATCTAAGAACTTTGGCCACTCCCATCCTTAAACCCTACCACTGTCTCATTCTATATTCGGGCAGATCAAGTGTGGTATCCTCATGCTGTGCTTGGTTGAAGTCATTGGGTTACATTTTAGCTTCATTTGAAGTAATTTTTAAAAGTGGCATCTCGGCTTTTTGGTTGAGATGCAAATAAGATCAAGCCTTGCAGGATGAGCTATGCCCACTCCAATCAGCTTTGATCATATAGGTCAAGCCCAAGACAGGAGGTGAGAGCACTCTCTTGTCAGCTTGGATCGGGAATGTGTCAACTTGTTGAGACTCTGAATTGGACTTGATTTGTTAAATTGGCATAAAAGAATCATTCCACAATATGTGCCTCTCTCTGCAGTTTTCCTGCATGTTTGTTCTTCTGCATCCTTCTCACTGTTGTTAGCAGTCTGTGGAGATTGTAACATTTAAAGTACAGAATGTTCCAATGCTTGTTACATTTGTTCCTGCCCAGTTATAAGGGTGGAACTCTCTTGAAATGTTGTGACAGGTCGCCAAATCAATTCAAGGTCAGTGAACAGGATTTATGAAGAAGTCAGTTTTAGTGAGACAAGCAGTTTTAATCAAAATCAAGAATCCTGGACAAGGCACAGGGAGAGGGAACAGGGAAATGTCCCTAAAAGATGAGTTGCAGGTAGAGGACAGAGACATACCCCAGTTAAGAAAAAAAGAGCAGAGAAACAAGTTCCACATAGGAAGAAAGTTCTGGATGCCAGGTTTTAAGTGATGAGGGCTCAGAAGAAAACCTGAGGTTCTACAAAGGCAGCAGCAGAAGTTGATGAATCTGTGCTGCAGGTTGTTGGTGCATAGTTACCCCTTTACAGCTGTAATGTTTTGCTTGGAGTGCAAACTCCAAAAACTAAAGTTGTGAGTATGAGTTGGTGCTTTATTGCAGACTCAGGAGTCTTGGAGATGAGACTGAAACCCTGTCACGTATGGCATTGTTGATAGAATCTAAATTGGAGCTACTTTTGGAGACAATTCCCAGGTTAGAACTTCAAAGGTCAAGACTGGAATCCTTCTTAAGGGAAACAGAGTTTAATTCAGATTGGTTGACTCAGTATTATTGATTTCTGGATGGGTTGTTGAGAGATCCATGGACTCTATAATGATAGTGGTGACCAAGGTAGTGTGGTCTGTACAACGAGTTTTCCTGTTAATTCACATGTACCTCATAATACGTTAAACTACAAGATAGATTTTGTAATTTATTTTTCTGAACTTGTATAGAAAAGTTTTGTTTTGTTTGTTCAAAATCTTGAGGCATTATTCTATGAACAAGTGTTTTCTACTTACAACAAAAAAGTTATTAGTTCTTAACCGAATCTTACTATTTAATAGTGTCACAAGTGGGATTACATTAACACAACAATGAAGTTACTGTGAAAATCCCCTAGTCTGTTCAGGTACACAGAGAGAATTTAGCAATGCCAATGCACTTAACCAGCTTATCTTTTGGACTGTGAGAAGAGACTGCAACACCTGAAGGAAACCTACATGGATGCAGGGAGAATGTGCAAACTCCACAAAAGTCATCAGAACCTGGTCCCTGGCGCAAAGTCTGCAGTAGTAACCACTGTGCTACCATGTCGCCCTCAGTTGGGATCTTGGAGATCTAGCCTAGAATTATAACACGAATTGGATGTCTGGCCAAGTATCATAACATGATTCTTTCTTGTTGGACATGATCACTGCCTGGCACTGGTGTGGCATAAATGCTCCTCCTAGGCTTATCAACCCAAGCCTGAATGTTGTCCAGGATTTTCTGCATATACGTGGACTGCTTCAGTATCTGAGAAGTCACAAATGATACTGAATGAACACTGTGAAATAATCAGTAACCATCTTTACTTCTGACATTATGATGGAGGAAAGGGGATGAAGCATCTGAAGGTGATTGTGCCACGTCACTAAACTGAGGAACTTCTGCAACATCATCCAGTGGTTGAGATGGTTGAGTCCAACAACCAAAACCACCTTCCTTTTCTGCTGGCTATGATTCCAGCCAGTCGACAACTTTCCCTCTATCTCCATTGGCTTCAAGCTCCTTGATACCACAGTCAGTCAAATTCTGCCTTGATGTCAAGGGCAGTCACACACCCGGAGTTCTGTTCTTTTGTCCTTATTTGGACAATGGCTGTAATGAGGTCTGCAGCTAAGGCTCTTGGCAGAATCCAACTGAACATCGATAAGCAGGTTATTGATGAGTAAGTACTGCCTGGTAGCAATGTTAATGACATCTACCATCTTTCGCCCCATGCTTTTGGCATCACTTTGCATCATGAACCAGCTGTGCAATCAACTGACCTAATCCATTCCCATACCGGCTGAGGTTATTCATGAAGGTTTCGCCTTCTCAACCTTGCCCCTCACCTGAGGTGTGCTGATCTTCAAGTTAAATCATCACAGTCAACTGTTGCTCTCAAAGTGGAGAGCAGCTTATGGTCATGTGGAATTGTGGCAACTTTTCAAGTTATTTGTGAGATATGGTTGTCACTGGATGGCCATCATTTATAGATTCTCTGAGGGCCGTCGAGAGGCAATCTGGAGTCACATGTAGACCAGACCAAGTAAGGATGGCAGATTCCTTACCTAAAGGACATACATGAAACAAGTGTTTTTTTTCCAACAATCAACAATGGTCTCATGGTCATCAGTAGATTCTTAATTCCAGATATTTTTATTTTATTGAACTCAAATTCCACCAACTGCCAGATTTGAACCTGGGTTCTCCAGAACATTGGTGGAGTTACTGGATTAATAGTCTAATGATAATATCACTGAGTCATCACCTTACCTTTTCTGATGCTTAAGAATAAACTGATGGGGAAATAATGGCAGGGCTGATTTTATCCTAGTGTTGAGGAGCAGGAAATATCTATCAACTTTCCACATTGTCAGGTGGAAAGAACTTTGCTGGAATAGCATGGCGAGGAGTACAGCTTGTTCAGGAGCAACAATGTAAAAGCAAAATACTGCAGATGCTGGGAAATATGAAATAAAAAGACACAGCCAGTCTGGCAACATCTGTGGAGAAAGTAAGAGTTAACATTTTGATTCCAAGATGAAGAGTTACAATGTGTACTCCTCTGGTTAGTTAGACCTCCTGCCCTGGAGGACATTAGTGAATCAAACAGGTTTTTACAACAACCTGGTAGCTTCATGGTCAACATTACTGAGATGATTTTAAATTCCCCATTTAATTGGATTCAAATTCCACCAGCTACCATGATAGGATTTTAAGTTGTGTTTCCACAGCTTTTATGCCTCTGGTTATTTGTCCTGTGACATAGGTAGTACACCACTGTTCTCAAAATTGTGGGAAATGATGTACACTGATTGATTGGCCGTGTTAAAAAATTGTCCCTTAGTGTCCTGAGATGCATAGGATTAGCGGATAATTATATAGGGATAGGACCTGGGTGGGATTGTAATCAGTGCAGACCCAATGGATCAAATAGCCTCTTTCTGCACCGTAGGGTTTCTATGATTTTGACTCTATGACTGGTCAAAGCATGGTCATGCTCTGCTGCTGGATTTTTAGTACCTCACTTTGGAATGCTTAATGGTGGAAATGTTCCCTCATGCTAATTTCCATGCCCTTAATAGACAGAAATATTCATGAGAAACTTCAACACAGTAATATTAATTGTAAATGTTGATAACAACCAATTAAACTAGCACAATTATTTGATACATTAAGTTCAAATATTTCAGCATTACTGTATTCTGAGGACTCTTAAAATTATTAAAATGATTAATTAGCAAATTGATTTATTTCACTCAGTTTTTATGCATTTGAGGTGTGATAATGTTGCATCTTGTTTCCATAACATACTATTAATTAGTTTAGCATAATTTTGATATGATACAATGTTAATTATTAGAACAGTTTTTATTTATATATTCTTACCTTAATCTTACCTGCCAAGGTCTTCTCATGATCCCTTCTGGCTCTCCTAATTTGCTTTTTAAGCTCCTTTCTACAAACCTTATACTCCTCTAGATCCTTAACATCTCCCAGTTCTCTGAACCTTTTATACACCTTGCTTTTCTTCCTGACTAGATTCATCACAACCTTTGTGCACCACGGTTCCCGTGACTTACCAAAACCACCTTGTCTCACCGGAACCTTGTTGTGCAGAGCGCCAGACAAACATTCCTTGAAAATCCGCCACCTTCCTTTAGTACATTCCCCAAGAACAGTTTTCTTTCTTCCAGTTTACTTGTCCAATTTTCTGCCTAATGATTTCATATTTCCCCCTACTCTAGATAAACACCTTCCTATACTGCCTGAGCCTATCTCTTTCCAATGCTATCACGAAAGCATAGAATTATGATCACCATCCCCAAGACAATCTCCCACTGAGAGATCCAACACCTGTCCTGATTCATCAGCCAGCATCAGGTCAAGTACAGCCTCTCCTCTCATAGGCTTATCCATGTGTCAGGGAATCCTCCTGAACACACCTAACAAACTCCTCCCCATCCAAATCCCTTACCCTAGGGATATTCCAGTCGATGTTTGGAAAATTAAAGTCTCCCATCATGACAACTCTGTTATTACTACATCTCTCTAGGATCTGTTTCCCTATCTGAGAGATGTTGAGGATCTAGAGGAGATGTGAAAGGATTGGACCTTTAAAAGGTGAAGGGAGAAAAGTTTGTGTGGAACCGGAAGAAATGGCAGAGGTGCTTAATGAGTACTTTGCCTTACTCTTCACGATGGAAAGTGATCTGGGATGTCGTACTGCAAGTTTGCAGTAGACTGAAAAGATTGAGTATGTGGATGTTAAGAAAGAGGATGTGTTGGAACTTTTAAATTCTATGAAGATAGATAAGTCGCCGGAACCAGATGGGATGTACCTCAGGCTACTGTGGGAGGTGGGGAAAGTGATTGCAGAGCCCCTGGCGATGATCTTTGCGTCGTCAATGGAGACAGGAGAGGTTTCTGAGGACTAGAGGATTGTGGATGTAGTTCATATTCTCAAGAAAGGGAACAGGGTAGCCCGGGAAATTACCGTCTGGTGAGTCTGACCTCAGAGGTTGGTAAGTTGATGGACACGATTCTGAGGGACAGGATTTATGAGCATTTAGAGAAGTTTAGCTTGATCAGAAATAGTCAACATGGCTTTGTCAAGGGCACATTGTGCCTTACGAGCCTAATGGAGTTCTTTGAAAATGTGACTGAACACATTGACGAAGGAAGAGCGGTGGATATGGTTTACATGGAGTTCAGCAAGGCATTTGATAAGGTCCTCCAATGTAAGACTTCTTGAGAAGGTGAGAGGGCATGGAATCCAAGGGGCTTTGGCTTTGTGGATCCAGAACCGGCTTGCCTGCAGAAGGCAGAGAGTGGTTGTGGATGGGTCTTTTTCTGCACGGAGATTGGTCACCAGTGGAGTGCCCCAGAGATCTGTTTTAGGACCCTTGCTGTTTGTTATTTTCATAAATGACCTGAATGAGGAAGTGGAAGGATGGGTTAGTAAGTTCGCTGACAATATGAAGGTGGTGGTGTTGTGGATAGTCTGGAGGGATGTCAGAAGTTGCAGCAAGACATAGATAAAATGCAAGAATAGGCAGAGAAGTGGCAGATGGACTTCAACACAAATAAATGTGTAGTGGTCCATTTTGGCAGGAACAATGGGATGAAGGAGTACAATATCAAGGATAAAAGTCTTAGCAGTGTTGTGGAGCAGAAGGATCTTGGGGTCTGAGTCCATAGGACTCTTAAATCGGCCTCACAGATGGAGGATGTGGTCAAGAAGGTATATGGTGTTCATTAATTGAGGTGTTGCGTTTAGGAGTCGGGAGGTAATGCTCCAACTTTATAAGACCCTTGTCAGATCCCACTTGGAGTACTGTGTGCAGTTCTGGTCGCCTCACTATAGGAAGGATGTGGAAGCTATTGAGAGGGTGCAGAGGAGATTTACAAGGATTTTGCCTGGATTGGGAGGCATGCCCTATGAAGATCGGTTGAGGGAGCTAGGTCTCTTCTCCCTGGAGAGACAAAGATTGAGAGGTGACCTGATAGAGGTTTATAAAATGTTGAGAGAACAGATAGGGTGGATTCTCAGAGGCTATTTTCCAGAGCTGAAATGGTTGCTATGAGAGGACACAGGCTTAAGGTGCTGGGCAACAAGTACAGAGGAGACGTTAGGGGTAAGTTTTTCACTCAGAGGTTGGTGAGTGAATGGGACTGGCTGCCGTCGGTGGTGGTAGAGGCAAACTCGCTGGGGTCTTTTAAAAGACTTCTGGATGAGTACATGGGATTATATGGGATTGGGAGTTACAGATGGTCTAGTAGGTATGCGTATGATCGGTGCAACTTGTGGGCCGAAGGGCCTGTTTGTGCTGTAGTGTTCTATGTCCTATTTTCTATATTGCTTTTAATGTAACAGATTGTCACAGGACACTTCAAACAAGCATTTTAAAACCAAAAATGACACCAATCCACATGAAAAGATATCAGGTCAGATGATCTAAAAACTTCACCAAAGAAATAGCATTTAAAGGAATGTCTTAAAGGAGAAAAGTGTGGTAGGGAGGCAGAGAGGGATACAGAAAAGTCCAGCTTCAGGCCTTGGCAACTGAAGGCATGGGCATCAATAGTGGAAAGTTAAAATCAAGGATGCTCAGGAGACCAGAATTAATACTATCAGAATTTACTTTGTAGAAAACCCATCACAAGCTTTCAAATGTCTGACAGTCCAGATCAATCTTTGGCCAACCTGAAGTTGAAGCCACTACTGATTCCTGGAAGATCATTTTGAAATGCATTTTGTCACTGAACTTGTGGAGCGTAATCTGACTTTAGGGTTTAAATGTAGGTAAAGAAATTGATCTTTTACTGAATTTACTTAGTAAAATGGCTGTATACATTGAACAAAGATATGCTGTGCCCATCTTACAACAAAACTTTTTTCAGTTAAATAAAAGCTGTACCTTGTTATTGTATTGTTTAATTTAGGTAACAGAAACTCATGATTTAAATTTGGAAATCTCCCAAACAGAGGATGGTTCTCAATGCTACATATTGATTTTTTAGCCACAGGGGAAAATAGTACCTAACCATTAAATGATCATATTGCTGAATATTTACTTTCCAACATCAGCAGTTTTGTACTTTGATGCCATTCAGTGCTGTAAAAATATAAACAGGGCTTGATAATAGTGGCAATTCACTATTATCACAACTGTGCAAAGATAACTCATATTTCTTTCACAAACATTTTTTGCAGTGGGATGCAGTTAAAGAAAATAATTTTTTTGAAGAAAAATAATATCCTTGAGCAGTTTTGTCACTGCCAATAAATCTTTGAATGATTCAAGTCACAAATCACCCTGTACAGGAAAAAGATTGATCTATCCATCTTGATTGAAGCACCTGGAACTGATGAGTCTTTAGAGCCATTGGGCAGGATTTTCTGGTTCCATCCTCCCCAGGATTAGAAATTCCTGTTCAAGCTCAATGGATCTTTGGTTTGTCTGTCATATTTACTGTCCCTCTAGCAACCACTCCCATGGTGGATGGAAAAAGATGGGTTAGGTCACTGGATCTCAATAAGACAAACCATACTTAGATGTCTATTGTTCTTTCTATGGAGCAGAAGGCATTCTCCATTTCCATCTGCTTCCTTAAAGTCCCTTACCTTTCAAAAGCTGGCCATGATACCTCTTCACTGAGTTCTGAGCCCTCACTGCTACCTGAAATAAAAAAAATGTTGTGGATTAAAACATTAAAATTTGACTTTGTGACAGTTTAAAATTAAGTATATTTTACAAAGTTGATATATCAACCATTTGCCGTTTCTACCTAGCTACTCTGGCACAAGAAAAGAATACAATAATTTGTTAGAATACAGTAATATGCAAAGAAGAAAACTAAGAAAAATTTTTAATGCTATCTGTTAATTGGGGGTAGCACAATGGTTATTATTGCTGCCTCTCAGCACCAGGGACCTGGGTTTGATTCCTAGCTTAAGTCACTGTCTGTGCAGAGTCTGCATGTTTTCCCTGTGCCTGCTTGGGTTTCCTCCAGGTGCTCCGGTTTTCTCCCACAGTCCAAAAGACATGCTGGTTAAGTAGATTGGCCATATGAAATTCTCTCTCAGTGTATCTGAACAGGTGCCTGGAGTCCGGTGTCTGGGGGATTTTCACAGTAACTTTATTGCAATTTAAGCCTACTTGTAACACTAATAAGTATACTTTTAAATCTTTTTAAAATTTTATTCTTAAATAAATGCCCTGTTTGATGCACCTGATTGGCACAGTGTCCTTTCACCTCAGGGATCTAGGTTTCAAAACAATATAGGATGAATATCTCATCCTTTAGTTACAAGAGTCTTAATTAAAAATTGGTGTTTTCAATCAATTCCCACTTGTCTTGAATAGAACCATAGAATCCCTGCAATACAGAAGGAGGCCATTCGGCCTATTGAGGCTGTACAGGCAACAATCCCATCAGGCCCTATCTCTAAAACGCCACATATTTACCCTGCTAAACCCCTGACACTAAAGGGCAATTTTGCATGGTCAATCCACCTAATCTTTGGACTGTGGGAGGAAACCCACACAGGTATGGGGAGAACGTGCAAAGTCCAGACAGACAGTGATACAAGGCCAGGATTGAATCTACGTGCCTAGTGCTATGAGACAGCAATGCTAACCATGTGCTACCATGTCAAAGTTGCTCTAGATATAGATAGTATATCTATTAAACATTAGAAAATGTGTAGTCTCAAGACTTCAAAGGTGTACTGCCCACTGGTAACACTGTAAATGTTATGTGATTGGTTTCGATTGGACAGCATCTAACATTACATGATGAACCTGATTCAAATCTCAGAAATATTTCTTCCACATCTAATGTAATACCAACCTATTATTTATTGATTTATTTAAAGTTAATTCAACATGAACTTAAAGTCATTTGTCAATCATGTAATAACATTTAACACTGTTATCATTCCCATTCTAAATGTCAAAGTGGTTTTCACCCCAAGCTCTCTTGATGTAAAAGATCAGAATCCATTTACACACCTATTGATATTCCACTGGAAATAGTGGAACTTTCAGCCTGAACTCTGGAAGGGGTGTAGTTTTCCATTACACTGTCATCTAGTAGGTGCCGAGGTCTTCCATTTGGAAAAGTAGCGCTCTTAAACTCTACTGTATTCATCTTGTGTATAAAGCTGTGGAAAAAGAAATTAACTTGAATTCTTCTCATTCATGCAATAAAATTTACGCATGTATATGTGATCTGAGAATTAGTTTGTTACTTTTTGCTCCAAAACATGTCTCTATTAATTTCTAGGAATGTTTATTATGAAGTGTTAAAAAAACTTAGTGGGGCTTCGCCTGCCTGATGCAATATTTAAAAATCTCAGGGGCTGGACTCCTCCCTGTAGTCATTGAAAAGTTTGTTTTTCCACTATTGAGTAGATTGCAGGACCATTGCTGTCTACGCTGTGCACTGGAGCCAGAATTTTTTTCCTCCAGGCAGGTCCTATTCAGCCTTGAACTTGCTTCTGAAATGCTCATTTTTGCCACAGGCATAAAACACAGCTTTCTATATCTATATTTCTCCTGAGGTGGGCTCCCCCACACAGATAGCGCTCTTCACAGTTCTTGGTTTATAGACCAAACGTCTTGTACATCTGCACTCTCTCTGGTTCTGTACTTCTTAGTTCATTAAACTCTGTGCTCCTATCCCTGGCATTATTCACCCCACACACTAGCTGCTCTGTCAACTTTTTATCAAGGGCAGACCCAAATTCACAATATCCAGACTTTTGCCTCAACCTCTCCAATAAAGCTGATATCGTCTCCACAGGAGCTCTTGCTGTGACTTAATTTTCTATCTCTGCCTAGTCACCAAAGGTTTCATATTTTTCCTACTTCTCTAAAACTTTTAGTGTCAGGGACGTACAGAGAAGTCAGGCTGTGAGCCATTACCCTTGGCTTCTACTCCCCCACTATTTTGTTTGCTTTGAAGAAATATCACAGGTGTTCCACATATTGAATCCAAAACTCCAAATCAGGGTTGAATGGTTCATGCTTTCCAAATTGACGTTGAATAGATGCAACAAAGATTGTTGACCACCAAGTGGAGTAACTAAAGAACTATTTATTAATAGAAATAACTATATACAGAGGGTAAGAAAGATGCTACCAGTTATTTCGACTCCTGACTTCAATCTGCCTGGGAGAAACCGCACTCAGCTATGGGATTTATATGCTTTGGCCCTATTGGGCAATGGGTCACAGGACCCTCTAAAACCTTGCCCCTTAAACAAGCCTGCTATTATTATATAACCTCCATACTCAAACCTTGAAACCCACACGATCTTCCTTTATCCCTTTAATTCAATTCTCTCAAAGTGATAGGAAGAAACGGTTGGAGATACTGCCAAGGCAATTGGTCCTGATAACATTCTGGCAATAGTACCGAAGACTTATGCTCCAGAACTTGCTGCTCCCCTAGCCAAGCTCTTCCAGTACAGTTACAACACTGGCATCTATCCAACAATGTGGAAAATTGCCCAGGTATGTCCTGTACACAAAAAGCAGAACAAATCCAACCTAGCCAATTACCGATCAGTCTACTCTCGATCATCAGTAAAGCAACGGAAGAGGTCTTCAACATGCTATCAAGCAGCACCTGCTCAGCAATAACTTGCTCAGTAATGCCTAATTTGGGTTTCGCTAGGGTTACTCAGCTTCTGACCTCACTACAGCCTTGGTTCAAACATTGACAAAAGAGCTGAATTCCAGAGGTGAGAGTGACAGGCCTTCACATTAAGGCCACATTCGAGGATCGTTAGCAAAATTGGAATCAATGGGTATCAGGAGGCAAACTCTCCACTGGTTGAGAGTCATACCTGGTACATAGGAAGATGGCTGTGATTATGGAGGGTCAGTCATCTCAGCTCCAGGACATCTCCGCAGGAGTCCCTCAGGATAATATCCTAGGCCCAACAATCTTCAGCTGCTTCATCAATGATCTTCTCTCTTTCGTAAGATGAGAAGTTGGGATGTTCGCTGATAGTTGCACAATGTTTAGCACCATTCGCGACTCCTCAGATACTAAAGTAGTACATGTTCAAATGCAATGAGATCTGGACAATGTCCAGATTTGGGCTGACAAGTGGGAAGTACATTCGCATCACACAAATGCCAAGCAATGACCTTCACCAATAAGAGAGACTCTAACCACTGCCCTTTGACAGTCAAGGATGTTACCATCAATGAATCCCTTACTGTCAACATCCTTGGAGTTACCATTGACTCACCATATTAGGCAAAGGGGAATCCAAAGGATGTCTACAAATATATAAGGCCAAAAAAGTAACTATGTAGACAACAAGGCCTCCGAAAGATCAATAAAGTCATTTATGTGCAGATCCACAAAAAATGGGTGAGATCCTAAATGAATATTTCTCAGCAGTATTTACTGTTGAGAAATAGCACGGATGTTAGGAAACTTGAGGACTTAATTAGTGATGTCTTGAGGGGTGTACATATTACAGAGGAAGTCTTAAAGTGCATCAAGGTAGATAAAACTCCGGGACCTGATGAAATGTATCCCAGCCTATTGTGGGAAGCTAGAGAGGAAATTGCATGTCCCCCAGCAGAGATATTTGAATCATCAATAATCACAGGCGAGGTGCCTGAAGATTGGAGAGGGGCAAATGTTACGCCTTTGTTTAAAAAAGGCTGCAGGGAAAAGTCTAGAAACCACAGGCCTGTGAGCCTTACATCTGTGGTGGTTAAGTTGTTGGAAGATATTTTGAGAGGTAGGATCTACAGGTGTTTAAAGACATGAAGACTGGTTAGGCACAGTCAGTATGGCTTTGTGAGTGGCAAACCATGTCTCACAAATTTTTTTGAAGAGGTCACCAAGAAGGTAGATGAGGATAGTGCAATTGTTGTCTATATGGACTTTAGCAAGGCTTTTGATAAGGTACCACATGGTAGGATATTGCATAATGTTAAATCTCACAGGATTCAGATTGAGGTAGCTAAATGGATTAAAAAAAAACTGGCTTGATGACAGAATAATTTTCAACTTGATGACAGAAGTCAGCAGATGGTTACAGAGAGTTGTTTTACAAACTGGAGACAAGTGGTGTGCCTCAGGGATCAGTGCTGGATCCACTGTTATTTGTCATTTATAAAAATGATTTGGATGAGAATATGGAGGCATGATTAGTAAGATCGCAGATGACACCGAGATTGGTGGCATAGTGGGCAGTAAAGAAGGTTATCTCTGATTGCAATGGGATCTTGATCAATTGGCCTGTGGGTTGACAAATGGCAGAGGAGTTCAATTTAGATAAATGCCAGGTGATGCATTTTGGAAGACCAAACCAGGGCAGGACTTACTCAGTTAATGGTAGGGTTTTGGGGAGAGTTACAGAACAAAGAGATCTAGGGGTACAGGTTCATAGCTCTTGAAAGTGGAGTCATAGGTGGACAGAGTGATGAAAAAGGCTTCAGTTTGCCTGGTTTCATCAGTCAGAACATTAAATACAGGAGTTGGGATGTCTTGTTGAAGTTGTATAAAACATTGATAAGGCCACATTTGGAATACTGTATACAATTCTGGTCACTCTATTACAGAAAGAATACTATTAAACTGGAAAAAGAGTGCAGAAGACATTTATTAGGATGATACTGGGATTTGGTGGATTGAGTGATAAGGAGAGGCTTGATAGACTGGGCCTTTTATCTCTGGAGCATAGAAGGCTGAGGGGTGATCTTATAGAGGTCTATAAGATACTGAGGGGCATAGATCAGCTAGAAAGTCAATATCTTTTCCCAAAGATAGGGGAGTTGAAAATTAGACAGCATAAGTTTAAGGTGAGAGGGGAGAGATACATAAGAGTCCAGATGTGCAATGTTTTCACACAAAGGGTGGTGAGTGTCTGGAACAAGCTGCCAGAGGCAGCAGTATAGGTGGGTACAATTTTGTTTTTTAAAAACTGTTTAGACAGTTACATGGGTAAAATGGATATAGAGGAATATAGGCCAAATGCAGGCAATTGGGAATAACTTAGAGGTTTAAAAAAAAGGGCAGCATGTACAAGTTGAGCTAAAAGGCCTGTCTCCATGCTATAAATCTCTAAAACTTCTATGACATAAACACAGTGGCTACAAGAGCAGGTCAGAGGCTAGGAATACTGCAGCAAGTAACTCACCTCCTGACTGCCCAGAGCCTATCCACCATCTACAAGGCACAAGTTATGAATGTGATGGAATACCCCCACTTGCCTGGATAAGTGCAGTTCCAACAACACTCAAGAAGCTTGACACCAATCCAGGACAAAGCAGCACACTTGATTGGCATCACAACTACAAACATTCAATTACTCCACCACCTACATTCAGTAGCATTGTGTACTATCTCCAAGATGCACTGCAGCAATTCATCAAAAATCCATAGACAGTATCTTCCAAACATATATGACCACTTCCATCTAGAAGGACAAGGGCAGCAGATAAATGGGAATGTCACCTCTTGGAAGTTCCCCTCCAAGCCACTCACCATCCTGACTTGGAAATATATCACTGTTCCTTCGGTCGCTGGCTCAAAGTCCAGGAATTTCCTCCTTATCTGCACTGTGGGCCAACCCACAGAACATGGACTGCAACGATTCAAGAAGATAGCTCATCACCACCTTCTCAAGGGCAAGTAGAGATGGGCAATAAATGCTGACCAGCCAGCGATGCCCATATCCCACGAATGAATAAAAAAAATCCCACAGACACTTGCAAACAAGATAAACTCAGCAGTAGACCCACCTGAGTAAGGCTTTAAAATGTGTTGCTGGCATGCAAACAACATGACAAGCAATGCTGGAAAATAAATAAAACCCACAAATCATCTTCACTTTTGTTTAACAGAAACAAAAAATGCTGGAAAATCTCAGCAGGTCTGACAGCAACTATAGAGAGAGAATGGAGTGTTTCGAGTCAGGATGACTCTTTATCAGAGCTGAAGACAATGAATTTATACTGAGAGACTAAGGCTGGAGAAGGTGGGAAGATGGGAGTTGCTTTAATCAATAAGAAAGGCATGGACAAAAAGACAAAGGTAATGGTGTTAAGAGTGTCCTTAACAGATTGGAATGTGTAATTGATCAAACAAAAGTTTAGAGTATAGGGATGCGGCAGATGACCTTAGTGGGATGGGTGCAGAGAAGGCAGGGTGGCTGGAACAAGATGGAAAGCAAGATTTCAGAAGTGAAAACAATTAAAAACAAGGTAATATTATAAAAATGGATGTATAAAATGACAAAAATGGAATAGGAGTGACGTTGGAGGAGAGGGTTCTTGCAACTGTTATTGAACTCAATGGTCAGTTAGGAAGGATATAGAGTGCCTAATTGTAAGATGAGGTGCTGTTTCTCTAGTTTATGTTGAGTTTCACTGGAACGTTGCAAGAGGCCAAGGATGGAATGTGGATAGGAGAGCAAGGTGGTATGTTTAAAATAGCAAACAATAGAAGCTCTGGATCTTGCTTGCAGGTGGCCCAAAGGTGTATTGCAAAGCAGTAATCCAGTCTGCGTTTGGTCTCTCTGATGCAGAGCAAACCACATTGGGAACAGCAAATGCAATAGATTATCAGAAGAAAGTGTTTGGGCCCTGAGATAGTGAACAGGAAGGAGGTAAAAGGGCAGATGATGTACCTTCTACACTTGCATGGGAAGGTGATATTGGCAGTGAGTGAGCTGTTAGATGTGATGGAGGAATGGACCAGAGAGTGCTGGAGGGAACGGATAAGGGGAGTGAAGGGAAGATGTGTTGAGTGCTGGGATCATGCTGGAGTTGGTAGAGGACAATCCATTGAACGTGGAAGCTGGTAGGGTGAAAAGAGAGCGCAAGGGGGACCCTGTCTGGTTCTGGGAGCAGGGCGTTGAGACAATGGTCTGGGAGATAGGTGGACCTGGTTGAAGGACTTGTCAACCAAAGTCAATGGAAAAGCACAATTTTGGGAAGAAGGAAGACATATCACGACTTCATTTTCTAAAGTGGCAAAATCAGGACAGATGCAGTGGGGGTGAAGGAACTGAGAGAATGGGGTAGAATCCTTACAAGATGTGGAGTGTGAAGAGCTGTCGTCAGGGTCCGTGGGCTTATAATGGACTCCGGTGGACAGCCTATCAGCAGAAATGAAGACAGAGAGGTCAAGGAGGGGAAGGGACGTGTCAGAGCTGGACCATGTGAAGGTGAAAGAAAGGTGAAGGTGGAAATTGGAAGTGAAATTAATAAATTTTTCCAGGTCCAGGCTGCATGAAGCTGCGCCAAAATAGCCACTAATATACCACTCCACAATTTCTCCTTTAATTTGTCTCATTTCTTCCAAATAAAAGATATGGCTATGTGTACTTAGAAAGGTCCCAGTTCTGCTGTCTCTTTAAGGGGTGCAGCATTCCCTGTTCAGTCTTACTCCGGATCCTTCCCACAACTCTTCAGTACATTGACGACTATTTCGGTGCTGCTTCGTGCTCTCGGATTATTTTGTGACTCCAAAAGACTAAAGATGGTTTGGTGGTAAAAGCTATATTTTTTAATGTATCTTAAAGAAACGAAGGTATTCTAAAACTGGGAGAATAATTAAAAGCAACTGAATGGCAGGAAATGACCTGTCAAAAACAATAATTTCCCAACAGTTCAAACAGAGTGGTTAGCTTTTTTTCAAGCTTACACACTGAGAAATCAGTACGTGGCAATAAAAAAAAACAGATAAAACAGATAACTGACTTATATCCTAGGCTGTGGGATTTCCTATGTCCATGTGTTAGTAGGTGCCGGGAAGAAGGTGGCGTTGGTGGTATATTCATTAGAGCGGCTTCTGCTGCCATATATCGCCTGCTACTTTGTGGGGATGATGCTGCATCGGGTCCTAAAATTTAAAAAACACACACAAATCATTCAATGACACCATGTAATCTCTATATTTTCAATAATTAGAACTGTGATCAATAACTACTTGATACTCCTCACAAGGGCATCAGTAGACATCTTATAGATATTATTCTGAAATTCTGAATTCCACAAATGCCACTGCAAACAAAACAAATCTTCAATTTTTAGTATGAGCATTGTGTTCTGTTGAAAGTTTTTCACAATGGATGCAATATTAAACTCGGACAACATATTGGTTGGCTGTGGTTTGTGTACTGTGCGTACTGCATTATAGGCAGGATGTTAAAGCAGTATAAACAATATGGTGAGGATATACAAAAATGAGAAACAATAAGAACGAAGGTGTGAAAATAGTGTTTTTTTCACCTCAGGTAGTTAAGATGGGGCTAAGAGATTAAGAAAGGTTTTAGAATCATAAAATCTCTACAGTGCAGAAGGAGGGCATTCGACCCATCGCATCTGCTCCGACCACAGTCCCACTCAGGTCCTATCCCCATAACCTTAGCTCATCCCTCTGACATCAAGGAGCAATTTAGCATGACAAATCCAACTAACCCAAGCATTTTTGGACAGTGAAAGCATCCTAAGCAAACCCACGCAGACACGGACAGAACATGTGAAAACTCCACACAAACAGTGACCCAAGCCAGGAATTGAACCCAGGTCCCTGGCACTGAGAGGCAGCAGTGTTATCCTCTGTTCTATCATGCAGAGAGGTTAAGGATTATTTACACAGATTGGTAAATTAGCAGCAAAGGGCATAGGGTCATTTACAGGAGAATGAAGGAGGAACTTAAAAATACATAAAACATGGAGCGTTTTACAAAACTGGCAATTAAGGCAGACTTTACAAAGTATTTTAAAATGGAATTGGGAAGATCTCTGAGAAAATTATTATTGATCGATTATAATCAATTAAACCATTACAGGAGCGAGTACAAGTGTAAAAGGCATATTGAGTTTTTCTGTGCTGTAATTTCTGCAATTCTGTAGATGGCTAGTATGTGGGAAGGTAATACCAAGTTGGTGAAGTAATTCACGGTCTGAAAATAAGGAAGGAAAGCAAAGTGCAGACAATTCCATTTTGCATTTAACTGTATAAAATCTAATCTGGTCACTTGATATAGAAATAACCGTTGTCACTTTCAGCAGCAACTTCACAAGGAGGAAAATGCATATTTTCCATGATACAGTATATGGATATTCTTGGTTACAATGGAAGCATATGGCCATCTCTTTTTTGCAGTATGGAAAAATAGAAGACCACAGCAACAGGAAGGAGCACAACACAATGTGTTGGATTTTCAAGTCAGGCCACACCTCGGGACCAGAAATTCCCACCTAGGTCAATGAACCTTATAACAGTTAATGAAACTGTCTGTCCCATCCGTGATGATTTCTACAGTGGGTGGAATCTCAATACTTAGCCCCATGTACCGGGACAGCAGAAACATCTTATGCAGCAATTAGGGTATTTATTAGAGTTTTTTTTTTACTTATTTATTTATCAAATCTTTCTTTTCCCCCCTATTTTCATCTCCTGTACATGATTTTACAACAAAATACATATAATTTACACATTATGTCTCAAGTGACTGGGTTCTTTCTTCTGCCACAGATCCCTGAAAAGGACATTATGCTGGAAAAAATCTCTAAATGCAGCAAAACGAGCGCTGTTCATTTCTTCTGACAGCAAAATCCAGTTGACTTTTTTTGGTGTGAGAATCCCCTCTAAGTATTGCCATAGATCCTGGGATGCCCTCAAAATATTGCTGCAGTCCCAGTAACTCACTTGTCCTAATTTCTAAAAACATCAAGTATACATATGCTTCTTCTTGTAACAAATTTACTTTAAAATTAGCAGTCTGCATTTCTAGTTAGTATTGCTGCTTCACAGTGCCAGGGATCTGGGTTCAATTCCGACTTCAGCTAACTGTGCAAAAGTTGCACATTCTCCCCATATCTGCGTGGGTTTCCAATTTCCTCCTGCACTCCAAAAATCTGTGTGTTAGGTTGATTGGCCATGCTAAATTGATTCTCAAGGATAAATTTTATCATCATGCCCGCCATGGGAATCAGAGCTAGCGACTGGACAATGGAAAGGTCCATTGATCTTGGGTGAAATTTTCCAGCTTTGGGGCAAGCGAGGCTGGAAAATCTCACCTTTAGTGTCAGGGAATTAGCTGCCTCACAGTGCTAAGAATCTGGGTTCAATTCCTGGCTTGGGTTCTGTCTATGCGGACTCTGCATATTTTCCCCGTCTCTGTGTGGATCTCCTCCAGGTACTCCAGTCTGAAAGGGGTGCTATTTAGGTGCATTAGCCGTGTTAAATTCTCCCTCCGTATAACCAAACAGGCATCAGAGTGCATGGACCGGAGGAGTTTTCACAGTAACAATATTAATGTAAGCCTACTTGTGACAATAGTTAATAAACTTAAACTTAAAATAAACTTAGGGTAAATATATGGTGTAACGGGGACAGGACCTGAATGGAATTATTGTCAGTGCAGGCTCGAATTCCGAGGCCTGAGGCTTGGCTCTTCCCTCTGCGACTGGATCCTAGACTTCTTAACTCACAGGTCACAATCAGTAAGGATAGGCATCAACACTTCTGTCATGATCAACCACAACACTGGTGCTCCACAAGGCTGTATTCTCGCTCTCTACTCTACTCCTTATACACCTATGACTGTGTGGTCAAATTTCCCTCCAACTCAAATTTCAAGTTTGCTGATGACACCACCATAGTGTGTCAAACCTCAAACAATGATGAGACGGAATACAGGAAGGAGAGAATAGAACATAGAACATAGAACATAGAACAATACAGCACAGAACAGGCCCTTCGGCCTTCGATGTTGTGCCGACCAAAATAAAAAGCAATGCCCCTCCTAACTAAACCATTCCCTTCTCCTCCATATACTTATCAACTAACCTCTTAACCGCCACCAAACTTGGCGCATCTACAACAGCTGCAGGCAGGGCATTCCACTCCCTAATCACTCTTTGAGTAACGAACCTACCTCTGATATCCGTCCTATAACTCATACCCCTTAATTTAAAGTTGTGTCCCCTCGTGCTAGCTTTCTCCATCCTAGGAAAAAGGCTATCACTGTCCACCCTATCCAAACCTCTAATTATCTTATATGCTTCAATAAGATCCCCCCTGAGCCGCCTCCTTTCTAACGAAAACAACCTCAAATCCTTCAACCTCTCTTCATAGGACCTGCCCTCCATACCAGGCAACAGCCTAGTAAACCTCCTCTGTACCCTCTCCAATGCCTCCACATCTTTCTTATAATGTGGCGACCAGAACTGCACACAATACTCCAAGTGCGGCCGAACTAGAGTTTTGTACAGCTGCAACATGATGCTGCGGCTCCTAAATTCAATCACCCTACCAATAAAAGCTAAGACTCCATAAGCCTTCTTAACAACTTTATCCACTTGACTGCCTACTTTCAGGGATCTATTGACACATACACCAAGATCCTTCTGTTCCTCAACACTATTAAGAGCCCTACCATTAGCCCTATACTCTACACATTATTGTTCCTGCCAAAGTGCATTACCTCACACTTTTCCACATTAAACTCCATTTGCCACCTCTCGGCCCAGCTCTGCAACTTGTCCAAGTCACTCTGTAAACTAAAACACCCCTCTTCACTATCTACCACACCAACAACTTTAGTATCATCTGCAAATTTACTGATCCATCCCTCAATACCCTCATCCAGATCATTTATAAAAATTACAAACAGCAGGGGCCCCAAAACAGACCCCTGAGGCACACCACTCGCCACCGAACTCCACGATGAATATCTCCCATCAACCACCACCCTCTGTCTTCTATCTGCTAGCCAATTCGTAATCCAATTAGCTAAATCACCCTCTATCCCATACATCTGCATTTTCTGCAGAAGCCTTCCATGGGCCACCTTATCGAACGCCTTACTAAAGTCCATATATACCACATCAACTGCCTTACCCCATCCACCTCTTTGGTCACTTTTTCCAAAAACTCAATAAGGTTAGTAAGGCACGACCTACCCTTCACAAAACCATGCTGACTATCCCCAATCAATTCATATCTCTCTAAATAACTATAAATCCTATCCCTAATAATTCTCTCCAATACTTTGCCCACAACAGAAGTAAGACTCACTGGCCTATAATTCCCTGGAAGGTCTCTCTTCCCCTTCTTAAACAATGGGACCACATTCGCTATCCTCCAGTCCTCCGGAACCACACCCCTAACCAACGAGGACCTGAAGATCAGAGCCAGAGGCTCTGCAATCTCCTCTCTTGCCTCCCAGAGAATCCTAGGGTAAATCCCGTCCGGCCCAGGGGAATTATCCAACTTCAAACCCTCGAGAATTTCTAACACATCCTCCCTATCTACTACAATACTTCCCAATTTGCAACCCTGTACCTCAGTGTTCTCCATAGCTACATTTCCAGCACTCTGCTTGAATACCGAAGAGAAATATTTATTCAGTGCCTCACCAATCTCTTCAGGCTCCACGCACAACTTCCACTGCTGTCTATGACTGGCCCTAATCTTGCCCTAACCAATCTTCTATTCTTAACATATCGAAAGAAAGCTTTAGGATTCTCCTTAATCCTATCAGCCAACATCTTCTCGTGTCCCCTCTTAGCTCTCCTCAATTCACTTTTTACCTCCTTCCTGGCTAATCTATAGCTATCCACTGCACTAACTGAGCCTTCAAGCCTCATCCTGACATAAGCCTCCTTTTTCTTCTTAACCAGCAAATCAACTTTTTTCGTACACCAAGGCTCTCTTACTGTCCATTTCCTCCCTGCCTGACAGGGACATACTTATCAAGGACTCGCAGCAGCTGCTCCTTGAATAAGCACCACATTCCAGATGTTCCCAGTCCCTGTAGTTTCCTAGTCCAATCTATGAACCCTAATTCTCTCCTGATGGCCTCATAATTACCCTTCCCCCAGCTATAACTACTGCCCCCAGCTTCATGCCTATCCCTGTCCATCACTAAGGTGAACGTAAACGAATTGTGGTCACTATCACCAAAATGTTCACTAACTTCCAAGCCTAACACCTGGTCTGGCTCATTGCCCAGCACCAAATCCAATGTAGCATCACCTCTAGTTGGCCTATCTACATACTGAGTCAAAAAACCTTCCTGCACACTCTGTACGAAAACTGACCCCTCTAACGAGCTAGAGCTATAGCTATTCCAATCAATATTAGCAAAGTTAAAGTCCCCATCACAATTACCCTACTACTTTCACTCCTAATCAGAATTGACTTCGCAATCCTTTCCTCAACCTCTCTAGAACTATTAGGAGGTCTGTAAAAGACTCCCAACAGGGTGACCTCTCCTCTCCTGGTTCTAATCTCAGCCCATACTACCTCAACAGACAAGTCCTCATCAAACTTCTTTTCGATCACCGTGATACAGTCTTTGACCAGTAACGCCACTCCTCCCCCCCTTCTACCCCCTTCTCTACTCCGACTAAAGCATCTGTACCCCGGAACCTGCAACATCCATTCCTGTCCCTGCTCTACCCAAGTCTCTGAAATGGCCACAACATCGAAGTTCCAGGTACTGGTCCAAGCTGCAAGTTCCTCCCCCTTATTGCGAATACTCCTTGCATTCGCAAGGAGTATTCCTTCACCAGATTCGCAAGGAATCTGGTGAACTACTACATAGAACATAGAACATTACAGCACAGAACAGGCCCTTCGGCCTTCGATGTTGTGCCGACCAAAATAAAAAGCAATGCCCCTCCAAACTAAACCATTCCCTTCTCTTCTACTGTGGCAACAATAATCTTTCCCTCAATATCAACAAAATGAAGGAGATAGTCATTGACTTCAGGAAGCGTAGCGAAAGACATGCCCCTGTCTACATCAATGGTGATGAAGTGGATAGAGTCGAGAGCTTCTAATTTCTAGGTGTCCAGATCACCAACAACCTGGTCCCTCCATGCTGGCGCTATAGCTTCCACCAAAGCTTCCGCTTTCTCAGGAAGATAAGGAAATTTGGAATGTTCGCTATGATTCTCACCAACATTTACACCATAGAAAGCATTTTTTCTGGTTGTATCACAGCTTGGGATGGCTCCTGCTCTGTCCAAGACCGCAAAAAACTATAAAGGGTCATGAACGAAGCCAGTCCATCAAACAAAACCAGCCCTCCATCCATTTACTCCATCTACAATTCCTGCTGCCTCAGAAAAGCAGCCAGCATAATCAAGGACCCCACACACACCGAACACACACTCTGCCACCTTCTTCAGTCAGAAAAAAGATACAAAAGTCTAAGGTCACGACCAATTGACTCAAGAACAGCTTCTTCCCTTTTGGATGGACCTAGCTCATATTGTGTTGATCTTTCTCTACACCCTATCTATAAATCTAACAGTACATTCTTCACCCTCTCCTTTCCTTCTCAATGTATGGTATGATTTGCCTATATAGTACACAAGAAACAATACTTTTCACTGTAGCCACACAACTAGAGTATTTCTCTGATGACACTGTATTATCAAACATCTGATCAATCAACACCGTAACAGTTAATTTCATTTCCCCAGAACTGAATATCTTCTGGTATGAGAAATCAACAGTATGATTTAAGACTTAAAATACCATCATTAGCTAGAATAAAGATGTATTATGATGAATAAAGGTACACAAATCTAATGACAAAATAGAGAAAATTATCCTCCATTACCAAGGCATTTTTAAAATGGGTTACATAATTGTTTTAAGCTGATTACATCAGCTACCATGCATTAGCTGCCCAATCTGCTGATTCACAAAACAATGAACTCCTATCTCAAAACAAACTCATATATCAAGAGACAGTGAAGAACCAACCTATTATTAGGTTCTCCCACGTTATTTAAATGTAAAATACATTCTCACAAGTAATAATTCAAGTGAGAAAATAACATTAAGACTCCTCACTATGAGGGAGCTTATCGTTTTGTAAACTTAGGCTTGCTTCCCAAGATTAGATGACAAAATAATGGGGAGTGATAAAATATTAACATTACTTTGAATAGCCTCAGAAAATCCAAATAGCAGATCCATGCAGAACCCAACACATCATGGCAAGTTTTCATAAATAATTATAACATGTATTTGCACATGTTTTACATTTACACAATAAAGGATAAGGCACACAGCATTGGAAACTGAAATTCATGATTCACTATTAAAGTTTTTGTTAAACTAGATGAAACACGGTTAAGAAAGCCAAATTATAAGATGCTTACTTACCTGCAAGATCCTCCCTTGAGGCAGTGGACTGAGGTGTGCTAGTACCAGGCTCAATTCTTAATGAGAGTCTGAAGGACAAAAATGGATGATATATAACAAGAAAATAAGAGACAAATTTTTAAAAATCCAACTTCCATCAGTTATCCATCTATACTTTGATGACTATTACTTTAAAATGCCAGTGGGCTGTCTCATCATTCAACAGATTTGCAGTATGTTCAGTATATCTTGACAATTATTATGAACAATGGCACAAAAACACAGGTGATGATCTGTTCAACTCAGGACAGGACTCAAAGGTCCTTTATCAATGAGGATATCAATAACTCATATTACTTACAGATGCCTGATACCATGAATCAGTAACACTTTAACAGGCAATAAATTTATATTAGTGCAAGATAATGAAAGACAACCCAGAGAGTTCAAGCAAAAATTGAACGTACTACTTGTAGAAAACAGACTCCAATGTAAATATTGACAGGTTGGCAGAATTGACCCATTACCTTACCAACAAAGTTGAAAAGCTGGCCAATTCTGCATTAACTGTCACCTGCATTAAACGAATTGCCATAGTCAATCTTAATACAAAACCATGGCAACCTTATTAACAAGGTAGATAGCCAGTACCAACTTCTTTTCTACATGGGGAGGACTGACTAAAGAATTTAAGATGGGATTTTCCAGCCATGCTGGCCCCTAGACTGGAAATTCCCACCTGAGGTCAATGGATCTTTGCATGATTCTCCAAATTTTCTGTTTCCCCTGCTACGATTCCCATAGCAGGTGGGAAAATGCTATCCTTAAAGTTTAAAATTGTAATAATTCTTTACCCAAGTCCATCTCACTCCAATACATGCTTTTTTGCTTAAATATTTTTACACGTAAATAAATTATTAAAAATTATTAAAATAAGAGTCACAATACCAGCAGGAAAAAGATATCATACAACGAAAACAGCTCACATTCTTGCATATTAGTTATATGAACTGATTAACCGCAATCAATAATGGGCAAGATCTTTCTGGACTGTTGCACCAGTCGATTGGTGCAGTAGGTCAGGTAGATAGTTCACACTAGGCACAAGCCAGTCTTGCACCGAAAGCCATCCTTCCAGCTCTGTTTTGCTGACACGAAGCTGATTTAAATATTGTCATGCTTTACTGACTAGGTCCTGCAACTTCATTATTGACGGTGTGCAGCATAAAGGACCAAAGCAGTCCCTGTCTTGAGGATTCAGTTAAAATCTCCCTTCGACGACAATGCCCTCATTTGTACTGATGGTGCTAAGGTGAGTGGACACTTGTCCTTGGAAATTCATTTTCTGCAACCCAGCAGTTGGAGTGTCAATATTCACAAAGCAAAACACCACACCCTCTTGCAAACTGTTAAGTAATTGGCCTGGAACAGATTCCTTGATCCCAAAATTTTCAGCTGAAAATGTGAGGCCAACCTGGAGAATCTAGATGCCTCATGTAGACTCCCTCTTGGCCATTTTCCAACATGAGGCAAACCGCCCACTCGATGTTCAGAACAAGACAGCTTTGGAGGCTGCAACAATGGCTGAGGGGCTGACAATCCCAGCCACTGCTTTCACACAGGCCTCGATAATCATGGTGGAGTGGGTGTAGCATTTAACTCCAAGCTTTTTAAAAAAAAATTGCAAAAGGTGGCAGGGTCAGAGCAGCAGCAGGAGCCTGAGCGGATGTTACTCCTGTGTACCTGACCTTGGATGACCCTGTATTGACGAAGATGGAGTCACCATCTTAAATGGTGGTTTTGAAATTGTTATTTATGGGTGGGGAAGGGATATAGTTGATGGGAGTGTGAAGGGAGGAAGGGAGGGAGAGAGGGAAGTGCAGGAGGTAGAAGAGGGAGGATGAGGTGTGGGGAATGAAAGTGAATGGGTGCTCTAGATCAGGAAGAGATGGAGTGAGGGTTCAGCAACAGTCTTTAGCCCAGGAGAGTTCAGGTTGCAAAGTTCAAAAAATAAATACTCACAGCTTCATAACAAGTCCCCCTTGATATTCCCCTTCATAACAAGTACTCGTGTTTGAGTACTGCTGAAGGGGACAGCTCACCTGGGGAAGGCAGCAATAGTCGTGTCTCTGGAGCTGAGCCCGACCCAGTAGTACCAAAAAGTAAAGAAAAGAGAAGGGCTGTGTTAATAGGGGACTCCATAGTGAGGGGGTCAGACAGGCGTTTTTGTGGACACAGACAGGAGTCATGGATGGTGGTCTGCCTTCCTGGAGCTGGGATCCGGGATGTCGCTGGACGCATCCCAGATATCTTGAAAGGGGAGGGGGAGAAGCCGAAGATTGTGGTCCATATAGGGACCACTGATGTAGGTAGGAAGAAGGAAGGGGTTATGAAAAGGGATTATAGAGAACTAGGTAGGCAGCTGAGAAAGAGGAACGCAGAGGTAGTAATCTCAGGATTGCTGCCTGCGCCACGGGAAAGTGAGAGCAGGAATAGAATGAGGTGGAGGATGAACGCATGGCTGAGAGACTGGAGCAGGGGACAGGGGTTCTGGTTCCTGGATCATTGGGACCTCTTTAGGGGCAGGTGTGACCTGTATAATAAAGACGGGTGGCACTTAAATCCCAGGTGGACCAGTATCTTGGCGGGAAGGCTGGCTAGGGCTTCTGAAGGGACTTTAAACTAGAAAGGTTGGGGGGAGGGAATCGAAATGAGGTGACTGGGAGCAAGGAGGTTAGCTCCCAAATAGAGAAGGATTAGAGACAGTATGAGAGGGAGGTTAGACAGGTGATGGAAAAGGGAAGCACGTGTCTATTTTAATGTCAGGAGTGTAGTGAATAAAGTGGATGAGCTCAGGGCCTGGATTGCTGCTTGGAAATGTGATGTGGTGGCCATGACAGAGACTTGGATGTCTCAGGGACAGGACTGGGTACTTCAGGTGCCAGGATTTAGATGCTTCAGGAAAGACAGGGAGGGAGGTAGAAGAGGTGGGGGAGTGGCACTGTTGATCAGGGACAGTGTCACAGCTGTAGAGAAGGAGGGACTGCCTACGGAGTCTCTGTGGGTGGAAGTTAGGAACAGCAAGGGGTCAAAAACTTTGCTGGGTGTTTTTTACAGGCCACCCAATAGTGACAGGGATGTTGAAGTGCAGATAGGGAAACAGATCCTAGAGAGATGTAGAAATAACAGAATGGTCATGATGGAATACTTTAATTTCCCAAGCATCGACTGGAATATCCCCAGGGTAAGGGGTCCAGATGGTGAGGAGTTTGTTAGATGTGTTCAGGAGGGTTTCCTGACACAGCACGTAGATAAGCCTACGAGAGGAAAGGCTGTACTTGACCTGGTGCTGGCTAATGAACCAGGACAGGTGTCGGATCTCTCAGTGGAGAGCATCTCGGGAATGGTAATCATAATCCTATTCCCTTCACGATAGGATTGGAAAGAGACAGGATCAGGAAGGATAGGAAAGTGTTTATCTGGAGTAGGGGAAAATATGAAATCATTAGGCAGGAAATTGGAAGAGTAAACTGGAAGGAGGTATTCTTGGGGAAAAGTACTGAAGGAGGATAGCGGGTTTTCAAGGAATGTTTGTCTGGAGCTCTGCACGACAATGTTCCGGTGAGACAAGGAGGTTTTGGTAGGTCAAGAGAATTGTGGTGTACAAAGGTTGTGATGAACCTAGTTAGGAAGAAAAGAAAGTTGTACAATAGGTTCAGGGAGCTAGAGGATGTTAACGATCTAGAGGCGTATAAGACTTGTAGAAGGGAGCTTAAAAAGGAAATTAGAAGAGCCAGAAGGGGTCACGAGTAGGCTTTGGCCGGTAGGATTAAGGAGAATCCCAAGGCATTCTATAAATATGTGAAGAGTAAAAGGATGAGAAGAGAAGGGATAGGACCTATAAAAGGTGAAGGAAGAAAAGTCTATACGGAACCAGAAGAAATGGCAGAGGTGCTTAACAAGTACTTTGCCTCAGTATTCTCAGTGGAGAGTGATCTAGGGGGTTGTATTACAGGAATGCGGCAAACTGAAAAGATTGAGTATGTGGACATTAAGAAAGAGGTGTTGGAACTGTTAAATTCCATCAAGGTAGATAAGTCGCCGGGTCCAGATGGGATGTACCCCAGATTACTGTGGGAGGTGAGGGAAGTGATTGCAGAGCCCCTGGCGATGATCTTTGTCTCATCGATAGAGACAATCCGGAAGATTGAAGGATTGTGGATGCGGTGCCTATTTTCAAGAAGGGGAACAGGGATAGCCCGGGCAATTACCGACCAGTGAGTCTGACCTCAGTGGTCGGTAAGTTGATGGAGAGGATTCTGAGAGATAGGATTTATGAGCATTTAGAGAAATTCAATATGATCAGGAACAGTCAACACGGCTTTGTTAAGGGCAGATTGTGCCTTACGAGCCTAGTTGAATTCTTTGAAAATGTTACTGAACACATTGACGAAGGAAGAGCAGTGGATGTGGTTTATATGGATTTCAGCAAGGCGTTTGATAAGGTCCCCCATGCAAGACTTCTTGAGAAGGTGAGAGGGCACGGGATCCAAGGAGCTTTGGCCTTGTGGATCCAGAACTGGCTTGCCTGCAGAAAGCAGAGAGTATTTGTGGATGGGTCTTCTTCTGCATGGAGGTCAGTCACCAGTGGAGTGCCCCAGGGATCTGTTCTAGGACCCTTGCTGTTTGTCATTTTCATAAAATGAGGAAGTGGAGGGATGGGTTAGTAAGTTCGCCAATGATACGAAGGTTGGTGGTGTTATGGATAGTCTGGAGGGATGTCTGAAGTTGCAGCGAGACATAGATAGGATGCAAGACTGGGCGGAGAAGTGGCAGATGGACTTCAACTCGGATAAATGTGTGGTAGTCCATTTTGGCAGGACCAATGGGATGAAGCAGTATAATATCAAAGGTAGGTGGATTTTCTAACAGCTTGCTTAGGGAGATGTTGAAGAAGGAAAGCTTATTTGAAAGGTTACAAAAACTAGATGGGACTATCAAAAAGCAATAAGAGACATTGGTGGAATTTTCTGTTTTTTTGCTAAAGTGCTGTTTCAGGGAGGAAAAACAGCTGCAGCTTACCAACTGCACTGCTGGCTTGCCCATCAAATTTTTAAACACTTTGCAAAATAAATGCTGGAGGCAGGTTTTAGGACATCATGCTGGTGCCCGCTCAGCCACCTCGGCATAAAACATGTATATTAAAAAAACTCCCCTGGCAGACACTAGATTCAGCACTTCAAAACAAAATGATAAAATTGGGCTCAATGTTGCCCATTGAAAGCAAAAAGATATAATAGAAGCTGAAAAGGTAATTTTATTATTGCAGTCAAGGAGTCAGAACAAGAACTGCAGTCAAGAAGCCAGAGGAAAAACGGCAATCATCAAGGATTCATTATAACTGATCACGAAAGGAGAGTTTCAGGCAAGGGAACCAACCATCTAAGGCGAAAGATAGTCAAAGAGGGAACACAACTCACCTTCAAATATTTGCTCAGTGTTCAGACCTGGGCCTGGGACTGGAGTCATTCTAACGGGGTTTGGTACAGCTCCTCATTTGCAGGAAGCTTGTGGCCCAACCTTGCTGAAATAAAGGGAGGGTGGGACCACAAAGATGCACTGTTCGAGGGTTGGGAGCACGGAGGTTCTCACTGGTCTTTGTCAATTTGGCAATGCCAGCCTGGGCCTCTTGGTACTTCCCAAGGGGCAAAATGCCAATGCCCAGTGGGGACAGAGCTGATGGGAATTAGAGCCTCTGGAGGACAATCATTTTCTGGTGGAGGGGAGAGATTGGGGAGAGAATCCTGCTGCCGCAATGCATCTGAGCGATTGGGGCAAGCCATCGGGGTGGGGGGGGCAGCTGAGTGAGGTTCAGAGCTGCTGGTAGGGATGGAAAATAGAGAATTAGGGCAGCAGGAGGGGAGAGAGACACTGAGAGCGGCTTGGGGTAGGGGGTCAAGGTTTGGCCCAGACATGTTCAGAGGGCCAATGAACTGGTCATAGGGAGTGGGGGGGGGGGGGGGGGGGTGTTGTCACATATCCAGCGATGCAGGGGTCGTGGAGTTGGCCAGTGATCGGAGGCTGGATCACTGATCCACTGTGCATGTGCCAGATTGGCTCATGGCGCTATTCTGCCGGCCACTCCAGCAGGAATCGGCCCTGTCCACCCATTTTCAGTGGGATTTACGCTGCTGCACTCTACAGTGCGCAGAGTGTGGAAGATTCATTTCAAAACTCCAGCTGAAAAAAAGGGGTGATTTACTCCAATTATTACACAAGTTTGCCAGTTAGAATATTTTTTGGGAGAAATGCCTTAATATTTATATCAGATATATGGTTGTTGTACTGACTTTAGTGAGGTGCTAGCAGTTCGCTCTTGGAGGTCATAATTGTCTGCCCTATCAGGGAGCCTCAACTGTAAAGAAAACTAGCAGTGTCAGGTCTTTCGGCACTCCAGATTCTGACTGCATATCTGAAGCACTCTATGGATGAAATACAGTTTGTAAATAAAAGGAATCTGGTAAAGGGACACTTGGCTCTGAAAAGTTATTTCAGTGGCGACAAGAAAAAAGAATAACCCAAAATAATTTACTCACTAACAGCCTGTTATGCATTGGGATAAGCCATTTTCAGACATCATGCCTCTGCTTGGGAATTGGATTCTTTTGACCCTGTTGTGAAGAATTGGGCCCAATATGTCAAACACGTGCATTACATTTTGGAGCTAATGACATTGTGGCAGATGACAAGCAATGGGTCATTCTTCTGGCCACTTGTGGACCAATGACATTTGCTGTTATTTGCAGCTTATCTTTCGGAAGGCACCAGATACCGAAACCTTCCAGGACTTGGCAGACCTGGTGAAGGAATATTAGCCAATTCTGATATTGAAAAGGCACTGTGAGACAGGGGAGTCTGTCACAAGCTTCTTAATGAGGTTGAGATGACTAGCAGAAGCTTGCAAATTCAGATCGATGTTTAATAAGATGCTAAGGGACGGCTTGGTATGCAAGATAAATAATGTGAGTATCCAAAAACAGCTGTTTTTGGAAACCAACTGGACTTCAAACAGGCATGAAAGCTGGCCCTATCATTGGAAAAGATGGATAGTGGGGTATATGAGTTGCAAGACATCCCAACAGAAATGGACACCAACAGTAGTTCAACTGAATTAGGGAATCACCACTTGAGTGCAGGCAATTACATAGCTGCTCTCAGGAAGGATCCAGGTACAAGTAAAGCCAGGTCTGCCCAGAGGACAGTCACAAAACCAAGCTTTGACCAGCTGACCAAAAGTCCCTTCAGAATTCTGCCTGGCAAGGCATTGTACCTGCCGCCAGTATGCAAAGTCGAAGCAGCAAAGTAAATTTGCAAGACCTAGATTTAGGAAAGTGACATGTAGGCACGTATCCACGAGATGCACACCCTGGAATATCCACATATATCTGATGAGGAACAATTAAATTGCATACCAAGTCCAAATCAGAACCAATTAAGATAACCATAAGATTAAATGGATGTCCGGTATTAACAGAAGTCGATATAGTTGCGGCCATAAAGGTAGTAGGAGGATCAAGTGTCCAGCAAACTTCATACTGGATTCCAATCCTTAATCTTAACCAAGACTGAGGGCTTACACAGAGGAACCTCAGAATTGTGGGAACAACTTTTGTTCCTGTCACTTATGAAAAGCATCTGCTAAGCATTAATGGGAGTAAAATTCTCGGGCCTGAGCCTATTAGCATATAAAAATCCACCTGGTTTGGGTAAACATTTTCCAATTAGAAAATGGTCACTTGACTGAAGTCGTGCTCAAGTATCTCAAAATTTTTCGAGAAGGGCTAGGAAATCATAAAAGTAGCCAAAGCGATAATACATATTGATCAGGGGACAGTCCTGTGATTTTGCAAGCATTGCCCAGTATGGTTTGTTTTGAGAAAAAATGCAAACAGAAATTAGAACAATGTAATGAGAAGTTATCATAAAACCTTTCCAGTTTGCAAAATAGGCAGTACTGGTCGTGCCTATTTTGAAACCAGATGGTTCAGTTGATCTTTGTGGGGACTTTGTAAGCATAAAAAACTGCTGAATAAGTAACCCCAGATCGAGGATTTATATGGAAAGTTGGATTTATATGGAAAGTTACTTTCAAAATTAGATACCAGTTACGCTTATTTGCAGTTGGATGGGGACTTGCAGAAATATTCCATGATCAATAATCTAAAGAGCCTCTATCAATATACAAGTTAGTTTCTGGAATATCGTCAGCTTGCTTGATTTTCCAGAAAACAATGGAGAACATACTACAGCGTTTACCTTGGCTGGCAATTACCTGGATGACGTTCTCATCGCACATAAAACAAAGACAGAACATCTACAGACCTGGAGAAAGTCCTTATCCAGAGCCAGCATGTAGTTAAGGAGGCAGAAATGCGTCTTGCTGGTACTGTAAGTGACCTATCTGGGCTATAACATGGACAAGTCAGGTCTACATCCTTTAGAGGATTGGATATGGGTGATTAAAGATGCCTCAGCTCCCATCTTAATCCAGGAGTTACAGCCGTTTTTAGAGCTGGTGACATACTACGGAAAATTCATACAAAATCGGGGCTCCATTTTGGCTCTGCCACATCAACTGCTAAAAAGGGTCTGCCCATTAAGATCTCACTTTCAAGCAAATAAAGCAACAGCTGTCTTCATCGAATGTCTTAGCACTTTATGATCTCAGAAAAGAATTAGTGCTAATTTGTGATGCGTCTCTATGTGGCATCAAGGGAGAATTGGCACAAAGATGGCCAAATGGAGAAGAACGCCCAATAGCCTCTGCCGCCAGGACCTTGGTTCTAGAGAAAGAAAATCTATATTGAAAAAATAGGATTGACGGTAATATTTGGAATGAAAAAATTTCACCAATATCTTTATGTAAGGTCGTTTATGATTGTCACCGATTACAAACCGTTACTGGGACTTCTGAGCGAGGACAAGGCAGTACAATAGATAGCATCAGTTTGGATCCAGCAGTAGGCATTATTTTTAGCAGCTTAGAATCATCAGTTGGATCAGTGGCTGGGAGGTCAAAAGGCAAATGCAAATGCCTTAAGTAGGCTATCTTCAGCAGACTAATGGTACTCCAAGAAGAGACTGTAAAGGCTATGAATTTTCTGGATACCATCCCAGTGGCCGTACGTCTTTGGGTCCAAAAGTTAAACATTTATTATTAATGGGGAAATGGAAAGGCCAATACAGCCCCAATTCCATCCTTATTGGAGTAGAAGAGAGCAGCTCAGGGTAGATGATGGAATACTGCTATGGGGTGGAGAGCACAGATGGTTTTCTGAATCAGGGCTACCATTCCACATCGGCTGAACTACATCATAGCCTCTCACAACGTCTAAAATGAAGATGTCGGCCAGAAGCTATGTTTGTGGTCCAGAAAAGATGTGGACATAGCGGCGCTTGTGGATCGGTGCCAGGAATGCCAGCAAGTTGCCACTGAGGTACCTCCCCTGCACCCAATGGATATGACCGGAGACATCATAGACTCAGCTTCACATTCATGGGCTCGATGTTCTTGGTCATAGTGAATGCCCACTCAAAATGGATGGATGTACACAGGGTGCATTCAGCATACAGAAAAATAACACCAGAGAAACTTTGCATTTCACTTGTGCCATATAAGATCTCACAGGTGCTAGTCACTGACAATGGACTCATTTTCGCTAGCCAGTTCACCCGCTTCATGGAATCGAAGGCCAGCACAATACTATCCACCACAATACAAGTGGCCTTGTGGAGAGAGGTCCAGATTTTAACTGCTGGGTTAAGAGAACATCCAGCAGCATCTATGGACACCAAATTCTCCCATTTAACTCAGGGCGGGTAGAGAGAGGAGGTGGAAAAGGAACAAGAAGACCAGTGCAGAAGCTTGACAATGGTAGCCAGGAGAGGCAACAGGAGGCTGGTGAAAAGTTTTGGTAAAGAATTATGCAAATGGTTACCTGAATGGTTGATTCCAGGCCTTTTATTCTATAGAATATGCGTGGGTGAGGGCACCATGTGCAGGTCTCAAAATCACAGTTTATCCCTGGGATAGCACTGCCTAGCTGGTCAAGAACCGAGAAGAGTCCACCGAATTGGCCTCTGCCTGTCCAACACCCAAAATGGACATCGCAGACAAAGCTGTGGCTATTCCGCCCAATCAAAGGACAAATGACAACTCCGGTGTTTATATTGTAAGAGATAGCGCCTGTTAATATACAGTCGTCCCACATCAGGTGTGGACTTGGACCGAAGCTGAAATATTGGAAGAGACCAATGAGGCACATGAACTGCCAAGATTCCTTCTTATGTCCAAACCTATCAAAGGTGGAATGTTATATCCTATACCAGTTTTGATTTGGTTCAGAAACCTCAAGATATATTATTTGAGCTTCATGGATTGCAAAGAGATGCCTCTTAATCCTAACCCCAAAAAATTTTGTTAATTAATGCACCTGTGTACTCTCATCAGATTAATTTATGATACCAGCTGCTTCTCCTGTGCACAAAATGTGAGAGTTTTGTCTTCCTGTATTTTTATCCTCCTGATTGCAGCACTGACTCTCAAGATTCCCAATCCATTGCAGTATAAAATTTCATCAGAGGCACTTGCTCATCCTAAGCAATAAGCTTGAAGTATGTTTCATATTTAGCTTTGAAGCAAAGCTGTTGTCTGAAGTTCCATTCATATGCATCATGCCAGTGGTTCAACATTCTGGGTATTCAAATCCAGAAGATGTGCGCATAACAACTGGTTAATCTAGGTCTCCATGTAAAGAGATGTGACCTTGGGAGACAGACATCTTCTCCATTGACAGATTAGTGCAGAATGAAGCCTTCTGACCTGCAGCCCTTTACTCAGTCATTTCACAACTTGGCTCTGTCACTCAAACTTCCACAGCAGAGTTATGAAACAGATCTGGTGAAAATATTTCTCTGTGATTTTCTGCTTGCCACCATTACTCCATAGATAAAAAGTTGGGAAGACATGATCAATGTATTCTTTCACATTCTTAAACAGCAATTCATTATCCACATTAAACTGAATATATGGGAAAGAAAAAGGAGAAAAACACCAGCAATAATGTCCCTTCAACAATTTTGCAGCAATCATCCTGAATCATATTTATTACTTTTGCTTGTTGAAAATGGATTCTGAATTTCAATAAGAAATCTGAACACAACCTTAGTGTTTCACTGAGTCAGAAAAGGAACAAGAGGATAGTTGTCAAAGAACTTCCGTACGTGAAGACTCAACTATGCTTAAGCAAAAAAATAATTTATATCACATATAAGTAGTGTAAAATTTCTTCTTATGTTTTTAAGTACATGTATGAAACAGAAACAGCACAATGGCACCGTGGTCAGCATTGCTGTCTCACAGTGCCAGGGACTGGGGTCCAATTCCTGCCTTGGCGGACAGTCTGTGTAGAATTTGCAAGTTCTCCATGTATCTGTATAAGTTTCCTCCAGGTGCTCTAGTTTTCCCTTACAGCCCAAAGATGTGCATGTTAGGTGAACTAGCCACTCTAAATTTCCTCTAAGTGTCCAACGATATGTAGGATAGGTATATTAGCTCTAAGTAAATGTGCAAGGTTACAGGGAAAGGGAAGAGGCTGAGTAGGATGCTGTTTCATAAAGTTGGATGAAACTCAATGGGCCAAATGGCCTCTTTCTGTGCTGTAGGGATTCTACGATTCTATGAATAGATGCTCTCAAGTTAGTGGCAAAGAATTCCTTGAATTTAGAACATAGAAAAACTACAGTGTAAACAGGCCCTTCAGCCTACAAGTTGCACAGATGATATCCATACTGATAAATCTCTGGCGCCTGATGGCATTTATCCTAGGCTGCTTAGAAAGGTGTGAGGTGAAATTGCTGGGCCTCTGACGCAAATCTTTGTCTCTTCTTTGGACACAGGTGAGGTCCCAGAGGACTGGAGAATATCTAATGTTGTACCATTGTTTAAAAAGGGTAGTAGGGATAACCCTGGAAATTATAGGGCGGTGGGTTTGACGTCAGTGGTTGAGGGGATTCTTAGAAATAGGATGTATAGGCAGTTGAGATCTGATTAGGGATACGCAGCATGGCTTTGTTAAAGGGAGGTTGTGCCTTACGAATCTGGTAGAATTTTTTGAGGAGGTGACGAAGACAGTCGACGAAGCGCAAGCCGTTGATGGATTTAGTAAAGCATTTGACAAAGTCCCTCATGGGAGGTTAGTTGAAAAGGTCAAGGCTAATGGGATACAAGGACAGGTAGCTAGATGGATAAGTAACTGGCTTGGTAATAGAAGACAGAGAGTAATAGAGGAAGGGTGTTTTTCTAGCTGGAGGTCAGTCATTAGTGGTGTGCCGCAGGGCTCGGTACTGGGACCTCTTCTATTTGTTATATATATATAAATGACTTGGAAGAGGGGGTAAGTGGAGTGATCAGCAAGTTTGCAGATGATACAAAGATGGCTGGACTTGCGGATAGTGAGGAACATTGTCAGGCGATGCAGCAGGATATAGATAGGCTGGTAGCTTGGACAGATAGAATTCTGATAAATGCGAGGTGATGCATTTTGGGAGAAAGAATGTAGGGGGGAGGTATACGATAAAGGGTAGACCTATTAAGAGTATGGAAATGCAGAGGGACCTGGGGGTGCAGGTGCACAAGTCTCTGAAGGTGGCAGAGCAGATGGAGAAGGTGCTGAAGAAAGTATATGGTACGCTAGCCTTTACAGGAAGGGGTATAGAGTACAAGAGCTGGCCTTTAATGTTGCAGTTGTATAAAACGTTGGTTAGACCTCATTTGGAATACTACGTCCAGTTCTGGTTGCCTTTCCACTGGAAGGACATGGAGACTCTGGAGAGAGTGCAGAGGAGGTTTACCAGGATGCTGCCTGGTATGGAAGGTCTGAGTTACGAGGAGAGGTTAGGCAAATTGGGACTGTTTTCCTTAGAAAGACGTAAGCTTAGAGGAGATCTAATAGAGGTGTACAAGATTATGAGGGGTATAGATAGAGTAAACAGGGTTAAGCTTTTTCCTAGGATGGAGTCAAATAGCATGAGGGGTCATGGGCTTGGGTATAATTTGGATGCTAGAGGGAGTTTTTTCACACAGAGGGTGGTGGGAGTATGGAATGCGTTGCCAAGTGGTGGAGGCAGGCACTCTGGAGTTATTTAAGAGATACTTACATGGGCACATGAACAGATTGGGAACGGAGGGGTATAGAAAAGTGATTTAAAATAGGGATCATGAGCCTTGGGAGTCCCTGGGAAGTGTCTAAATAGATGATGATATTGATGTACTTGTTTTTATCCTACAGGTGCTTTGGTCCACCTTGTTGTCTAACGAGGGGCATACACGCAACGGGTTGTGAGAGGGCTGCTCTTGGATTTTTTTTTTCGAGAGTATCTTAGTGCTTCACATCATTAGTGTACGCTTGACCTGGACCATTTGATGGGCAACACGACAGCTCAGGGACTATCGCTGTGCTATACAGATACATGGATTTGGGCCTGTGTCTGTGGGAGTTTGTGCATTCTCCCTGTGCTTGCGTAGGTTTTCTCCTGTGCTTTGGTTTCCTCCCACATCCCAAAGATGTGCTCTTAGGCTAATTGGCAAAACAAATTCTCCCTAAATTGTCTCAAATTTGGTTTTTAATCCATAGATCTATAAACATGAACAGGGATCGCGGGTAGACGTGGGAACATCGGGATGGTGGTGCGGGCTCGTTGGGCCAAAGGGCCTGTCCCCCGTGCTGTTTTGTCCTTTGTTCTTTAAATTCCTTTTGAAATTGTTCATAGTCTCCGTTACCAGTACCTTCATAGGCAGTGAGTTTGAGTTCTCAATTGCTGTGTAAATTTACATCCCCTTGTATATTTAGCTCAAAATCTTAAATATTTGTCTCCTAGTCCTTGAACCATTAAGTTAAGGGAAACAACTTTCCTTCACCTATTTTATCCAAAGTTATCATAATCTTTTACACCTTCACCAAATTTTCACTCAATCTCCTTTGTTCTGGAAAACTTGTAGCTAAATTCCACAAATCCTCTCCCACATTGTTTTAACAGCCTTCAACATTTTTCCTGGAAAAGATGACCAGAAATGGATGTGATATTCTAGTTTTGACCTCACCAGAGCATTATAAAGGTTCAACATATGTTCTCTGCTACTTTACCCAATGCCTCTATTTACTAAGCCCAAGATTCCATATACTTTGCTAACTCCAATATATCCTTCCACCTTCAAAGATCTGTGCATATAAACCCTGCAGGTCGATCTGTCCCTGCACAATATATAGATTATGTCATTAAGTCTATTTTGCCTCTTCCTATCACTTCTATCAAAATATATCACCTTCTCTGCATTAAGTTTTAGCATGAGTGTCCATGCTGTTAACCAATTTATGTTCTGTCAAGTGGCATTATCCTCACTTATTGCCATGTCTACAGGTTTCAATACATCGGTAAATTTTTAAATTTCAATCTGTACTCCATCATTCAAGTAATTTACAAATTAAAACAGCAGTGGTCCTAACACTGAACCTAGGGAAAAACGGCTCCAAGAAACAGTTCAAGAAGGTGGCACACCAACACTACTCAAGGACAATTAGGTATGGACAAAAAATGCTGGCCTCGCCAGGGTTGCCCACATTCGATGAAAGAATGCAAATACTCTACTGTTTAACACCCGAGTCTTATAAAAAGACAACCATTTATCACTACTTTGTTATCTGTTCTTCAGTCAACTTTATAGCTAATATGGACCCTCCTATTCCATGGACCTTAATTTTGTTTATTAGCCTTTAATGTGGCATTCTGAGAAATGATTCCAGCGTCTTAGCTAATCATTCCCTGATTAGAATTGCCCAGATTATTTAGTCATCATATTTCTGGGAGTGAGTGAGAGTAATTGGTTGGGGGCTACATTTCAGAAGTATTTCATTGGCACCAAGTGTTTGGGATATGTTGAAGTTGTAAAAGATGCAAAATAAATATCAGTTCTTCCATTCTTTCTTGTGCTATAATTAGCTATTGGGCAAGGAAATGATTTTAAATATAAAAATTGGTTCCAACATTTACCACAGGCTTCTAAACAGCAAAGCAGATAAACTATATGACTCAATTCACTATTCGCTGCACTGAGTGATTCTGTTTTCTATAGACATGCTTTCTGTTTCATAAACCTTTGAAGCTTTGTATAATGGGTTGTAACACATCTATCAATTATGGGCAATTCTGCACCATTATTTGATGAGCCAAATAAAATATAGATTTAATTTTGGGAAAAAAATGAGATAGGGTGCAGCTACCATTAAAAATTATCTGATTGTTATTGTACTAGTATGATTGCTGTTTTGCTTTTGTCTCAGTAAAGTCTTAGATTAATTAAATTTGGCACAGCTACTGAAGATGAAAATGAATCTGGAATAATTTATCATCAAGTCCAGAATTCAGATAATTGTTACTTAATTGACAAATACTTTTGACTTTACAAATGTAGATATGAACATATTTTATCTTAAACGTTCATAGTTTGTGTCAAAATTAAACAAACAAACCTGAATTTTCCCAAACTTATTTTCAGATTTTTAAAATTCATGCATGGGATGCTTATGTGCATGATTAACTGACTGAAGTCAACACTCCATGACAAAACTGATCAATGCTATCACCAGAACTCAATTGTGATCTGACAGATGAAAATCTTCTAAAGTGCTGTGTCTCAATGATAAATGACAACAGAAACTTATTCCTGTGAGGATAAAGAAAGAAAGACTAGCATTTATGTATCACATTTTGTAAGCTCAGGATATCCCCAAGTGTTTTCGAGTGAGTAAAGTAAGTGTAGACGCAGTTTTGTAATGTGGGAAACAAAACAGACAATTTGCATACATTAGGATAAATCATAAAATCATCTGTTTGTCGATCAGGGACTAAATGTTTAGCCCAACAACAGGAAAATCTGAAGCTTTGTTTCAAATAATGCCAAAGGATCTTACACTATTATTTGAGAGCATCTGGGGCTTCATTTTAATGTCTCATCAGCAACACTGCACCTCCAACATTGTCTTAGTATTGCACAGATGTGCTAAAAAATTTTTTAAAGGTTTGTTTTAAGTTGTTTTAAAAGACTTTAATTATACTGAAACCAAGAAATACCATCACATCTAAAAACTTATGGAAAAAGCTTAGCTGTTGAGAGGATTAGATAGGGTGGACTCTCAGAGACTATTTCCCAAGGCTGAAATGGTCGCAACGAGAGGGCACAGATTTAAGGTGCAGGGAAGCAAGTACAGAGGGGATGCTAGGGGAAAGTTTTTCACTCAGAGGGTGGTGAGTGAATGGAATCGGCTGCCGTCGGTGGTGGTCGAGGCGAACTCGCTGGGTCTTTTAAAAGACTTCTGGATGAGTATATGGGATCCAATGGGATTGGGGGTTATAGATAGGTCTATAGCTGGGTAGGTTTTGATGTGTTCGGCACAACTTGTGGGCTGAAGGGCCTGTTTGTGCTGTAGTGTTCTATGTTCTATGTTCTATATCAGGAACCTACTTGTAATTGTCATCTTCAACGAATTTCTGAAGTTCTTCAATATATCTTGCCGAGTTCAAATATTTCTGAACATGAGGAAGCAGAGGAATATCTAAAGAAAATAAAAGGGATCAAAAGAAGAAATATTCATTTAGTTTCGTATCCAGTTAAGGGATTAAAATTGTGGAATGTATTTGCTTACCATAATCGCAGGACTGCTGAAGATCTGAAATGATTCTCAAAATATTGTTCATTAGATTTGATCTTTGTTCACTCTCAATAATGCTGTGTGTGGATGGGTACGCTGAGTCAATGTATGTCAAGTCAGACAAATAAATGCCTGTAAAACAGAAAAGCATGATGAAAGAGAGGCAAAAGAGTCTAAAAATTGTAATAGCCTTAAAAGAATGAAATGTTGGAAAAATTATGGAACTGATTCATACACGAAGTAAAACTTAACGCTTCAAAACTGACTTGTGAGAAACTATATATTTTATGCATTGGAAAACTTCTTAATAACTATTTTGAAATGTCCAAATATATGCAACCTGTGGCTGATTGCATGGTCAAATCTTCTTTAATAATCTAGCAAATCACTTTTTTTAAGAACGGGGGATACTTGTGAAGATTTATTATCCATGATGGTAGATGATGATGGATAGCTCTCTGGAAACAACTGCCTCCACAATACAGTACAATATAGAGGTTGACAACAACTTGATCAGCTGAATATGCCAAGTTATTTCTTTGAAAGAACACTAACGAATCAGTTTGGCTGCTAAGACAATCTGACGGATTTGATAGCAATTTTATTGAATTTATTTAGAACAGAGAACATAGAACATTACAGCGCAGTACAGGCCCTTTGGCCCTCGATGTTGCGCCGGCCAGTGGACCCTCTAACCTAAACTATTCCAATATCATCCATATGCCTATCCACCGACCATTTGAATGCCCTCAATGTAGGCGAGTCCACAACTGCTGCAGGCAGGGCATTCCACGCCCTCACCACCCTCTGCGTAAAGAATCTGCCTCTGACATCCGTCCTATAACTACCACCTCTTAATTTAAAGTTATGTCCCCTTGTGTTGGTCATCACCATCCGAGGAAAAAGGCTCTCCCTGTATGGCACTATCCACCCTATCCAGTCCTTTGATCATCTTATACGCCTCAATTAGGTCACCGCATAACCTTCTTCTCTCTAATGAAAATAACCTCAGGTCCCTCAGCCTTTCCTCATAAGGCCTTCCCACCATACCAGGCAACATCCTGGTAAACCTCCTCTGCACCCTTTCCAATGCTTCCACATCTTTCTTATAATGCGGCGACCAGAACTGTACGCAATACTCCAAGTGCGGCCGCACCACAGTTTTGTACAGTTGTAACAACCTCACGGCTTCTAAATTCAATCCCTCTACCAATAAAAGCTAACACACCGTACGCCTTCTTAACAACTTTATCAACCTGGGTGCCAACTTTCAAAGAGCTATGTACTTGTACCCCAAGATCCCTCTGCTCGACAACACTATTAAGGGTCCTTCCATTAGCCCTATATTTCATATGCCTGTTATTCCTACCAAAGTGAATCACCTCACATTTATCCGTATTGAATTCCATTTGCCACCTCACGGCCCAGCTCTGCAACCTATCTATGTCCCTCTGCAAACTGTAACATCCATCCTCGCTGTCTACAACTCCCCCCACTTTGGTATCGTCAGCAAATTTACTAATCTAACCCTCTACGCCCTCATCTAGGTCATTTATAAAAATGACAAACAGCAGTGGCCCAAAACAGATCCTTGAGATACACCACTTGTAACTGCACTCCAGGTTGAATATTTCCCATCAACCACCACCCTCTGTCTTCTATCAGCTAGCCAATTCCTAATCCAAACTGCTAAATCACCTTCAATCCCATGCATCTGCACTTTCTGCAGTAGCCTACCATGGGGAACCTTATCAAACGCTTTGCTAAAATCCATATACACTACATCAACTGCCTTACCCTTATCTACCTCTTTGGTCACCTCCTCAAAAAACTCAATAAGGTTTGTGAGGCACGACCTACCCTTCACAAAACCGTGCTGACTATCCCTAATCAATTTATTTCTCTCTAGATGCTTATAAATCCTATCCCTTACAATTCTTTCCAAGACTTTGCCCACAACAGAAGTCAGACTCACCGGTCTATAATTTCCAGGATGGTCCCTACTCCCCTTTTTGAACAAAGGGACAACATTTGCCATCCTCCAGTCTTCCGGCACTATACCTGTAGCCAATGACGAAGTATTTTCACAACTTGCACCTTTGGTGCAACTGAATACATGACTGGGTTATCAGTCTTACACCATAGCAAAGTCATTGCTACATCCATGCTCATGATCAAAATTCAGAAAATATTCTACAGGTTACTAGAAAAACTGGAAAGTCAATTCACAATATTTTCAATTCCACTGCAGATAGATGAAGTTGAGGCAGGTTCCCCAAAAAGGCCAACAATGCCAATCTCAGATTACTTTACTGGAAACACAAAATAGGAGCACGTGTTGGCTATTCAGCCATTTGAGTCTGCTCTGTTATTCAATATGACAATGACTGATCCTCTATCTCAAAGCCATACTCCCACTGTCTTCCCTTTTGACATCTTTTAGTCTAAAAATATATCTATTTCATTCTTAAATATATTCAGCGACTTGGCTTGAACAGTCTTCTGTGGTAGACAATTCCATAGGTTTACCACTCTCTTGAGTGAAGATGTTTCTTCTCATCTCAATTCTAAATGGTGTACCCTGTATCCTAAGACTGTGGCTCCCTTGGTCTAATGCCCAGCCCTGCCCTCAGCTAGAAGAAACAACATCCCCTGCATCCAGTCTATTCAGCCCTCAGAATTTTACTCATTTGAGATCCCTTCTAATTCTTCTAAATTCCAATGGATAAAGGCACAGTTCATGCAATCTCTCCATATTCAACAAACCTGTCATTCCAGAAATCAGTCTGGTGAACTCTTGCTGCGTTCCCTGTATGGCAAGTACATTCTTTCTGACAGAAGGAGAACAAAACTGCATACAATGCTTCAGGTGGTCACGCCAAGGCCCTCTAGTAATGACGTGGAGACACTGGCACTGGACTGGGATAAACACAGTAAAAAGTCTCACAACACCAGGTTAAAGTCCAACAGGTTTATTTGATAGTAAACATCACAAGCTTTTGGAATGCTGTTCCTTCATCAGGTGTGTGGAAAGTCCTGATCAGAAACAGGGCATATAAAGGCACACACAGTTTACAAAATACTGATTAGAATGTGAGTCTTTACAGCTAAGTCTTAAAGGTGCAGACAATGTGAGTGCAGATAGCATTAAGCGTAGGTTAAAGAGGTGTATATTGTCTCCAGACAGGATAGTAACTGAGATGTTGCAAGTTCAGGTAAATTGTGGGGGTTACAGATAGCATGACATGAACCCAAGATCTCGGTTGAGGCCTTTCCTGCAGCATATTAGTTAGACACATTGGCTGAGTTGCAAGAGGAATGTGTCATGTATCTGGTGGATAGTGTTCTCATGTGAGATGATGTCATCCATATCGATGATCTGGCATGTCTTGCAGAGGTTGTTGTGGTAGGAAAGGATGTCCCGAAGCATGGTACATTGGGAGACCATGCAGACGCTACGACAACGGATGAATGAACACTGCTCGACAATCACAGGCAAAACCGTTCTCCTCCTATTGGCGAACACTTCAGCGGTCACGGGCATTCGGCCTCTGATCTTCGGGTAAACATTCTCCAAGGCAGCCTTCACAACACACAACAGCGCAGAGTCGCTGAGCAGAGACTGATAGCCATGCTCCACACGAGGACGGCTTCAAGCAGGATCTTGGGTTAATGTCACACTATCTGTAACCCCATGACTTGCCTGAACTTAAAACATCTCACTTACTGTCTTGTCTGGAGACAATACACATCTCTTTAACCCATGCTTAATGCTATCGCCATCACATTGTCTGCATCTTTTAAGACTTGAATAGCAGATTAGCTGTAAAGACTCGCATTCTAATCAGTATTCTGTAAACTGTGTGTTATTTTACATGCTCCATTTCTGATCAGAATTTTCCACTTACCTGATGAAGGAACAGTATTCCGAAAGCTTGTGGAGTTTACTGTCAAATAAACCTGTTGGATTTTAATTTGGTGTTGTGAGACTTCTTACAGTTGCAATAAGGCATTTTTTTTCCTGTACTCAAGTCCTCTTGCAATGAAGACCAACATACCATTTGCCTTCTCAACTGCTTGCTACACCTGTATGCTTGCTTTCAGTGACATGTGTTAACAAGGATACCTAGGTCCTTTTTTATGCAAAGATTTCCAAATCTATCATTATTAAAATAATACTGTCATTCTGCTGTTCCATCCAAAATGAATAACATATTAATTCATGTTACTCACTGTATCTGCCATGTACTTGCCCACACACTCAACATGTTTAAATTGCCTTGAAGCCTCTTAAATTCCTCCTCACCAGTCACATTCCCAACAAATTTCATGTTGTCAGCAAACTTAGAAATATTACATTTGGTTCCCTCATCAAAATCACTAATGAATATTTTGAATAGATGGGGCCCAAGCACTGAACCCTGCAAGGTGCGTTAATCACCACCTGACCTATTTATTCCCATTCTGTTTCCTGTCTGCTAATGAATTCTCAGTTCATCCCAATATATCACAACAATTCCATGTGCTTCAATTTTGCACATTGACCCCTAAATAGGACTTTATCAAAAGCTTCCTGAAAATCAACACACACTATACCCATTGGCTCATCTTTATTTATATGATTTCCCTTTCATAAATCTATGTTGATTTTGTCGAATCCCATTGATCTTTTCTAAATATCCTATTATCACACATTTGATAAATAGGCTGTAACATTTTCCTTGCTGCTGTTATTAGGTTAATGGCTCTGTAATTCTATTTTCTCTCGCTCCCATTTTTAAAATAGAAGGGTTACATTTGCCACCTTCCAATCTGCCAGGAATGTTCCAGAACCTGCAGAATTTTGGAGACAACAGCAAACATATTCACCATTTCCACGGTCACCTCCTAAATTACCCTGGGATGTACGTTATCAGGTCTTGGTAACCTATTGGCTTTCAGTACCAATAATTTCTTCAGTGCTATAGGTAAAAATAATTTCCTTCAATTCCTCCTTCTCACCAAACCCCTGGTTTCCTGGCATTTACGGTAAGTTATTTCTATCTTCCCCTATAAAGATTTAACTGAAGTAATTGTTTAATTGCTCTGCCATTTCCATGTTTTCTATTATAAATTTTCCTTGTTTGAACTGTAAGAGGCCCAAGGGATCTTCATTAATCCTTTTCTTTTTATAGTTAGACTTTTACAGTCTACTTATTTGCTACTTGCAAGTTGACTCTCATTTTATTTTTCCCTTCATGGTTCCACTTTGCTAAATTCTGAACCACTCCCAATCCTTATGCTTGCTACTTTTCCTAGCAACTTTATATGAGTCCTCTTTGGATCTAATGCTATCCTTAATTTTTTTTTGTTAATGTAACAAGCCCTGGAAGGCAGAAGTCACTTCACCAAAATCCCTTTATTTACAAATCTGACAACAGCATACAATGCTTTTAGTCAGCAGTTTACATTCAGAGTCTCAGAGGAACTGACAGTTCTGGTTAAGTACAAAGCAAGATGGTCCTGATCAGCCCAGTCTTTTTATTTATCAAACAACTTACAAATACAAAAATGCATTACACTTTCAAAATGTCATCTCACAATAAATTATAAAGATAATGCTCAATATAACAGTATCAACAATAAACATGCCATTTCAAATACAATAGCGCAAACAAAATAGCAGAGTAACAAACAGCTAGTATGCATTGAGAGTTATCCACAACCAGCCTACCAAGGTTGCAAACAACTCACAACAATAAACCAGCAAGTTATAATAATAAACAGTACTGACAGCTAACGGCATCCTTAAACCTATAACAAACAATTCCCTTACAATAATAAATGGTCTGTTGTAAGTTACTACAACTTTTCAGGGCATTGCCCTCCAAATTTTCCCCTTCTGAGGGTTCTGCTTTTGGGACTGCACTTTCCAAGGCTGACCCTCCGGAGGTTACATCATGTTACAGTAACAAGCATCTCTATCACAATAAAATGATCATCGTGAGTCATCTGCAAACCTCCAGGGTTTCACCCTCTGGATTTTCTCACTTTCTAGATTTTCCTAATTAGCTTCCTCGTCTCTAACTGGAGATTACATAGAAATACTACAGTGCAGCAGGAGGTCAATCAGCCCATCAAGTCTACACTGACAACAATTCCACTCAGACTGTATCCCCACTTATCCCTTTATCCAACTAATCCTTCTAATCTATCGCATCTCAGGACACTAAGGGTTAATTTAGCATGTCTAATCAATCTAACTAGTACATCTTTGAACTGTGGGAGGAAACCAGAGCACCCGGAAGAAACCCACGCAAACACAGGGAGAATGTGCAAACTCCATACAGACAATGATCCAAGTCAGGAATCGAACTCAGGACTCTGGAGCTGTGAGACAACAGTACTAACCACTGTGTTGCCCTATTCCCTTAAACAAGACAGTCCATTATAACTAACAATTGAGTCCACTGTAAGTAATACTGCAACATTCCGAGGCTTCACCTTTCAGGGCTTTCAATTTCAGAATTATGCCTTCTGGGATCACAAATTGTTCATACAAACAGGATTCCACCCTGCCGGGCTAGATCTTCCAAAGTTATGCCTTCCTGACTCACATTTTCCTGGGTATACCTTCCTGGGTTGGGTCTTCTAGAGTTGCACTTTCTAAGGCCATGCCTTTCCAGATACACAAGTCTCAACTGTAACACCACCTTTCACACAAGCCCCAGTTGCGACAAAAGTTCTTGCACGAGTCCCAAACAAGATCGACAGAAACACTCTTTGTCTCTCAGACTGGAATCAAAGGAGGGCCAAGAGGAGGAATTTACTGAGGCCGAGGAGTGGCTTTGACACTGCTTCATGACGCTTGCCGTTCTGGAAACAGTTGATTTTCCTCTTTTCCCCCATTGATTTCCCCCAACAGAAATCCCACTTACCTCACGAAGGAGCAGTGCTCCCAAAGCTAGTGGCTTTTGCTACCAAATAAACCTGTTGGACTTTAACCTGCTCTTGTGAGGCTTCTTACTGGAAACTGTTTTCAGATATCAAAGCTACAAACAGCTACAACTAACACTAGCACTGGGAACAAAAACTCTCACTCCTTCTGGACAGAGAGGCATTCCAGGCAGAGCTAGAAATGTAGGCTCCAGTCCCTAGCAGCAACAACATCCAGTTCCAGCATCTTACTCAGTTGTTGGGGAGAGAGGGCAGTCCTTTCCCAAGAGGTGACTCTAATAGAACGGCATACAGAGTGCTTTCAGTTAGCAGTCTACCCTAGGAGTCCCAGAAAAATTAACACTCCTGGTTGTGTATTTACACCAAAAAGGAAGTTCTGACTGTAACATTAATTCCTTAAATATTAGCACTGTCTACCCACTATTACAGCTTTTAGCAAAGTTCCCCAATATAATTTAGCAAATTCACGCCTCATATCTTTCTTTTGTTTAGATTTAGGATCCCAGTTTCAGATGTGACTCCTTCATTTTCTACCCTAATGAAGAATCCTATCATGTTATCATTACTGTTCTCCTAAGGAGTCCAACAAAACAAGCTTATTTATTAACTCTTTCTCATTGCATCATACCAAATCTAGCATAGCACGTTCCTAATTCTTTATTAAGAATCCCTACAATGCAGAAAGTGGGATGAGTTAAGGGAGAAATTGTTGAGAGTTAGAATGAATTCAATAGCGTTGCCCATTCCACCAACTTATGTCTTTTTGAAGTTCTATACTTTCCTCCACATAATTTAGAAAACTTCCAAGTTTTGTATAATCTTCAATCTTTTAAACTGTCATCACACATTAATTTCTTTCAGCTCCACATTCTCCCTAATCCCTTGGATCCCTACATCTGGGAGATTTCCTATATATTCCTCAATGAAAACAGACACAAAGTAATCATTTAGTGTTCCTGCCATTTCTTTATTCCCCATCATAAATTCTCCTGACTACATCTTTAATGGGACCACATTTGTGTTAGCCACTTATTTTTTACATACCTATAGAAGCTTTCTCAGCTTGTTTATATATTTTTCATAGATTGTATCATATTGTGTTCTCCTTTATCGGCTTCTTGACCTTCCTTCGCTGTATTCTAAAAACCTCTCGATCATCAAGTTCACTATTATGTCTGGCAACTTTATATGTCTTTCTTTTAATCTTATACAATCATTAACTTTTTTTGTTAGCTATGGTTGACTGGCCTTTTTGAGTTTTTGCATTGTAAAGGAACTTTTAGGTGCTGTACACTACGTAATTAACCCTGCAAGTATATCTGTGCTAATAACCTATCCCCCTTGTATAAGTCTCACTTGTACCAGAAGGAAGGAATCAAGTTTATCTGACTCCATACAGTTTTTCTACAAGTAAACTCCATTCCTCTTCAAAATATCAGATATAATGCCTACTTGATAAACTTGCTTACTGTCAATCAGGTACTGACAATCAACAAAGGGACTTAAAGGTAGTCCCAAGAACTACTTTTGTTCTGGGTCCATGTTGTTCATCCTGCTTGATGTTTCAAAACTTGGGGTGCGGCCTCTGGGCACAAAAAGACAAGTATATGAATGTTCCTACACCACAGGGTTTGCAGTAGTTCAATAAGGCAGCTCACTACCATCTCTCAAAAAATTAAGGGTGGGCAACAAATGCTGATCTAGCTAGTAAATGAATGAAAAAATCTTATAGAACAAGTGTAGGAAAAGCATTTTAAAATTGGTGTTTCCTGCTGTTAGTTTCTACTTTTTCTACAGAAATGTTTAGTAATTTGACTTACAGGTTAATATACAGCAAAAACATCTCCACATATTCATTTTTTGAAAGGGCCTAAAGCCTAATGAAGTCATGATGTCTAGTGATATTCTGACAAAATTCTATATTCAAGCATTAGATCAAAATTCAGAAGTTGATACGTGAACAAAAAAATAAACAAAATTTAAGTTCTAAATTTTACTTTGTGCAAAAAGGAGTTAGTGATATATATCAACAGATTACCATATTGTACATTTTTGTAAGGTAACAAAAATCCATGTGTATCAAAGATCATTTTTTTTCATTTTGAAAACAGTATTATACATACAAGAACAGCAGCAATAACAAGGTCAAAGTGAAAGTAGAACTTGCCAGAATAGATGACACTGCAATTCTTCATTTCCCAAATCATCATTTATCAAAATTGACAAGCACTTCTTGAACATTTCATTTCTATTATTCATAGGAATTCTAAATTTAGAACTTTATTTTCTATCAAAAATAAATAACTTTTTCTCTTCAATAGAAAACACATCTTTATTTTCTTATTCAAGAAAGTTTGTTAATCCTAATTTTTCCAATAAAGTATTTGAAGGAAAACAACACATCACATAATATATTTTCTTCTTAAGCCTTTTAGAGTATGTTCTGATCAGGTAATCATTTTACTCTAATGTAAAATTAGAGTAAATTTACTCCAATTTTAGAGTAATTAGAGCCAACAAACGAAAAATCTATAAATTGGTTTGCTTGCATCAAGTGACCAGATTCAAGATTACTAGGAACATGAATGATTTTCCATCTAAGAGATTTGATAGAGCAATATACACAAAACCAGTGTTTTGTCGGTTACACGTTTTTAGGGTTTGAAAAGTCTATGCCACTGAATGGATTAAAACATATTCTGTCAAACGAAAAATGAGAATTGTCGATCACTGTAGATTATGTTTGAATATAACGGTAAATTGTTGCAGTTAGTGACATTTGGCGCAGTCAATTTGAAGAATAATTAGCTTCTTATGATTTGGACACAAGAAATATTATGAAATACTTAATGCCTCTTTATCTGTGAAAACAGTTAAAAGTTTGATGCTACATTTAGATTTAGAAACAGCATATTCCAAATTACACATTAATTTGCAATTTGCAAATTTCACTGATCTCTCTAATTCGACCCAGTATAAAGCTAATATAAAGTAAACTAAAAAATGTTTTTGTGATACTGAATGATACATAATTTATAAGAATATACCAAATTCAGGCAAGAATATAGAAATGGATAGAAATAGAAAATAGATGAGGCTACTGCAATCCATATTACTCATACTCATTTGAAAATGAAGAAACACCACTGCGTCTTTCATACTCCCTGATCACATTAGGACCAGCAGATATCATTATTGCCATTTCTCCAAATTTTAAAGTTTGTAAAGCATTCGTATCAAATTTAGAAAAAGCTGCAGCACGTTTTTTTCTTCACGATAGTGGGTGAGAATTTGAACTGCAAATTCATAGAAAAACAAATGGGAGGGATCATTATTACTTTCATGTTAGCTTTTGTACTAGGACTGTAAGTTATGGAACTAACAAATAAATAATGCAATTTTTAACTTCAGCAACAAATAGCAAACATTAAAATATGCTTTTTATTGCAGGTAAAGTTTTAAGCTTTAGTTGTCATAAACAGGGTCAAGATGCTTCATGCAGCTTCTCAAATTTTTCAACTCACCAACTTTTGCACTGTTGAAAGAAATTACTGAGCTTGACAGAAAAAAAATATTTTACTGAATGATCCTCTTGTTTTAATCAGTTAGTTAAAAACATGTTCTTCTTTCTCTCATTGTCAATTTTTTCAAATCTCTTTTCATGAAAGGGTGGTTCCATGGGACTGGACATTTTCTGCACCTTCACAAGGATGCCTAAAAGACTATGAGTGGACATTGCCAGCAAGCCCAATTATGTCTCTGCACAACATGCTTAACCTTGCAATTCCAACAAGTTACCAAAGCAGAAAACAGCTTGCTAACATTATCTACAATTCTTACAAAACAACAAAGCTTGAAGGGGAGAAAGTGAACAATAATTTCTATTTCATTAAATCCATACATACACTAATGATCAGCTTGGCAGTGACATTGCAGTGACTAATGTCTTGTCATCTTAGGAAAGCCAGAAAAAGAGTGCATGGTACTGTACAAAAATGAAAAAAATGAATTATAGTGAAACTGATGAAGTCAATATAGGCACAAAAACAAGCCATATGAATGTCTATGGTCTTAATATTTTGATCTCTTCAATATTGCACATACTGCCATAGAAAATATGAACCCTCCAATTCCTTCTTGTACTGCATTATTAAAGGCTGAGCTAACCATTACTTTCAACAATGAGTGCATATGCTACGGGCTCTTCAAGGAAAATCATTCAAGGCACTGGGAAAAGTGCCAGTTACGTTGGTTTCTGAAAAGTTATAAATATCAGAAGAAATATGGTTGAGAAATTCTACCTCTTCCTACTTAATGATTTTCCAATATGGCTTCCCTGTCTGCCAGAATATAAAGTGAGCTCAGTTTAGTTCCATATCCCTGCCAATATCAAATAAATAAAACTTTCCAAAATGTCTCACTTTAATAACCAGAAACAAAGCTTCACTTTACAAGGATATAAAGTTGAAACTGCTGCGTAACAGGTAATAAATTAGAAAAATAAAAGCAACATGACTGCAAGTTGGTAAAGCTACTTTGCAAGGGTCATTTTTGGTTGGAAGTTTTTAAGGGAGCTTGAAAATGTTTTGTTGTGTGGCTGGGGTCTAGATGGAGGGTTTTTATGGATTTTTTATTCTCCCAAAGTTGCTGTTCAAGTCTATAGTTTTGCAAAACCATTGCTCTAAATTTACAGCAGGTATTTACATGTTTGGACCACGACACAAAGTCAGAGTTTCTCCACTTTCAGATCACTCTTACTTCAGTCATGTGATCTGACATCATTATTACATTGGCATCCTGTTTGTTTTTAATGTTAACCCTTTACTCTGCATTCCAACCCCTCGCCCCAAGTCTTTATTCTATCACATTTATGCTCTCCTTCTTGTCCTTCTAATGTCTCAAGACTTCAAAAGATGAATATCTAAGGTGCTTTTGCTATTCTCCCTGATTTCATATTGAGGTGTAGGAGATTCTGTCAGTTTGAATGTTCTTCTCCTGGGTAGCTGTTTTTTCATGAGGATCTGAGTATTAAGTCCAAGTTTTTATTGGTTTTCTCTGCAAAGATGCTAAAGCTCTGCAGTTTCTCCTTATGATGCTCTAATCTGGATCAATCAAAAATGACCTTGGTTATGGACTTTTTTCCAATGATCTCACCTTCCCTCTGTTGAACTTGGACCCAGACTATCTGTCTCGGCTTCAGCATTGTTAACTTCTGTGACTCCAGTTCTGAGGCTGGATGTTTCTCTCTCTTTCTTCATGATTTTGTATCCTCTTGTGGACACCAGGTGATAATTTGAGTTTTTGTGCTGGAGATGGAAAATGTGTTCTTCATTTCCTAACCATTAGTAACTCCGATGGTGTGGAACCATTTTGGAGGGATGATGTCCAATAACTCAGAAAGGCTAATTTAAGGGTTTTGTTTCTCTTCAATAAATTTTTGAAGGTTCGTACCAGCTTCTCCATTCATATGATGATAGCAAGGTGAACTGGTTACATAAAATAAATCATATTCATTTGAGAAATTGTGTTGCGGGTCAGACATGATGATGGCTGGACATCATATGTTCCATACAATCTCTTCACTGCGTCTGCCGTGATATTATGCAATCTGTGTGAGGATATTTTGGGGAGGGTTCTATATTTCTAGATTGGCAGGGGGATATGAAGCTAAATTTGGAGACAGGAAAAAAAACTGGAAGTAACAGGTAGAAAAGTATTAACTGATATAGAGGATATATCAGCAAATATTATCGAGGTAAATAAAATACTTGGAAAGTTTGACAGAACCACAACAGAAAATTAGATGGAATCAGAATAATGGGGAAAAGGTAAAAAATGAGATGGTGAATGCAGAAATTGTGGTTAATAGGTTTGGTGAATGGCAGGCACAGATTGACAGATGGTACTACAATATTAATGCTATAATGAAAGCTGGTTTAAAGTACAGCAGGAATGGATGTTTAATGTTCCTGCATACAAGATGTTTAGCAGAGTGACAGAAGGAAAAAGTGGCTGTGGGGACAGGGGTTTACTGATACAAGTACTATTTCAGTACTAACAAGAGAGGATGTCCCAGAGGGGTCAAGGATGAAATCTCTCTGGCTAGAGGTACAGATTGAAAACGGTGCAATAATATTGATCAGTATAGTATAAACCCCCAGCTAGTGGAAAGGATGTAGACAATTTTGCAAAGAAATCACAGAGAGAGTGCAAAAATTATAGAGTAATTATCATGGGGGACTTTAACCATCCAAACATAATCTGGGATAGGAATAATGTAAAGGGACAAAAAGGACGCAAGTTCCTGGAGTGCGTTCAAGATAATGTTCTGTAGCAGTATGTTTCTGATCCAGTGAAAGGGCAGGCACTATTGAATCTGGTTCTGGGGAATTAATTGGGCCAGGTGGATCAAATAGCAGTGGGAGAGCATTTAATGGACAGTGACAATTGCATCATAAGGTTTAAGTTTGCCATGAAAAAGGACAAGCAGCAATCCAGAGCAGGGATAAATAATTGGGGGGAAAAGACAGCTTCAATGGTTGAATGAAAGGCTATCTTAAAAAAAAGTATCGCAGGGAATGTCAAGATATGTTTCCTTGACAGGGACAGATAGGATAAATAAGTCTAAATCACCCTGGATGACAAGAGAGGTGGGGGTGAAGATGAAAAAGAAGAAATGCACTAATGACCGGTAGAAAATACAATGGAGAATATAAAAGAACCAGCGGAGAAGTGAAAAACTAATACAAAAAGCAGGGAGGGGGCATTGAAACAGATTGGCAGCTAACATAAAAGGGAATCCCCAGTTCTTCTATGAGCATCTAAATAATAAAAGAGTGTTAAAAGAAAGAATAGAGCTGATTCAGAAGAAAAAAAAGGAGACTTGTATGTTGAAGTAGAAGAAATAATGGTGTATCAAATGATTACTTTGCATCAGTTTTACAAAGGAAGAAGTTAATATCTAGGCTGAGGTGAGAAAGGAGGTAAGTGGTACACTCATGGTATTTACAATTGAGAAAGAGGTGTTAGAAAAACAGCCTTTACTTAAAATTGATAGTGTACCTGAGACCAGATGAGATGTTTCCAAGGATATTGAGGGAGCTGAATAGAAACTGCAGAGGCACTGCTAATAATCTTCCAGCCTTCCTTAAACACAGGGGTGATGCTGGAGGACTGGAAAATTGTGAATGTTACACCCTTGTTTAAAAAGGGGGCAAGGATAATGCCGATAACTACAGACCAGTCAGATTGACTTCAGTGGTAGGGAAACTTATAGCAACTATTTTTGGGACAAAATCAGTGTTCACTTAGACAGATGCAAGATAATTAAGGAAAGCCAGCAAAGATTAATGAAGAGAAAATCATGTCAAACTAACTGGCTGAATTTTTTGCTGAGATAATAGAGAAGGTTTATAAGGCTAATGTTGTGGATCTGACGTGTATGAAATTTCAGAAGGCATTGGATGTTGTGTCACATAACAATCAAAATTCTAACTCATAAAATAAAAGAAAAAAAAGAACTTGGATAAGAAATTGGTTGAGTGACAGAAAATAAAGAGTAATGGTAAATGGTTGTAACTGTCAGATTGGAGGAAAATTTGTAAGGAGTTTCCCTGAGGTCAGTGTTAGGACCTTTGGTCTTCCTCATGTAGATTCACGACCAAGGCTGTGGTGTGTAGCATGATGTCAAAGTTAATAGATGATATGAAGATTAGAAGCATTGTCAACCCTGCTGAGGATAGTCTTGAACTTCAAAATGATATAGGCATGTTGGTGAATTCAGAAGACAAATGACAAATGAAGTTTAATGCAGAAAAATGTGAAGTGGTTCATTTCGGCAGGAACAATATGGAGACACAATATAAAACAAAGAAAGAATTCTAAAGGAGGTGCAATTGTATCTGTACATAAATCATTTAAGATGGGCAGTTTGTTGAGACAGCATATATTATTCTGGTTTCATTACTAGGGGCACTGAATACAAGAGTAAATAAGACATGTATAATACACTAGATAGGTTTCATTTGCAGCACTTAATTCTATATGCCATAGAACTAAAGAAAGATGTGAAGGCATGAGAGAGAGTGTGCAAAGAAAATACATTGGATTCCAGGGATAAGCAAGTGTAGCTAAGGGAATCGATTAGAAGAGTTAGGTTTGTTCTCCAGGAAAAAAAGGCTAAGAGAAGTGATAGTGGTATCAAAACTCTGGTATGAGCAGAGTCAGTAGAGAGAAAATGTTCCCTATCAAGAGTACATGAAGAACTGGTGGCAACACATTCTAAATCATGGGCAAAATAAGTAGAAGTGATGTGAGGAACAATTTTTTCATCCAGAGGGTGTTCGGAACAAACTTCCTGATGGGGTGGTGGAAAGAAGGTTTGATTGATGTATTCAGAAGGGAATTGGAATGCTATCTGAAAAGAATGAACATGCAAGGTTATGGAGATAAAACAGGAGATTAGAATTAAATAGAATGCTCTTGCATCAGTGCAGACTTGATGGGTTGAATAGCTTCCTTCTGCACTGTCAATATTCTGTTTACTTCAATCCACCATTAAACACAATCAATGTCAAAGGTTTTCCATTTAATTCAATAGTCTATTTTCAAGTGCTCCCACAGCCTTGATATAAAAATAATGAGATGATTCATTTCACTCTTGTCTGTTTAGAATGTTAGTAAGACACGGTGGCACGGTGGTTAGCACTGCTGCCTCATGGCTCCAAAAACCCGGGTTCGATTCCCAGCTTGGGTCACTGTCTGTGTGGAGTTTCCACATTTTTGCCGTTGTCTGCTTGGGTTTTCTCCGGTTTCCTCCCGCAGTCCAATGCTGTGTGGGTTATGTTGATTAGCCATGCTAAATTGCCTCTTAACATCCCAGAATGTGTAGGTTAGAGGGATTAGCAGGATAAATATGTGCAGTTATAGGGATAGGGCCTGGGTGGGATTGTTGTCAGTGTAGACTCCATGGACCGAATGGCCTCCTTTGCATTAAGGATTCTATGAAATACAACTCAAAATAATTTATTGTATTGAGCAGATAATGTCTGGCCACCAATCTGATTGCTGTGATCTTGCACAACATTTTGTTAGTCCCAGATGACCTCAGTTAAGTCTTCGAAGAACATCAGGTGGAAGTGTTCTTGGTATGACTATTCTCTCGTTGAAGACTAATAAGTCATAAACGACTGATAGGTGCATGTACTGTTCAAAATACTGCCGTAGTATCAGATTAGTGTGAACGTAGACTGGCCATCCTTCCAAATAATATTTTCTGACTTGGAGCCATTCTTTATCTCATTGCTACGCTTGTTTTCCTTTCTGCAAACTTCCTGCAATAGTTGGTATGTGCTAGGTTATTAAGTTTGTTTATGTTTCAATGTCCTCGATAGTGTAAATCCTCTTTTTCAGTTCCTTCTGATGGCATTCATAGCAGCATGTCTGTTGTTGTTTGATACTTCTCTTGCATAAATATTGTGATGGAGTCATATCTAACCGAACTTGATCTGAACTGTTGGATTCTGGGTGGCATCCTCACAATTTCTTCCATGTTCAAAAGGGTGGCCATGTCTTAGAGTCTGCTTCTATTTTGAAACATAATCCCATGACACAGTCTGAAAATGTTTCCCATGCCCGTGTTGCTGCAAATCCTTTCTTTTCTACTGTCATTCATTCATTCACGCAATAATCCTTAGCCTTGTTAGCCTTCTCCAAGTTCATTACCTCACACTTTTCGGGGTTGAATTCTATTTATTCTGGCCACCTGCAGTTTTATGCTATCCTCCTTACTATCTACCACCCTACTAATTTCCAAGTCATCCGTGAAATATAGGGATTATACCCCCTACATTTAAGTCCAAATCATGAATGTACACCACAAATAACGAAGGTCCCACCATTGAGTCTGCAGAACCCCACTGGAAACAGACTTCCTACCATAAAAATTGCCCTACTATCATCTTATGCTTCTCAGTTAATTTTAGATCCAACATGCCACTTTGTCTTGGATCCCATGGGCTCTTATTTTCTTCATAAGTCTGCCATGAGAGACTTTATCAAAAGCTTTGATAAAGTCCATATAGATCACATCAAATGCAGTGCCTCATAACATTCCTAGTTATCTCCTTAAAAAATTTGATTGAATTTGTCAAATACAATCTTCGCTTAACAAATCCATGCTGACTATCTCTGATTAAGAAGGAATATAAGATAAAGAAGGAATGTAAGAAAAGGAATAACCAAGCTGTGGATAACTAAGGAAATAAAGGAGAATATTAAATTAAAAACCGATGTGTACAGAGTGGCCAAAACTATTGGGGAATTAGAAGATTGGAAAAACTTTAAAAAACAACAAAGAACTATTAAGAAAGCGATAAAGAAAGGAAAGATAGATTATGAAACTAAACTAGCACAAAATATAAAAACTAATAGTAAAAGTTTTTTACAAATATATAGAAAGGAAAAGAGTGGCTAAAGTAAATGTTGGGCCCTTAGAAGACAAGAAGAGGGATTTAAAAATGGGAAACGAGGAAATGGCCGAGGCCTTAAACACGTTTTTTGTGTCGGTTTTCATGGCAGAGGGCACAAATAGCTTACCGGAAATTGACGGTTGTGGGACTGTAGGGGGTGAGGACCTTAAAATGATTACTATTACTAAAGAGGAAATGCTTGCTGGGTGAATGGGACTAAAGGTAGACAAGTCCTGGACCCGGATGGAATGCACCCCAGGGTATTAAAAGAAATGGCAGAAGTAATAGCAGATGCCAGCTGATTGGAAAACAGCTAATGTGATGCCACTGTTTAAAAAAGGAGGTAGACCAAAGACGCGTAGCTTAACGTCCATAGTTGGGAAAATGCTGGAATCCATCATTAAAGAAGAAATAGCAGGACACCTGGAAAAAAATGATTTAAACAAGCAGATGCAGCACAGTCATGAAAGGAAAGTCATGTTTGACAAATTTACTGGATTTTTAATGAAGATGTAGCAAGGGCAGTTGACAGAGGGAAACTGGTGGATGTGGTGTTTTTAGATTTCCAGAAGGCGTTTGATAAGTTGGCTCACAAAAGTTTGCTGCAAAAGATTAAGGTATGTGGAGTTGGGGGTAAAGTGCTAGTGTGGATTGAGGATTGGCTATCGAACAGGGAACAGAGAGTTGGAATAAATACTTTTCTGGTTGGCAGTTGGTGACTAGGGATCAGTGCTGGGGCCTCAACTGTTTACCATATGCATAGTTGATCTGGAGGAAGGGACCGAGTGTAGGGTAACAAAGTTTGCTAATGATACAAAGATGAGTGGGAAAGCGAACTGCGTGGAGGACGCAAAAAATCTGCAGAGAGCTTTGGATAGGCTGAGTTAGTGGGCAAGGATCTGGCAGATGGAGTATAACGTTGGCAAGCGTGAGGATATCCACTTTGGAAGGAATAATAGTAAAATGGACTATTATTTAAATGGTGAAAAATTACAACATGCTACTGTGGAGTGGAACCTGGGGGTCCTTGTGCATGAATTGCAAAAACTCAGTTTGCAGGTGCAGCAGATGATCAAGAAGGCAAATGGAATGTTGGCCTTTATCACAAGGGGGATGGAGTATAAAAGCAGGGAGATCCTGCTGCAATTATACAAGGTATTGTGAGGCCACAACTACAGTACAATGTGCAATTTTGGTCCCCTTATTTGTGAAAGGATATATTGGCCTTTGAGGGAATGCAGAGAAAATTCACCAGGTTGATATCAGAGATGAGGGGATTAGCTTATGAAGAGAGATTGAGTAGATTGGGCCTATACTCGTTGGAATTTAGAAAGCTGAAGGGGGATCTTATAGAGACATATAAAATAATGAAGGGGCTAGACAGAGTAGAGGCAGAGAGATTATTTCCACTTAGAATGGAAACAAGAACTAGAAGGCACACCCTAAA